>JANBXA010000044.1:11500000-11852500 GCA_030556225.1 Cricetiscus sungorus
TCTAAATTTTCTGAACTCTGTTCTCATTAGCTTGACCTTCAAAATGGGAAGAGATGTCTAATGTTAATGTTTTTTAAAATCAGAATAAATATAGAAAAGAAACGGGTAAGGCCAATCCTGATGGCACATTAGAATTTGCATGGTAAATGCAGGGAAATGGCAATCTCAAGTCCAGCTCGGCTACAAGATGAGTTTTTATGCCATCCTGGAATGCATATGTAGATCCTGTCTCAAAAGAAATAAATACAACATGTGAAATTGAGGGTAAGGACCCAATGCACCTAAACATATCTTTATAATTGAATCAGTGTAAAATTGGCGACTTTCATGTCCTATTTGGACAAAAAATCTTCGAAACTCAGCAAGTGTTTTTAGGCTCTAGCTTGTCTCAGCTCAGAAAAGCCACACACCCTTTTGAGAGGTGTGACTCTGCTGACCTCAGGAAGTAGAAGGGCCTGTTATACCAGAGGGGAGGGAATAGAGGTACCTATCAGTATTTCCCCGAAAGCTCAAGGAGGGGAACTATGGCAGCCTAAAAGAGAACAGAGAACTTTAACCAGAAATGCTCAAAGTCAAACCACTGCTTCCTAACAGCTGTTGAGGACAGGCCTATTCTTCCAGAGATTGGACAGAGGCAGGCAGGGACTGTGGCATCACACGAGGAAGAAATGCTAAGTCTTCACATCTATCTACAGCTATGGTCTGTAGAGTTTAACAAAAGATAGCCTTTTAATTTTGCTATCTGGCCTTGGTCCCTAATGGTCAAGCTGTGAGTGTTGCTTACCTCCTGTGATGTGAAGTATTGTGTGATTTCTGGAATGATATATATTTCTATACATATTTCTGTGAACTCAGAAGCATCTAACAAAAGGGAAGGGAAATCAGCATCTATATGGTACCAATTGTTAGCCAGATAACTTGCAAGCAAGCAATATATCGTTAAGTCCTGGCAAACTGCTTTTCTCAAAAGTTCAGAGAATGATCTGTGGTAGCCATACTTCTGGTTTTGAATAAGTGTGTTTATTGAGCATATAACAAGCAGAAAAAACAAAGGATAAATTACTTGGAGCTGATAGAGAAAAGCAGCAAACACCAAAACATCATTAAAACAGGAGTTTATAATATCCAGGAGGGACAGCTGAAGGATCTTGAGTAAGAAAGCAAACGGGCTGGAGAAAATGACTTAGGAGCACTTGGAGTTCAGTCCAGAGGACCAGGGTTGCAATCCAGAACCCACACAGGCTGCTCAAGAACACCTTTAACTTAAATTTCAAGGGCCCCTACATCCTTTTCTAGCCCCCAGAGCATCTGCATGTACATGTATGCATACACTCACACAGACACACAAATGTATACACAGAAAATAAAGAAAGAAAGACTGGAGGGAGGGAGGCACAGAATAACAACACTAAAAATTATGAGTGTTTACAAACAGGCAACAGAAGTTGTTGGGGTGAGGCATTGAAGCAGTCAGTTGGGGTTCCTGATCAAGATCTGTCTCTCCACAAATGAGCTCCAGCTCCTCTTTCCTACTGCAAGCACTTTTACAGTCACGAATGAAGCACTTGTGAAGTTTGTTGGAAATGGTTTACCTTTGAGCAGTTCTGAATTGTGCACTATTCTTAATAATTTAGCCTGCATGCTGTGCTTTTTCTCCCCTTGTTACAGAGCCAGGGACCCAGCCTGACTCGGAACAGGGAGTTTTGGAGGAGAAAAGAGAGGGCCTCCTCACTCCCCATGTCTGCTTTCAATACACTTAAGATAGCACATGACAATTTGCTGAGGTCATTCATGTTACATTCATATCTGTCTATTAAGGCCATGACTAATTAGATAAGGCTGGATATAAGTACCTTCAAAAGTTGTTAGTTCAAATTTGGGCTGGTTAGTAATCTAAGCTGAAATCCACTGGGCTCCTTCTGCTGGATGTAGTTATCTGATGCCTGACAATATGGCAGGAGATGAGTGGGTAGCCAACTGTGATACTGGTTGATTTTCCTCCAAAAATAGTATTTCATTTTCTAGTTGGTTACAGGGAACTTGTTCTCGTGGAGATGGCAGGATCCTGGAAATAAAAGAAAAACGACTCCTCAAAAACCTTTCCTGCCTATGTACCAAGCTAGTGCACTTTTATAGTGAAAGACCCCCACTATGCATTTCTCCTGCTTGAGCTGCTTTTGCAAAGGGTCAAGGTGGGGACAAGTACAAGAGGTAACAAAGGATCCTTGAAATGTCTACAAGCAGCAGGGCTATCTGGGAACAGAAAATCCTTGAAATGTCTTATTGTAACACCAGAGTGCTAAAATAGTCATAACTGAATTCCTTGTACCCGATCTGAACAAACAACTCTGCCCCAGACTGACCCCAACCGCTTTATTTGAGTGAACCAATGAAATCCCTGTAATCATGCATTGCATTTGCTTCTGTAAGCCTGCTTTTTGCTGCCCAAACCATATATAATTCTCTGAAGTTTTGACCCGGGCGCGCTCAGTCTCCCGAAAGATTGAAGCGCCCACAGGTACCTGTGTGAGCAATAAATATCCTCTTGCGCTTGCATCCAGAGGTCACTGTTTCGTCTCTCAGAGAAAGGGGTCCAAGGATACAGTGGGTCTTTCAATAGTACGGCTTTGTATGGGCCATAGTAGACAAGGCCAGTCCAGATTCAAAGTTTGGGGACCTGATCTCCCCTTTCAGTGGGATATCAGTTAAAGCACATTGCTGATAGGTTGGCTAATAACTGGCTCAGTGGGTAACGTGTTTGTCACTTGTGCAGTAACTCTGGCAGTTGATTCATAGCACCCATGCAAAAAGCCTTATGTCATCCCAGCACTTTGGAGGTGGAGACAGAGGAATCCCAAGCTCAGTGAGAGACCCTGTTTGTCTCGGTCAGTGTTCTGTGGCTGTGAAGAGACACCATGACCATGGCAACTCACAAAAGAAAACATTTAATTGGGGATGGCTTACGGTTTCAGAAGGTGAGTTCTCTATTAGCACAATGGGAAGAGTGGTGGCATGCCAGCAGGCACCGTGCTAGAAAGGCAGCAGAGATTTCTACATCCAGATGCACAGACAGCAGGAAGAGAGATCCACTAGGCCTCACTTGAGCTTTTGAAACCCCAAAGATCCTTCCCAGTTATATACTTCCTCCACCTAGGCTATACCTACTCTGACAAAGCCATACCTCCCAATCCCTCTCAAGTAGCACCACTTCCTAATGGCCAGACATTCAATATATAAACCCGTGGAGGTCATTCCTAGTCAAATCACCACACTGAAAAAAAAAAAAAAAAAAAAAAAAAAAAAAAAGATGGAGAATGATAGAGGAATCAACCTCTATCTTTCCCAAGTATTTACAGGCAAAAATACCTACACAATACAAGTGGTGTGTGTGTGTGTGTGTGTGTGTGTGTGTGTGTGTATTCCCTTAACATTCCAAAGCCTCAACTGTTAAATAATTGGACTCAGGATGGACCCTGCCTGACTCCAAAATCCAAAACACCTTCATTCAAACATATGACTTATATACTTCCTTTTGTCCTTTTAGATCTTCAATATACCTCCTTAGTTGATATTATCTCCAAATTTTCAATATGTTTACTTTTAAACCATTTTTTTTTTTTACTTATTTTAATTAGTCGGTGTCTATACATATGTTTGTATTTGTGGAGGTGAGAAGAAGCCCTGCATAGACCAGGCTGGCCTTGAACTCAGAGATCAGCTTGCCTCTGCCTCCTGAGTTCTGGGATCAAAAGATGTGCACCACTGGGCCTGCCTCAGAAGAAAGCATTGGATCCCCTGGAAGGAGAGTTTGGGGTAGTTGGGAGCTGACTGATGTGGGTGCTGGGAACCAACCCTTGGTCCTCTGTAAGAGCAGCAAGTGCTCTTAACTGCTGAGCCATCTCTCTAGCTCCTGCAGATTTCTTAAAATACCAGGAAAATATTTGCTGTTACTTTGTGGCTTTCCAGTTTTAACTGCTTACTTAGTTTCAATCCTTTGCTAGATTCAACTATTATCTTGCTTCTAGTTGAACTCAGTTCCTCAAGTGCCCACTGTACACACAGATTTGTTAATTGATTGTTGACTGAGAACTTTGCTGAAAAAAAAAAAGTCATACTGTGCTGATATTTTGTGATCTAAATCACCAAAGCTTGCTAGAACATCAGTGTGCGTGTGGAGCTAAGCCACTTTAAAAAGTGTGTGTGTGTGTGTGTGTGTGTGTGTGTGTGTGTGTGTGTGTGTATAATCTGGCTCTCTTAAAACATCAGCCACAGGGCCTATAATCTAATATAAACAATTGGCATCTTATTTCTATTGTAACTAGTATGTGTATAAGTAGACTTATAATTCATAAGCTTATATGATATTAGATATAAGTTAAATCGCAAACGTCCAATTATAGTAATATATTGTGCTTCACAAGAAGCCCTCCCTGCCTTAAAATTAGCCGCA
Organism: Cricetiscus sungorus; assembly: GCA_030556225.1. Classification (NCBI taxonomy): domain Eukaryota; kingdom Metazoa; phylum Chordata; class Mammalia; order Rodentia; family Cricetidae; genus Cricetiscus; species Cricetiscus sungorus. The sequence goes on from JANBXA010000044.1 coordinate 11,504,451, forward strand.
GCCAAGAACCTGTCATTTTGGGTTCCTTCGGCCCAGAATTGGCGCCTACGACTGTCACTCAAGGAACAGGACCTGAAATTCTATCCAATTAGAGGCCGCGATTTGAGCCATGTCCAATCAGACCCACAGACGGAGGGCGGGGGCGGGCTTTGGCGGTCGCCTGGCCTTTGTCTGGGAGCCGCCATCTTGGGCTTGGTGTCAGCTGCCCGGGAAGCTCCTGCGCAGCTTTGGTGGCGCGGTGACGCGGTGGGTGCAGAGCGATGGTAGGAGGGCGCCGGCGTCCCCGAGAAGTGGACATGGTGAGTGTGCGTGTGGCGCCCGGAGGTGGCGCGCGAGCGGGCAGCGCTGTGGCGAAGCGGGGTCTGCGGTGAGGCCTCGCGGGCGGCCCCGCTGGGTCCCCCTGTGCTGCGGGGCTGCGGGGCTGCGGGAGCCCGGGCGTCCTGTCCCTCCTGAGACAGCGACCGCGGCTCGATCTGGAGCCCTCTCAGGGAGGGCGGCTCTGCACAGGCTGCCTCGTTCCCGCAGGTTGTCTTTTTCCTGTTCTTTGGGGGTTTTCCTGGAGACGGGCTGTCGCCCACCGATGCTTTGTCCCTCCTCCCTTTCTGTGACCCCGCCTGTTTCCTCTAATTTTCCCTAATGTTTGAGCGTTGGAGTCCCAAACCCAGAATCCTGAACGCCAGTCCTGCGTTCCGTGTGAGCACTTCACCCACATTTACCTCTCTGCCCCTATTCTCAAACACCAACTTCCAGTTTCCAATTTTGTTAACTGTTCCTCATTGTACATTTCAAATATGCAATATTGTATAATTTATTTTTTTTAATTTGAGAGTACTTGAGAAAAATAATTTCTCAAAGTCTTTAAAAAGATTTTCTGTGAATATAACACACACAGAGAAAAACAAGTCATTTGACTTCTGAAGGTTGCAGAAAGTTACATGAACGCTTTGTGAATGTGTTTTAGCATGCATGTTACATCAATGAAAAATAATACTTGTTAATGATTTGCATTAAGTATCTGAGAATAACAGTAGCACGTAATTTTGTTTTGATGTTGGCACATTCACACATGTTCTTGTTAGGTCACTTGTAGTATTTTGAAGTATTTATATTCTCACTCTTGGGTGATCCTATGAACTGTCAGTTTTCCTTTGAATTTAGTGAGTGGCATGGCTTTTGTTTTTGAATGACACTTTCCCCCATATAGTGCTCACCTTATAATAATGGTCACTGCAGCTAGGAGAAAATGACAGTATTCCATTTCTTATGCACAGTAGGACATATGCAGTGTTGGGTTCAAGTCATGAGCAAAGTAATTATTAAGATGAGCAAATGTTATTGATTAGGTAAATTTACTTTATTAACATGTATGTGTATGTATCTGTGTGAGTGTATACTATTAACATGTACATGTCTCAGAAGCTAGAAGAGGCCTTGGATATCCCGGAGGTAGGATTACAAGTTGTTGTGAGCTGTCTGACATCAGTGCTGGGAATGGAATTTGGGTCCTCTGCAAGACCAGCAAGTATTCTAAAGTGCTGAGCCATCTCTCTAGCCCCAAGATTTGTATGTTACCTCAAAACCAATTTACACACAAGTCTACAGAAGATGACGTTTGTTTAAAGAGCAATGGGTTGGACCCTTCCCTCACATTGCATACTACTGGAAAGCATTAAAGAGTATTTATTGATTTCTAGTTGGGCCAGTATAGCAATTCTAATTTCATTGGCCCATTGCAACTTGAATTTTAAGTCTTTTTTAAGTCTTTAAGTCTTTAAGAATTTAAGTCTTTTTTAAGATTTTAAGTCTTCCTGGGAATTAGGAATGGGAGTTCAGGGTTCTAGAAACATTCTCGGGGTGCTCTGTGTATTTGCTTCATTGCAGCATCAGTTTTAAGTGTTTGAAAACAGCTTTGCCTAGTGAAAAATTGAAGAACAAATTCAGGATATTTAGTTGTATCTTTCTCCAAATTCCAACAAGAGTAAATGCTTTCTCTTAATCAGATCTTCAGGTTATTTTCACAGTAAGACATTCCAGGCACAGTGATTTTTTTTTTTTTTTAAACCTGTACAAGAAATCATAAATTATTTGCAAGTACTAAAAGTGGTAGAAATGATTGGCATACCTGTGGGATGTATTATATACATTCTCAAGTGTCTGCTATGATGGGAAATCAGTAATATACTGCTGCTTCTTGATTTTTTGAGTTCTGCTACTAGAATAAGTATTCATTGTGTAGGACTGGAAAGGATAAGGTCAGTTACATGAGTCATGTTGTCTAGTGGTGGCACATGGCCTTTGTAATCAGGCTGAATTCATAATTCATCGACTTGTTTTTTTTTTAGGAATATTTTTTTAGGACTGGAGAGACAGCCCCATTAAAGGGTACATTCACAACCAAAACATACAACAGTATTTTTTTTAAAATTGATTCTTCAACAGTTTCAACTATGCAGTTTCATACATGTGTACAATGTGTCTGAATAATACTATCTTTGCTTCCTTCAGGCACCTCCAGTAGGCCCTCCTGCCACCTTCATGTTCTCTTTTTTCCTGTAACTCAGAGTCCAGTTAGTCAGGACAGCTGCTTAATACTTGTTGGGAGACATTCCTTGAGTTGGAACAGGGGCAGAAATTTCATCGCAGGGAGAGGCTGAATGATACAGTGTCAGAATGTCAGCAAGTCACCATTAGTTCCCTGGGTCCAGAACCAGGACAGGCCATTGAAAAGGAATTCTATTTCCTTAACTTTGAATCCAGAGTCGCGGTGCCCAATTGGCACATAACCCATGAAGCTGTGAATGGGAAAGTGTATTAGTTTGGTACCTGCACTGCAAAGGTCTTGGATACATTCACACTTTCTTTCAGATCCTTTTTATCTCTGTGAGAGGAAGGCCACAGTAGGGCACTGGAGGATGAGATAAAGGAGGAGAATCAAGATGCTCCATTTGACAGTCAGGCCACTCTCTGAAGCTCAGCTGCCTCTTCAACCACCAGGTAGGTGCACAGATTAAAAAGAGCCCACCTGATCCTAGCCTAAATTGTCCAATCATACTGTATTTAAAAACATTTTAGGGGGCTTATTATCTAGTGTAGATAATTATCACCCCCTATGATAGACAGGATTCCAAAATTTAATGACATCTTGCTTATATTGGCAAAACAATGGGTACTTTATAGGTACCAATTTCTTGTAAATGAAAGATACTATTAGGTCACACAGAAATACATGTAGACATGTATACATATGATTGGTGTTTCAACTCACAGTACCTGTAATGCTGGCTTTATTCATTCATGGGTTGGTGACTCTACTGTTACTTAGGGCCCCAAGGGCAGTCTCTCCTGTACAACTGAAGGCACTGGGTTGAGGATGGACAGTAGGGGGCAGGCTTTCCCAGTCTTGTTAGGACTTTTACTCTGAAGCTCCCCATCTTGGGATGCGTCCCTAGGCTCAGTCTCCTCTACTCTGGAGGTCTAGGTGGCTGTGCTGTAGACTCTGTTGCCCTGTGACGTGCTGGTGCGGGGAGTTCCATAGGGAGGACATTCGATGCCCTGGAAGCCAGAAATGGTGAGTGTGTGGGCCAGCTTCTTGAACCAGGGACTATAATTGGTGGGAATTATTTGTGACTCTGGAGTCAACATGCTGGAACCCTGTACTGGGTCTCTGGGCCCCAGGTACCCTCTTTCTGTGGGGTGGGTGATGGGCTGGTTCTTGGGACCCAGGTGGCATGTCTCATTCCTGCAAAGTGACTTCAGCTCCTATTGGAGCTTTCTCTGTGCCTTGAGTTCCCTACCAACTATAGGGGAGTAGGTGGGGCCGTCAGTGGGCACAGGGTGCATTATGTTCTATTCTCAGATGATTATAACTTTTTTTATGATAATTTTTTAAATTTAAATTTGAAACAAGCTTGTTTTACATGTCAATCCCAGTTTCCTCACCCTCCCCTATTAAAACGTTTTTTAAACTATCATGAATTTGACTTTTAACATAATTGATATAACTTTAAAAAATTATTTCACAATTTCACACATGTGTATAGTATACTTTGATCAATCCCCCATTATCCTTTTATCACCCCCCCCTGAATATTTCTTCCCAATAAGCCTTTCTCTTCCTTTTCTGTGTCTTATTGGCACTCTGCATTTAAGAAGGGGTGCTGGTCTAAGTGTGGGTAGGGGATTATTGGCTGCAAAGGCTCTTGAATCAGTGGGAACACCACTAAGGAATACTCAACATTCATACTCCTTAAGGAATGATGGGGCCTTATGAGTGCTGCCCCATCCATGGTGGATGTGATGGGCCGCTTTTTGTGTAGGTAGCCACTGCCAGTCTGTTTCCCCCAAGACTATTTAGCGTGCCTTGTAGATATGTCTTGGCCCCCTTTCTCTCCGGGTTGCTTGTGCTGAGGCCACCGGCTCAGTCTACTTCTCACTGCTTTGTCTTTCTTGTTGTATTTCAACTTATGCTCTCCTCTTCTGTGTTTCTCAGTGTTCTTCCCCTCTGTTAGAATAAAGTCTGTATTTGTTACCCTAACCACTTTTAGAGTCACCTGTAGACAACTTCTAGTCCTCTATCTGACCCAAGATGTCCCCATTTCCAATCAACTTTAATCTTTTTTACTTGACTTTTTTTTTAATTATAGGATTTAAAAAAAAAGTGTGTTAAACTTGGAACTTAACACATGCTAGCTGACTGCTGTGGAAAAGAGCTACACTCCTAGCTCACAGAGCATTTTTTTTTCCCTCCTTTTTATTTCCTGCCTGCACTAGAATAGGCAACTTTTAAATTATTTTAAAGCATAAAAGATGAGATGGAAACATGTCTAAATTTTAGTATTGCATGTTCTCAGATGTCTACTGGTTCTTTGCTTCATTTACTGCTTATAAACTGGCACGTGTACTGCCCATTCACAACTGTTTACTTTGGCCAAATGCAATGGATGGTACCTGAAATATACTGTTGCCATTTATGTTTTAAGTCCCTGTGGTAAGCACATGACATGCTAAGCAACACTTATATCAGTTGTTATCCTAAATAAGTAAAATGTAGCTTAAGTTATACCACTGGTAGGGGTTAAGTGTCATTTTTATATTATTTGTTCAGTTTTAATTACTATTTAAGACAGTGTATAACAGCTTTCTTACACTGCTGTTATTTCTAGTGATTTTCGTTTTGGTGATTAATTTTCCAGAAAGCCGAAACAAACTTTTCTTTTCTACTTGTACTAACTTGCCCACCAAGAACATAAGAGTGTTTGCTTCTCTGACTCAGAGTTCCAGAGGAAAAATATTTTTTTTTTAAACTGGGTGGTACATTCTCATCCCTCACGCCAAAGGGAAAATGTGCACTTGTGGGTGACACCTCTGACTTCCCCTTAGGAGACTGTATGTCCCTTACATGTGACTCCTCTGGCTTCTTCTCAGAAGACTGTATATCCCTTGCATTCTTAGTGCAGAGGAAGCCCAGACAGCAAAGGGAGGCTTCAAGTTGGCTTATGTGAATGTTGCATTTCTTCAGTATTTTACTCAGAAAAAGGCATGGCAATTGGGGCTATGGATGAAGTGTTGATTCTTTCCCCAGAATTTCTCTTTTGAAGCCTATATCCAAATCCACATGCGGACTGTATCTGAAGACAGGGCTTATAAGAGGTAATTAGCATTAAATGAAGAAAAATTTATGGAGTGCTAACACCATACAGCTGAACTTCCCTATCCAAAAGAGGGACAAGGTCTGGGTGTTAGCACAGTGTGAGAGCATATGTCTACTGTCCTCAAAGATTTGAGCCCTAGAAAAAAATTAGAAGAGGAAGGGAGAGTTATATTTGTTTTGTCTGATTAGGTTGTCACCTGGATGTCAGGAAGGGAGATCTTATCAGTAACTGAACTACCAGCAACCTTAACTATTGACTTAACTTACACAACTGTGAAAAAATTTGTCTTTCACGCATTCTGTATAAGTTTTTGTCCAACCCATGGCAACTAATACAGGGGGAAGAATTAGAATTGGAAGAGCAGGAATTTAACATACACTACTCTGCTTTTTTTTTTTTTTTTTTTTTTTTGGTGTAGCATGTATGTGGAGATCAGAGGACAACTTTTGAGAGTTGGGTCTCCTTCTACCACATGGGATTGAATCCAGGTCATCAGATTTCCTAATGGGCATCTTTACCGTCTACCTATCTTGCCAGTGTATAATTATTTTTATAACAACATTGGAATCAGCTGTTTTACAACTAAGAAGAAAATTTACTGACCTAAGGAAAATTAATGATATTGTGATATAGACTTCATTTATTATGTTTTTGTGATATATAATTTTATGTCCATGAATGTAGTATTTAGTTTTTTTTTATAACCTCAATTTGTGGTATATTTTTTGTTGCTATAGTAGGTACCTTTAATTTGATACTTTGTTATTGTCTGAACATATTTTGTGAAGATTTTCTGTGATGACTAATCTTGCTTGTCAGTTTGACGTACCTGGGAAGAGGAAACTTTAATTGAATAATTGCCTTCATTAGATTGACCAGTGATCATGTCTGTTGGGAATTTTCTTGATTGCTGATTGATGTAGGGGTCCCAGCTCACTGTGGGTGGTGCCATCATGGGCAGGTGGACCTGGGCTGTATAACGTATAAGAAAGGCAGCTCAGTAAGCTCAAGGGAGAGAACCAGTAAGCTGCATTTCTCTGTGGTTCCCACTTGAGCTCTTGACTTGGCATCTCTTGATAATGGGCTCTATCTGACTTGAAAAATGTAATATATTTTTCTCCCAAAGTTGCTTTTGGTTAGTGTTTTATTAAAGCATAGGAAGCAATTGAAACAGTTTCCTATGCTATTTATTTAGACATTACTGGGTGTTGAAACTAGGGCGCTGTGTACTAGGAAAACTCTTTACCACTGACCTATATCCCCAGCCCTTATGTCACTGTGTAGTGTATTTAATGAAACCTCCTATTTGGAATAATGTTCAGGAATTCTCTTGGGATTTAGGCATATCTTGTAAAGATGGTGCTTTTTCTTGTGTTTTGTTAGATTTTCCAGTACCCATCATAGAGTGAACAAAGTTTACCCTTTAGTTGTGTGAATATTTCTTGGGATGACATCACATTTCCATTCACATAGGTAAAGCATCAATAACAAGTGAAAGAAACTATTCCATTCAAGTCCTGGTGAGCCAGTGAGCTTAGTTAAGGCTTCTTAATAGGTGCTTGGGTAATTATTAAACAGTTACTCCATTGAAGAGAATGTTTCTCTGCTGTCCTTAAATCTTTGAGAATAGTCAGTGCCTTAAGAACTCTTCTTGTAACCATCAACTATAAATCAGAGGTCAGAGTTGGTAATGGAGATGGTCAATTATTATCTTCGTTCATGTAATTTACATAATTTATATCACCCCATGTCTTTTTTAAAAATAATTTTTGATTTAGGAAATGAAAAAATAAATCACTTTTATGTGGACCTGAGCAGTTTTGTTTTGTTTTTTTTTTTTTTGATTTAGTAAGAAAATACAAGGATGGCCATAACTGCAATTATTAATTTTTAAAGCAGGTTTAGGTTTTAAAAAGTTTATATATCTGGATGTATGGATATTTTCCTCTGAATTGGAATTCTAGATGATTGTGACCCACCATGTGGATGTTGGGAATTAAATTTGGGTTCACTGGAAGAACAGCTATTTCTCCAGCCTCTGAACAATTATTTATGTAATGGACTACAAACCCATGAAATTATATTAAATTGTTGGAAATACTTAAATGCAAAATTATTGGATAATTAATGATTTGAACATTTACTGGTGTTATTACTCATCACAACAGGAAAATATTCAGACACAGTCTTCTTTATGGTTCTGTTAGCCTATCTTGTGTCATTTGTGCTGTCATGACTGGACTTCTGTTTTTCATATTCATAAGAACACATCCATGTAAACATTTACGAGTTCTGTCTTATAAGTAAGACAAGTGTTACTACTTATAAGTATTGCTACTTATAAGTGTTGCTACTTATAAGTAAGTAGCAAGTGTTTTCTATTTCATCATCCTGTAGTATATAGAACATTAACTTTTTTGTACACATCAACAATGTGTTTATATTTGTGTCTTTGGACTATATTAGGTGCTTTCCTGAGAATTTTATTAATCCTGTTCTTCCTAGTAATAAGGATTATTCAGCATCTATAAGGGAAACTGGATAATTACATTTTCTTGAATTATATTAAATTCATGTGTAGGTAAGATATTACTTTCTCCCATGTTAAAAAATACAAATCAAGTTTTGTGTTATGTAAGACAGGTATCCACATAGAAGGATGAGCTCCCAGGCTGAGGAGAAATGTGTCATTACAGGGGTTGGTGTCATTTGAGGATATAGCTGTGGAATTCACCTGGCAGGAATGGCAGGACCTGAATGAAGGTCAGAGGACCCTCTACAGAGATGTGATGCTGGAGAACTACAGTAACTTGTTGTTCTTGGGTGAGTGAAGAATGGAATGTGAACTCTGTTCAAACTTAGTGGCTCCATCATTGGCTATCTCTTCAAATGAAGATATTTTGGTTTTTCTCTCTGTTTGACTTAGTAGTTTAACATTTTTCATTTACAGGGCACTGCAAGACCAAACCTAAGTTGATCTTCAATTTGGAGCAAAGACTTGAGTCATGGATTGTAGGAGAAGCCTCAGACCAGAGCATCCCAGGTACATCTGTGCATACTAGTTAGGGATTAGAATGATGAGAACTTATCAGATATGGTCACCAAATTTAACCCCATCCCAGTCCTAAAGATGACTAATCTTATGTATTAGACATTGTCTAATATATTCTCCAAAGAAGACTCTGTTTTTGTTGAAATATACTTTTAGACTTACTATAAATCCATTCCATATATGGATCTTGGAAAAAGAACATACATAGTATTAATTTAGGAAAAGTATAATAAACTGAGTTGTAAGGGAATAGCTATGCATTTATTTTATTGAGGTAATTTAATTATGAGATGATTATTTTCCAATTTTGTTACATAGTATTTAGGTGGCTATATACCAAAACATAATAATAGGCATGAGTATTAATAACCAGATACAAATTAATAAATGAGTAGTTTAAGGCTATATTTAATTACAGTCATTTTGGCATTTGAGAGAATCATCAGAGTGTTCCAGATTAAAGCAGTAGATTAAAAGTGCCTTATGATTTTCTGAATAAAGATAGGATAACAAAGGAGAAAATATCCGAAGTCTTCACACACACACACACACACACACACACACACACACACACACACTCATACATATGCACCACATCACACCACACCACACCATGCGGAGGCAGCCTATGACTATCTCCTTGTGCAGAGGAAAACCAAAAGCCATGAGCATAAGGGAAGCCTGGAGCATGTAGGCAGCCTTAGGGATAACTAGACGCAGGTGAAACCTACAGTTTTCAAAAGGCTTAAATCCATTTGAGCATTCCATGTCTGAAAGTAACTTCTTCATAACAGACTAGCACTGGAGAAGAAACCAGTTATATTGCTCCTTTCACCTTGAAGTGCTATATACCCAGACTCCAGCTTGAGAGAGACATTTGAGAGGGCACTCATTCAGTTTTTGAGACTGAGCTATGCTGTAGACATGAAATCAAATAATCATAGACCACAGAGGATATAGACACACTATCACCATTATTAATTTAGTAAACCAGAAGATCTTTAAAGATAAAGATTTAATGTGTATCTTCCAATAAGAATCCCAAATACAAATGTTTTTAGCTTTAAAGCAAATGTCCAGAATGGAGTAAAAAACTAAGATCTTGTTTGCTATGTGCAGGATCTCCTCTCACTGGCAGAGGTACGTAAGGATTTAAGATGCAAACAGTGTTTCTTGAAACAATGTGAAAGGACTCATCAGTAGCTCTACTCACATGAGTTAGCCAACTTAATGCCGAATTAGCTTAGAAGGCATAAAGAAATTTACTGAATATTCATAAAGGAACCAATCCATTAAAATATAATTATTCCAGATGATTATACACTGAATATCGGTGTGCTGAGTTCCATAAAAATATTTTTAAACACAAAGGAAGACAGAAGTTCTGGATAGAGCAGTAGTGAGTGACTAGCATTCTAGGAGTGGATAATGTACCAATAAATAACAAAGAAATCTGAACTAGACAACATCCATTTTCATGAGTGAAATACATACTGTAGTTGAGTGACTAAGATAGTCTACTATCTTAAATAGGTAGCTAATGAACAAAATTAAACAGAGAAACCTCATAGTTAACAGTGTGCATTAGTCACACTAAAGAAACTTCTGTAATATATACTTTCCCTGTGGCTGTGAAATATACATCTGAGTTGTCGCTAAATCAAATAAAATTTGAGATCATAAAGCAAGCCCTAGTGAACAGATAACATTGGAAATGATCTCTTGCATCTTTTAAAAATCAAATCTGAGAATACTAAAAACCAATAGACAGAGAAAATAGTCTAAAGAAATAATATGGTTGAATACAGTTTTGAATGATCAGTGGCTTGTTAAAAAGATAGGGATTAAGTTTCTATAATGAAGTAAACTAAAAAGTAGAATGAAGATTGTCTGGAAGGAGGAAAAGAACCTAGAGGTCTGGGCAGAGAAAGATAGACATGAGTATTATTGGAGTACATTGTATACATATCTAGAAACAAGACAATGATACTTCTTTGGGTGTGAATAATATTCAGTTGTATGCATATATAAAAACAACATAGTATACCTTAGTTTATATAATTAATGTATGTTAAATTTAGAAGTCACATATGACATCAAGTTAGATAAAGGAAAATGGTATTATTTTGGTAAATATGTAATATTTTCCTAGCTGTGTCAGTTATGAAAAAAAATGATTAAAATGCAAATAGATGGCTAAAGCATAATAGGAATTTAGGGGTGGGGGAGGATTTATCCTTCTGGTGGGAAGGGAGATAGTCCAATTTTTGCATATTAATTTGTTTTAATGTTATTTCAGAACTCCAGGAAATGAATACCCTGAGCAAGATCTGTCCAGAAACCAAAGCAAGACATATGTGGCAAGTTGCACTCGACAGTGATACATCAAAGGATTTGACTGGAGTAGGGAAGACATTCAATGTGAGTGCACACCATGTTTCAAATCAGAATGTAAAGAATGAGAACCCACTAGGAATGTGTCCTAGAAAGCTTATTCTGTGGAAGAACGTGTATTTCTATAGTGGTGCTGATGAGCTAGAAGTTCAACCTGATGATCTTAATGGAACTGTAAAATCCATCAGACATCCAGAGCATGTTAGTCTATACAAGTCTCAAAGTTCACAACGTTATTTTCAAAGTCTTATACCAGGGAGGTCCTTCAACACAAAAGGAGTATTACTGACTCATAAGTTCAGTGAATATGCAAAATCTTTAGGTGATACAGCGTTTATTGGCAAGCAGATGGCTCAGATAAGGGGGAAATCTTTTGAATGTAATATATCAGAGATGAAGTGTGACAAGTCTGACCTTGATGAAAATGAGCAAATACATCCTGGAGAGAAACATTACAAATGTAATGACTTTGATAACCCTTTCATTACTGAATCATACCTTCCAAAACATAAAGGACAGCATGCAGGAGAAAAACTGTTTGCCCAGGAGGGATATGAGTTTTCTCAGCAGTCAGAAGTGAGTCTCCATCAGAAAATCCACAGAGGGAAAAAGTCCTATGAATGTAAAGTATGTGGAAAGTGCTTTCATTGGAAAACGAGCTTCAACAGACATCATAGTACTCACACTGGTGAGAAGCCCTATGAATGTACGGAATGTAGGAAAGCTTTTTGCCAAAAGTCACACCTCACTCAACATCAGAGAGTTCATACAGGAGAGAGACCATATATATGTTTAGAATGCAGGAAAGCTTTCTATCGTAAGTCAGAGCTCACTGACCATCAGAGAATTCATACAGGTGAGAAGCCTTATGAATGTAAGGAATGTGGAAAAGCTTTTTGCCAGAAGCCCCAACTCACTCTACATCAGAGAATTCATACAGGTGAGAAGCCCTATGAGTGTACAGAATGTGGGAAAGCCTTCTCCACCAAGTCCTATTTAACTGTACATCAGAGAACTCACACAGGTGAGAAACCTTATGAATGTACAGTATGCAGGAAGTCGTTTATCTGTAAGTCAAGTTTTAGTCATCATTGGAGAACTCATACTGGTGAAAAGCCCTATGAATGCAAGCAATGTATGAAGACATTCTACCGCAAGTCAGGCCTGACTCGACACCAGAGAACTCACACAGGTGACAAACCCTATGAATGTCAATTATGTGAGAAAGCTTTTTACTGCACATCACACCTCACTGTACATCAGAGAACTCATACAGGTGAGAAACCCTATGAATGTAAAGAATGTAGGAAATCTTTCTATGATAAGTCAAACCTTAGACGGCATCAGAAGATTCACACTATGGAGAAAGCCTGTGAATGCAAACAATGCAACAAATCTTTACTGAGTAATACTTCTCAACATCAGACAGTGTACTATGAATATGAAGAATGCAAGAAAGCTTTACACCATAAAACAAACTTCCCTTAAACATCTAACACTTGTTACAGGTACGGGAACCTGTGAATGTAAACATTCAGGAACATTTACCTGAAAGTCAGATTTTTACTGTACATAGGAATACCTACATGAGAGATTAAACCTTATGAATAAACAGTTAAGGAAAATCTTGATTTATGCTTTTTTTTCAAAGGACTCACAATTCACTGACATGTAATTTAGCTAGATATATTAGTGATTGTTTTAACCCAACATAAGTCAGATGTTTATGGTGGAGGGTCATTTGTTCTCAAGCAACAAAGGATGACACCATGACTTATAAAAAAAACAAAATTTTCCTCTTGAGGTTCTCTTGACAAGCTATTAGAACTCGGTATGAAACCTATGAAAGTGAAGACTTGCCCCAAACTGAATAGAGTTGAGAACTCATTGCTTGTTATCTCCATACTTGGGAGGTCCAGGAAGGAAGATCAGGAGTTATAGTCTAATCTTGGTTACAGAGTGAGTTGAAACCCAGCCTATGTTACATGAGACCTTAAGAAAAACAAAAAAATAAACCAAAAAACTCCCAACAAATAATTAAAAATATAAACATTTGACAATCTAATGGTGTCATAAACGCTATAAGTGACAAAGGACAAGAATACAATTAGGGGGAAATGTCATACCTCTCTTCCATTTGTTCTAGTCATGTAGGTTTGGTAAAAACGAGTGAAATTATAGGAATCAATTCACTCAAAAGCAAGTCTACTTGAATTTGAGCAGTTAGGAGGGCTGTGGATATAGCTTAGTGACAGATTGCTTGACCACTATAAATGTTACCCGTCTTTTGTACAGTTTACCTTTTATCACCTTAGAAGTTATGTTTATTTGTGTATGCATTCCATACCATATATGTCAAGGTCAGAGGACAAACTTTCCAAAGTCAATTCCCTCCAATCTAGTAGATCCTTACTGTAAAACTCAGGTTGTAAGGCTTGGCAGCAAGGGTCTTTATCCTCCCTCTGAACTATCTCCTGCCCCTGTATTTTATACTCAAATTTTCTGTAAAATAAAAGCATTTCTGGAGATAGTTCAATCAGTTCAGCAAGGACATTTCTTTGATTACTTTTAGTGAAATCTTCCTAACTTTTCAATTTGTAGAAAAGGTCTTGTTACAAACACCCTGACTCATATCAAAGTCCTCTTCCTTCCTTGTGAGTGCTTAGATTACATGTATGTGCTACTGTGCCTAGCATAAAATTTTAAGGCTAAAAAAAAAAAAAAAATAAGAATGAAAACTTCTGGAGCTTTTTTGGCTGCTGTCTGTGTGGTCTAAATTCTTCCTCACCATGTTATAAAACATTTGAACAAATGAAAGATTTGATGGCTTGGTGAAAGGATATCACATCTGTCAAGATAAGAAAAATGAGGGTAACCTGAAGTTCAAAGTTCACTGCAGCAGACACCTATACTTTGATAATCATAGAGAAGTCAGAGAGAATCTAAATTAAAGGAGCTGAATAAAACACCCTCATTTGGATTCTGTTAAAATCCTACAATGTAAAAATCGTTCATATAACTTGGGTGTTAATTGGAAATAATAAATTATTTAAAAATTTTCCCAATTGTGTTCAGTTATGTACAAGCAGGATGATTATCTCCAGTCAGCGTAAATTGGCCTCCAACCTGGGGCACTTGTGGTTGACATAAATGAAAGTTTATTAGTCGATACTCAAATCTAGTGAACAGGCTTGAACACACATCTCAGATATAAGTATGTCTTACATTATATATTTTGTTTTAGAAATCTGAATTGAGGGCACTCAGCATAAGTAGAGAGAATTTGTTACATGTGTAACAAATACAGTTGGAGACTACTTAAGAGGTAGGGTGCATGCCTTTTTATGTATAAGGTTTTGATTGCAATTTCAGACTTACATAGCATTGAAGTGCTCTTCAATGTATTATTTAACCTGGTATTATTGTGGGCAACTATCTGACAGAACCAATTTAAGGGTGTACATAATTACTTAGATCCTATTTTCAAGTAGTTAACAGTTACTTGACCCTCAAACCATGTAGATCATGGTTGGCAGAAATGCTTTCTAACCTCTAGATAGGAAACAGCAAGGAAGTGACTGATTATCAAGCTTATTCTTTAAAGATATCTAACTGATATGTATAAAAAAAAAAAAGAAAAGAAAGAAAGCCCCTTCTTGAAGGTTTATATCGTCTCTAAAGTATTGTCACAATCTGAGAGCCAAATAAATATGCAACACAGAAGTCTTTGAGCAACATTCCTGATTCAAATCAGAACATACAGTTTTCACATTAAACAACTACCCCCTTTATTTTTTGTTAAATATATTCTGTTCGTATAAAGTTCATTGGGTATTTTTATAAAACTATTTATTCAGACTGATACTGAAGCACTATCCACTGCTCTGAGAAGGCAACTACTAATGTATTTACAATATTTAACCAACACAGAACCTACTGTTGTGTCTAATATCGACAGTTCATGTTGAAATGCAGAAATCTGGTACACAATTGTTTATAATTAATGTCTGAATTAAAGCATTTTTGGTCAATAATTCTCGTTTCATTTTTTTTGCATTTTTAGTTACAATAATTATATTACATGTAGGTGGAAGAGAGGAAAAGAGGGAGGAGGGTGGGAGAGGGGACTGGGATTGATATGTAAAATAAAAAATATAAAATAATTTAAAAAATGATTATATTACCCCACTTCCCTTTCCTTCCTCTAGGGGGTGATTCTCTTCTAAACCACCACATTAACTTTGTTTTTTGACTCTTAAATATAATGATTAGGTTGAAGATTGGTTAATTGCAAAAATCCTTAAGCCTGCATAACCTCCCCAAAAGAGCACTTCTTGCTGTTGTAGAATATTATTTTAACCAGACAAGGATGTGTTACATTTGTTTATGCTTCAGAATATTACTTTAACTGTGCAAAGGTGTGTTACTTTTTTTATGCTGCAATTTTTTTTTTTTTAATTATGAAAAGATGTGCTGCATTTGTTTCATTTTGCCTGCCTAAAACACCTGATTGGTCTCATAAAGAGCTGAATGGCCAATAGCTAGCCTGGAGGAAGTATAGGCAGGGCTAGCAGGCATAGAAAATAAATAGGAGGAGAAATAAAGGCTTGAGAGAAGACAGGAAGAATGAGGGAAGAGGGAGGAGTGACAAAAGGAGAGGAGGATGCCTGGGCCAAGCCACACAGCCACACAGTCAGCCATGGAGTAACAAGGAAAGGATGATATTTAGAATAAAGAAAGACTAAAAGCCCAGAGGCAAAACATAGTTAAAGAGATGATAAAATGTAAGTTAAAAAAAGATGGCTAGAAACAAGCCAAGCTAAGGCTGGGCAATTATAAGTCTCTGTATTATTTAGTAGCTGGGTGGCAGGCCTCCACAGAGAAAAACAAAAACAAAATCAATAACACTTGGCTCCTCTCCAGAGTGGTGGGTGAAGATGGAGGTTTCTGTCCTGCCAGGTTCTGCGGTGCATCAGCCCCAAATAAACAAACATACAAACACTGTATTTATAAAACTGTTGACCCATGGCTTAAGCTTCTTATTGGCTAGCTCTTCCTTAATTAATAACCCATTTCTGTTAATTTTTGTATTGCCAAAAGGTTGTGGTTTACCTTTAATTTGACATGTTAATCCTTGGGCAGCATGGTGTCTCCTTGAGCAGTCCTCTCTTTGCCTCTAGCTCTAGCATTCTTCTCATCTCCTGGCCCTGCCTATCTTCTTGTCTCTACTGGCCAATCTGTGTTTTCTTCATCAAGCAATAAAGTTACATATATACAGAAGAATATCCCCTATCAGGTAGGCCTTACTTATGCATCTTTTTGTGAGAGGCCTTCTCATGACAGACTTCCTAATATTCATTTACATACCCATTTTTTATTTACATAACAACCCTAGTTTCTCCTCCCTTCCCTTTTCCTATTCCCCTCTCTGCCTCCTTCTCCTTCCCACTCCATACCCACTCCTCAAAAGGGGTAAGGCCTTCCTTAGGAAGTCAGCAACTCTGGTTAAGTTGAGGCAAGACTAAGTACTCCCCCCCCCATGTTTCAAGGCTGAGCAAGGTGTCCCACCACAGGGAATGGGCTCCAAGAAACCAGTTCATGTTCCTGGGATAGATCCTGGTCACTGCCAGGGCACCCCCTCAACAGATCAAGTTACATAGCTGTCACCCACATTCACAGGTCCTAGTTAAGCCCCATACAGGTTCGCCAGCTGTCATTCCATAGTTCACGAACTCCCACTATGTTGGGTCATCTGTCTCTGTGGTTTTCTCTATCATGTTCTTGACTTCCCTCATTCCTATGATCCCTCCTCCTGCTCTTCAACTGAACTCCAGAACCTTAGCCCAGTGCTTGGCTGTGGGTCACTGCTTCTGCTTCCATCAGTTACTGGATGTGGGGGGTCTATGATGACAATTAGAGTAGTCACTAATTGGATTAAAGGGGAAGGCCAGTTCACACACCCTCTCCATTATTGCTAGGAGTCTTAGCTGGGGTTATCCTTGTGGATTCCTGAGAATTTCTCTAGCACCAGGTTTTTCCCTAATCCCATAATGGCTCCCTCTATCAAGATATCTCCTTCATTGTTCTCCCCCTCCAGCCGTCCCCTAATTTGGTCTTCTTGATCCCTCATGTTTCCATTTCCCATTCTACCCCCTCTCAGTTTATCCTGGAGATCTTAACTATTTTCCCTTCCTGAAGCACTCCTGTGTTTCCCTCTTAGGGTCCCCCCTTTTTACCTAGCTTTTTTGGGGTTGTGGATTGTAGCCTGGTTATCCTTTGCTTTACATCTAATATCCACTTACATAAAAGTCCTAGAACTTGCTCTTTAGATTAGGCTGGCCTGGAACTCACAGAGATCCCCTGCCTCTGCCTCCTGAGTGCTGGGATTAAAGGCATGCATCACCACTGCTTGGCTAAGACTCAGATTATTTATTTGGATCTAACTTGAAAGCTTCCTTCTGCAGTTTAGCTTCCATGGTACCAGACAGTACTATGCTAACTGCCAAGAGAAGGAAGCAATTATTAGTCCTATCCAGTTGTGATGCTCATGAACCACAATGATGACTAGCATGGCAAGATATCCTTGCAAATGAAATAGGAGCACTCACAACTTAGTGGTAACCAAGAACCAAGTCCTACTCTATAGGAGTAGTACTTGGTACTTGAAATCTAGCTAACTACCTACTGCTACTTTACTAGACCAAAATATTTCAGCTAATCTGTTTAGTGTAATTTAGTTTCTGCAATTATTTTGTATTGTTCCTATTCCCATCTCTAAATAGGGCAGAGAGGGTAATAATACCACATGATAAAATTTTGTATAGCTAACGAGCATGTGCATTTTTTCCTTATTGTTACACTATTTGAGTTTGCTTGCCAGTAAACTAAGAAAATAATGACTTATCAATTGACTTCCACTTCCATATCACTGTTCACCATAGAAGGAAATCAGGACAGAAACTCAAATAGGGCAAGAACCTGAAGGCAAGAGATGATGCAGAGGCCATGGAGGGTTGCTGGTTGCTGGCTTGGTCCCATGGCTTCGGCAGTCTGCTTTCTTGTAGAACCCAGGACCACTAGCCCAGAGGTGGCATACACCCACAGTGGTCTGGGACCTCCCCTATTAATAACTAATTAAGTAAATGCCTTACAGCTGGGTCTTATGGGGCCATGTTTTTTCCTTAAAAATAAAATAATTTACATAAAATTTAATTTTTTATTGGATCAATTGGATATACATAGTTGTATATTACCAAAATGATTAACATTTTTCAGCAATTAAATAATCCAGGTATCGTTTAATTTTTTTTTTTAGTTAGGAAACAAGTTGCCTACATATTTTTCCTTTTATTGAAATGGGGGGGGCGGTGAATGGAGAGAGAACTAGGAGAAAGAGAAGGGGAGGAGAGGAAAGCACGTGTGACTAGGTAGATTGAGTCAGGGTAGGAATAGAAGACAGGAAAGGGAGGGAAGGAGGGAGGGACCGAGAGAGGGCAGGGAGGGAGAGAGAGAGAGAGAGAATAAAAGAGGGAGCCATTATTGGTCTGAAGAGAAAACTGAACATAAAGGTCTAGAGACCTACAAGATTGCCTCTAACAATTTGAGCAACTGTGGAAAGGCTACCATAAATGTCCTTCCCTGATAGTGAGATCATCAACTAACTTATCCACCATCATGGAGCCCTCATCTAGTACCTGTTGGAAACAGAAGCAAACACCCATAACTAAACACTGAGTTGAACCAGAATCCAGATGCAGAGAGAGGGGACAAGACCAGGTTGCAGAAACACACAAAGACAGCTGACCTGAACAAGGAGGAGCTAATGGGCCCCCGCAGACTGATAGCTGGGAATCCAGCATGGGACTGACTCAGGCCCCCTGAATATGGGTCTCAGCTAGAAGGACTGAGCAGTCTGGGGGGTCCTCAGGCAGTAGAAACAGGATCTATTCCTGGTACACAAAAGGACCTTGCAGACACATCCCCCATGGAGGGATACTCCCTTAACCTAGAGACAGGAGAGAAGTCCTAGTCCCTACTTCAAATGACTTGACAGATTTTCATGACCCTACCTGGATAGCATAGCCCTACATGTGGAATGGGGGTGGGGGAATGGGAGGGGAGGGTGGCCAGGGTGCATGTCATAAGGGAAAGAGGGTAAGAGGGGAGGAGGAAGGGAGGGAGGTTTGGAGGGAGGAAGGGAGAGGAAACTGGGATTGACATGTAAAAATTTTAAATTATATTATTAATAAAAAAAGAAAATAGATTATTTTCTCATACAATATATTCTGATTATAGTTTCCCCTCCTTCTACTCTTCCCAGTTCCTTCCCATTCCCCTCCCTTCTGGATTCATTTCCTTTCTGTCTCCCATTAGAGACAGAAATAACAACCAAACATGACAAAATAAAATATAATAAGATAAAGCAAAAGCCATGACATCGAGACTGGGCAAGGCAATCCAACAGAGGAAAAAGAGCCCACGAGCAGTCACAAGAATCAGAGATGCACTTGTTCACGTACCCAGTTGTCTCATAAAAATACTAAGCTGAAAGCTATAATATATATGGAGAGGTCCTGGTGCAGACCTCTATTTTAATATTTGATTATGTTTGTAGTTTTAACTTTTGTATGTGTAAATGTATGTAGTTATGGTTACAAAACAATTTCATAATATTGAGTGAAAATTTATTGCAGTTGTTATGGGTATTACTTCACGTGTGGCTTCACTTGGGAGACGGTTCTTTGGTTTTTCTGTATACTGTGTAACTGCTTGGGAGATTTTTCTTCATGTCAGCTGAAACAATCCTCTAGGTGATCCTGCTTTCTGGCTCTGTACAGGGCCTTCTCTAGTGGTGCTCCTAGACTCTTATGTTTCAATGTGGTGAGAGAATAATCACTTCTCAGCACCACAGCAACCAGAGACAGAGGCATCGAGGCATGGACACAGCACTCTTCTCATTCTCTTGTCAGTGCAGGAGCTAGCTTTCCAGAACACTTACATTGTACTTACCATTAGCACCCACCGAAGCTGTATCCAGATGGCTGCATCACTACTTTGTCATCCTATGGAGACATGTATGACATGTATGGAGTGTAGCATGTAAGTTTCCGCCAGCCCGCCAGTCTGGGCCCACAGCCGCGCCAGCCCCAAATAATACTCAGAGACTCTGTATTTGATACAATCCTGTTGGCCAGTTACCATTATTGTTAATGGGCTAGCTCTGCCTTAATTATTAACCCATTTCTACTTATCTAAGTATTTCCACGTGGTCGTCTTATGGGGAGCAGCTCGGCAGGCGTCCTGCTCCTTCCCGGGCTACATCATGACTCCACCTACTACTTCCTCTTCCTCCTCCTAGTCTCCTAGCCCCACCTATCTAGTTTTCTATTGGCCACAGGGCTTTATTAACAGTATGAGAAACATATATACAGAATCACATCTCCCATCATCTCCTCTTTTCTGTCTAAAGTAAAAGAAGGGGTTTAACCTTAACATAGCAAAATATACCATACAACAGTTATCAAATAAGAATCACAGTTAACAATATTTAGTCCATTAACATTTTGTAAGACTTAAAGAAAATATCATCTATCCTATCTTTGTCAGTCTAAAGACCTATATGTAACTTATTTTTAATCCTAACTAAGAAAAACTATAATCATAACTATCTGTCTTCAACTCCTTCAAAGACCACAGAAGGATAATATATAAACTCTAGAAATGACAGAGACAATGCATTGCCTGGTCAGTCACCCGAAGTTCTTCTGTAATGTTCCATCTTCAGCCCATAGGCCATAGTGTGTGTCCAGACTCCTCAACAAGGCAGGAAACTTTTCTCTGTGTCCTGTAGACTGTCTGGCTGTCTGGCAGCCTCTTCCATGAAGCAGGAATCCTGTAGCAATGTCCATCTTGCATCAGCAGTTACCTCTTTGTGGGTCCTGCATGTCCAGTTTCTACAACATAAAGTCAAACAGTCTAGACAAGAGAAGTACCTTGCTCAAATGGCTAGTCTTGCCATATTAGAAGCAAACTTCATAACGAGTCTCTTCAATGTCCATCTTCCTTTTTGATGCAGGTGGTGTTACCAGGAGCAGTTGTGCCTCACTGTCAAGAAAAACCCTAAACCATTTTAAATGCCATATTCTGTAGGTCTTTGAAAGGTTTGAAGAATGCCTATCCATCTCAAATACATCTCTATATATCTAGAAATTCAAACTAACTTAACTCCCATAGGTAACTCTCTATAATCTGTACTAAATTATTACATTACATTTTCTAATGAGCTATATAAACACAATACCTAAACAAGAGGAGAAATATACATATCACAAAATTGACCTTAAATTGTATCAATAAAAGAAAATCCATTCCAAAGCAAAGTATTCATATCTATACCTTAATTCCCTTTTTTACCTTTACAAGGATTGCTTGTGTCATTAACCATTTATAACCAAGCCCATATAAATGAAAACAAACATTTATAAACAATATTTGGGAATTTGGGCGTCGTTCTTTCCAAACTACTTCCTGCTGGTAGAGGGCGCTGTCATGGGGGTCCAAAGAAGACGCAGAAATCTTGGCAGTAGTCTGCAAGGCTTTGTCTCAACTGCTTTGAATGTTGGATCAACTGGGAAGCTGTTTCAGGGGGTCTGGCTTGATCAAACCATATAAGTCTGGAAAGAATCCATAGTTTTTCATTTTCTGTGGAAACAAAAATAGAAATCCTTTTCCCCAGTAGCTTGTCCTTAGGCTTGAATTTTTGAGTCAAAGCATTTTTAAAATATATAAATTGAATTAATCCAGCAGCATTTCTTTTATCAATAGTTGTTATTTTCTCAGCAAACAAATAATTTAAAGACAACAGAAGCGCGTATAGTATCCAAAATCTCTCTGTGTTTTCCATCTTTACGTGGCTTTTTTATTACTCTATTTATTCTACTTCTATTTTACATATTTTGAGACAGGGTTTCTCTGTGTAACTTTTATCTGTCCTGGAATTCAGTGCATACCAGGTTTGCTTTGAAATCACAGAGATCTGCTTGCCTCTGTCGGTCGAGTACTAGGATTAATTCTACTTCCTTTTTTCTTTTTTAAACCATTGTATCCCGTTTCTTTTTCTCTCCCAAGCCAGCGTATTTTTTAAAACATAGTGTAAACCTTCATTGCAGCTCTCCTACACACCAATGAATTGTTAGCAGAGCTCTTTAAAAGCAAGGCGGTTTTCTTGCCGCTTATGCTAATTTTGGAAACCTCCCTTAAAGGAGCCACGCAAATCTCTGTCTACAACAAAACAAATCCAACGGAGAAAATGCTGCTACTAAGAAGTCTTGCTAGTCTCTGTTCCTTTGTTTCTAAAACATTTCTTAAGCTCTTATTAGTTTTAAGTGAAAGTTCTTATAGCCACGTTGGGCGCCATTTGTAGCATGTAAGTTTCCGCCAGCCCGCCAGTCTGGGCCCACAGCCGCGCCAGCCCCAAATAATACTCAGAGACTCTGTATTTGATACAATCCTGTTGGCCAGTTACCATTATTGTTAATGGGCTAGCTCTGCCTTAATTATTAACCCATTTCTACTTATCTAAGTATTTCCACGTGGTCGTCTTATGGGGAGCAGCTCGGCAGGCGTCCTGCTCCTTCCCGGGCTACATCATGACTCCACCTACTACTTCCTCTTCCTCCTCCTAGTCTCCTAGCCCCACCTATCTAGTTTTCTATTGGCCACAGGGCTTTATTAACAGTATGAGAAACATATATACGAATCACATCTCCCATCAATGGAGACATGCAGGAAACTCAGCAGTTAGGCTATGACTGAAATGTTTCAGAAAGTATCTAGAAGCAGAAATTGCAGACTCCAAACACCGAGAAGGTATGGAGTAGAAGATAGGCTGTGAGTATCCGAAATATTTTACACGGTAGGAAGTTGTTGATATAGTAGAAGAAGAAAGCCTCAACTGCAGGAGGAGATCTACAGATCCTTCAAAACCTAGTAATTCCAGACAGAAAGGAACCATGTAGAGTGTCAAAGAATTAAGGGTATTGTGTCCAAAAGCTCCAATTTGTTTTTTTTTTAATTTAATAATTTTTCTTATTTTACATATCAATCCCAGTTCACTCTCCTTCCCACTCTCCCATGCCTCCCTACAGACCCCCAATTCTACCCCCATCCACTCCACAGTGAGGGTGAGGCCTTTCATGAGGGATCATCAAAGTTTGTCAAATCATTTGGGGTAGGGCCTAGGCCCTCTCCTGTGTCTCTAGGCTATGGAAGTATCCCTTCAGGGGGAATAAACTCCTGAAGTCCATTCCTGAATTAGGAATACATTCTGGTTCTATTGTCAGAGGTTTCATGAAGCAGGAACCCTGTAGCAATGTCCAACTTGTATCAGCAGTCACTTTCCTGTGGATTATGCATGTCTAATTTATACATCATAAAGTCAAATAGTCTAGACAAGAGCAGTATCTTGCCCAAATGGCTAGTCTTGCCATGTTGAAAGCAAAGTCCATAACAAGTTTCTTTGATGTCCATCTTCCTTTTTGACACAAATGGTGTTGCCAGGAGCAGTTAAGTCTCACTGTCAAGAACAATCCTAAACCATTTTAAATGCCATATTCTGTAGGTCTTTGAAAGGTTTGAAGAATGCCTACTCATTTCAAATACATCTAAATATATCTAGAAAACCTATCTCACCGAACTAAAGTTTTGACTATTATAGGTAACTATCTAAAATCTGTACTTAATTATACATTTTTAAATGAGCTATATAAACACAATACCTAAATAAAAGGAGGTATAGACATATCACAAAATTGACCTTAAATTATATCAATCAATGAAAATCCATTCCAAAACAAAGTATTCATTTTTATACCATAATCCCCTTTTTGCCTTTAAAAAGATTAGTTGTGATCATTAACCATTTATAACCATCCCCATTTAAAAGAAAACAAAAATTTATAGACAGTATTTGAGAATTTGGGCTTCGTTCTTTCCAAACTGCTTCCTGCTGGTAGGGGCACTGTTATGGGAATCCTAAGACGACACAGAAATTTTGGCTGTAGTGGTCGCAAAGCTGCCTTGTGTCCCAGCTATTTTGAATGTTGGATCATCTGGGACACTGCTTCAGGGGGTCTTGCTTGATCAAACCATGTCAGTCTGGAAGGAATCCACAGCCTTTTATTTTCTGTGGAAACAAAATTAGAAAACCTTTCCCCCAGTTACCTGTCCTTAGACTTAAAATTTGAAGTCAAAGCATTTTTAAAATAAATTATAATAATTCAGCAGCATTTATTTTAACAGTTGTTGCTATTTCCTTAGCAGTCAAATAATTTAAAGACAACACAATACCATACAGTATCCAAAGTTTCTCCGTACTTTCTATCTTTATGTGGCTTTTTTATTGCTCTATTTGTTCTACTTCTATTTTTTAATTATCTATTTATTTATTAATTTATTTATTTTTGAGACAGGGCTTCGCTGTGTAACTTTGGCTGCCCTGGAATTCATTCTGTACACCAGGTTTACTTTAAACTTACAGAGATCTGTATGCGTCTACCTCCCGAGTGCTGGAATTAAAGGCATGTGTCACCATATCCAGCTACTCTCTCCAGCTGCTTATACACACCATTGAATTGTTAGCAGCGCTACTTAAAGCCCTGCAGTTTTTTGCTGCTTATGCTGAGTCAGGAAAGCTCCCTTAAAGGAGCTGCACAAATCTCTGCTTGTCTCTAGCAAAACAGAGCCCAACTGAGAAAAATGCTATTACTAAGAAGCCTTGCTTATCTCTGTTCTTTTGTTTCTAGAATCCTTTTTTAAGCTTTTGTTAAGTTTTAAGTGAAAGTTCTTATTAGCCACATTGCGGGCGCATTTTGTTATGAGTAGTTTTTTCTGCCAGCCTGGTCTCACTGCTGCGTCAGCCCCAAATAACACTCAGAGACTCTATATTAGATATAATGCTCTTGGCCTGTTACTAGTTTCTTATCAGCTGGCTCTGTCTTAAATATTAACCCATTTCTATTAATCTAAGTATTTCCACGTGGTCTCATCTTACCGGAGAGAGGGTCCAGCATTCTATTCTCTCCATCTTTCATGTTGAATCTCCTCCCTACTACTTCCTCTCCTCCTTTTCTCCTAGTCCCACCTATCTTGCTTTATTCATTAACCAATATGAGAAACATATTTACAGAATGACATCTCCCATCAATACACTTCCCAGGCCTAACAAAGACCCATGTTCAGGGAGTCTTATGCTAGTTTCCTAGCTATCAGTCTGGGGTCCGTGAGTTCCCACTTGTTCAAGTCAACTGTTTCAGTGGGTTTCTACAGTCTAGTCTTGACCCCTGTGCTCATCACTTCTCCCTCTCACAACTGGATTCCAGGAGTTTGGCTCAATGTTTAGCTGTCAGTATCTGCTTCTGTTTCCATCAGCTACTGGATGAGGGCTCTATGATGGCATGCAAGTTTGTTATCAATCTCATTATCAGGGAAGGGCATATATATGTATAATCGTTTTTCTTATTTTACATATTGATCCCAGTTCCCTCTCCCTCCCATGCCTCCCAGCCTCCTCCCATGATGGGAGATGTCATTCTATAAATATGTTTCTTGTATTGGTTAATGAATAAAGCACTGTTGGCCAATAGGAAAGGAAGATACGAGGGACTAGGAGACAAGGTAGAAAGAGGAAGTAGGAAGGAGGAGTCAGCATGGAGAGACTGGAGAGAGCAGAATGCCACCCGCTCTCCAATAAGATGAGACTACGTGGAAATACTTAGATTAATAGAAATGGGTTAATAATTAAGACAGAGCTAGCCGATAAGAAACTAGTAACTGGCCAACAGCATTATTAAAATACAGAGTCTCTGCATGTTATTGGGGGCTGGCGTGGTGGTGGGACAAGACTGGCAGGGAAAAACCTACTTGTAACACTCCCATCCCCCCTCCACTCCACAGAGAGGGTGATGCCTTCCAGGAGGGATCATCAAAATCTGTCAAGTCCTTTGGAGTAGGGACTAGGCCCTCCCTCCTGCCTCTAGGCTAAGGGAGTATCCCTCCATGGGGAATGTGCTCCTGGTTTCATTGTCAGAGGTCCCTTAGACTTTCCAGGCCTTCTAACTAAGACCCTTGTTCGGGGGTTGACCCCATTTTCTTATCACACCTCCCTCTCTGCAACTGGATTCCAGGAGTTTGGCTCAGTGTTAAGCTGTGGGTGTCTGCTTCTGTTTCCATCAGCTATTAGATGAGAGCTCTATGATGGCAGGTAAGTTAGTTATCAATCTCAACTGTTGCTCAGATTGTTAGTTTGTGGTCATCCTTTTAGGTCTCTGAACATTTCTCTAGAGTCAGTTTTCTCTTCAAACCTACAATGGCCCCCTCTATTATGGTCTCTCTCTCTCTCTCTCTCTCTCTTTCTCTCTCTCTCTCCCTCTCTCTCTCTCTCTGTCTCTGTCTCTGTCTCTGTTTTTTGCTCTCATCTATTTGTCCCCTGACTCAGTCTTCCTAGACCCACATGTTCTCCTCTCCTCCCCTTCTCTTTCTCCTAGCTCCCTTTCCACTCACTGCCCCCATCCCAATATGCTCAGAAGATCTTGTTCCTTTTCCCTTTCTCATTTATCAATTTGTTCAAGAGTACCTCCTACTTTCTCTTCTAAGAGGTTTAATGTGGCTGGATTTATGTTGAGATCTTAGATACATTTGGACTTGAGTTTTGTGCATGGTGATAGATATGGGTCTATCTGAAGTCTTCTACATCATTTTATACTTTTAGCGGTATAAAATCAGGTGTTCATAGGTATGTGGGTTAATGTCAAGATTTTTATTTTGATTCCATTGGTGTACTTGTTTATTTTTGTGCAAATACCAAGCTATTTTCAGGATTATAGCTCTATAGCAGAGCTTGAAGATGGGGATTGTGATGCCTCCTGAAATTCCTTTATTGTACAGGGTTGTTTTGGCTATCCTGGGTCTTGTTTTTCCATATAAAGTTGATTATTATCCTTTGAAGGTCAGTGAAGAATTGTGCTTGGATTTTAATGGGGATTGCATTGAATCTGTAGATTGCTTTCAGCAAGATTTCCATTTTTACTGTTTATCCTACCTACATAGAAAAAGTTTCGGACTTATTTCCATCTTAGGAAAGTTAGAGTTGCATAGACATTAGTCAGTTTTAGATTTAGATTGTCCCACACACTTTGACTAGGCTATGTCTGGCTTTGGGCCTTTCTGGTCTTTTCTTGTTTGACTTAGTATGAGATCCTCTGATGTAATAATCTGCATCATCCTAAGTGGCTGAAACATAAAAGTTTCTTGGCACAAAGTTTTGTTCAACAAGATTTTATCCCTAACCTGTTATTTTTTTTAGTCCTAGATGAAATAACGAGGCCTGCAGCTAAAGAAGATAAAAATATTTTGTATTTTGTTTTTACCTTGAATGCAGTGGCTCAGATGCAAAGCCTCAGGGAAGAAGGTATTCCATCATTCTCTAGGGGAGTAGAAGAGGGTGATCAGAATTAACTTGTGGTGATCTCACACTCATGCTCACAGACATGTGATCCATTTATATAGCTGTATATATGAGGACTGAAGGACCCATCTCCTCCATGCTTACAGCTTGTCAGGCACTTCTGTTGACATGAAGTCACCTTGGATTTTTGCCTTCTGTCTCCTGCATACTCCAATCTGCCTGTGCTTGATCAATAGCTCTCAGTGCATAAAGAACATGCAACATGGTCTATACCATGATGGAAATGTGCTGATTGCTGGGTTTGTTCCACTTTATAATTACCACTTCAACAAGGGAAGAAATTTTGAAGCAAGTGAATACTATTTAATCCAGTATGTATGTTTTAAAAAATTATTCCTTTTCATATTGCAATGTTTATCAGCTCTCACAGCAGTGTTGATTCACAGCAATATTCTTTGCACTTCTGATTCTGACTTTCCCTTGCTTCCATAGCAGATCTCTTCCTCAGCATCTCTCCCTGTTCACCCTTTCTTTTCTCTGAAAGGAGAGGATTTTTATTTTTTCCCTTTTTATTTTCCACATATATTGCACTACGTTTCTTTTTTCTGTAGCTGCTCAAGCTTGGTATTTCTTTAATGATATTCATGCTGAAGAAATATTTAATAAAAGTACTTAGGGAAACCTCCAAAGTTAGTTGTGCACCTGTGAAAAGAAAGGATACCAATGCTGGCGTTGACTATAAATTCCCTTATTGCTAGCTACTAGTGATTTGGGAGCATAAATATGAAAATTTGAGTTTGACTTTCTTCTTTCCCATAAAAATGCCTTCAGTAACTCACGTTTTTATCTAAATGTTTGTCTGCTACTCTTTTTGGTTTTGTCAATGTTGTTTCGTATAACTGTTTGATCCAAATGTTCCCAGTATATATTTGCTCATTGTTATGGATATGTTCATGTGCATACATTGATTGCGATGATGGCTGTGGAGGTGTGCTTAACTCAGTATTAAATATGAAATATTGCAGAGATAGTGTCAGAAAAATTGGTTGAATTTTTATAATCCTGGAAAAGTTAAATAATCATATAGGATTACTTTAAAAGAAGTAAGATTCACTTTACTCTATGTAGGCATTCATATGATTGTAAAATCCATGTGTTAAGGATGTGAAATGGAAGAATATAGTTCTTAATCAAATTTGAACAACATGACAAAACAGAAGTGCGTAATCAAGGTCCAGATGGGAATCAAAGGTTGGAAAACTACTAAGTATGTGCACTTCACTTTTGGGAGAAAGGATGGAATTTGATCAATGTAATTCATTGTGTTGCTCAGAAAATTATTTTTGCTGAATCATTTGAGTGTTTCTAAGTTTTTAGCTCAGGGATAAGAAAGACCACTATGTACTATGTATGCTTTGGCGGACTTATTCTGATGTATGAATACATGCATATCTGTTGAATTTTTATGGGAATGCATGTGTCAGTGTCTGTGTAGTGTGTGTTTGTGTGTGTGTGTGTGTGTGTGTGTGTGTGTGTGTGTGTGTGTGTGTGTGCGCATGTATGTAATTGGATTTTTCTTTGGGCCACCAGCTCGTTCCTAAATAATGTCATAGAGACTTATTAATTATGAAAGTCCACTTTATAGCTTAGGCTTGTTGTCAATTAGCTCCTATAACCTAAATTAACCCATATGTTTTATAAATCTATGTTCTGCTATGTGGATTACCTCTATCACATTCTATGGGTCTGACTTGTTTCTTTTCTGGCTGGCTTCTTTGTCTTTATACTTCGTGAAGTCCTCTCTGTGCCTGGAAGCCCACCCATACATCTCCCTAGCTCTTGGCCATTTAGCTCTTTATTAAACCAATTAGAGGTGCCTTGACAAAGACTCATCTTCACAGTGTACAAAAAGTTTATTCCACAACGTGTGTGTGCGTGTGTGTGTGTGTGTGTGTATGTGTGTGTGTGTGTGTGTGTGTGTGTGTGTGTGTGTTTATGCTGTACATGCACACACATGTGCAGGGTGACAGGGTGCAAGAGCATGAACTTCAGAAAACCACTGATAAGAGGTATTTTTTTCCCATTTACCCTGTTGGTCTTCAGGGTAGAATTCAGGTTGTCAGGTTTGACAACAGGTGCATTTGTCTCTTGAACAATCTTAACAGTCCAGGAATCTTTTCTTTTTGTTTTACTTTGATTATTGTTTTGGGATAGGGTTTTTCAATATAGCCCTGGCTGTCTGAACTGGCTATGTAGACTATGTAGCCATTGACCTTACAGAGATAGAGATGCTCCTATATCTACTTCTGAATTGTTAGGCTTAAGTATAGCCACCAAACCTGACCCAAGAATAATTCTTTATTTCAATTAAGATCACAAAATTAAGGTCTACTTCATGGATTCCATGAGCTGGAATCCATCTATACCTGGCATTACCAAAGTTATCAATAACTTGAGCTTAATTAGATCATGGACACGATGGAAAACCTGCTACAATAAATCTAATTAATGGACAGAGCTATGAAACAACTGCCAATGTCATGTTTCTATACCCATAGATCAGTGCATCACTGATTCCTTGTGAGAGAAACTTCTTCTTGCAACAGGTGTGGAAAGCAGCCAAATAGCTTTGGAAATAGTTTAGATTATTTGAGGGTCTCTTTGTGGTCTCTTTGGCCGCCAAATCAATGAGATGTAGCTCACTAATGGCATTGAACATGTCATCTCATAGTGATTCCACTTTGCCTTTCTTCATATTTGTATATGTTTTAAGAAATATTTACTGTAGTATTATTCATATGATACTCCAAATAGCCTATAGTTTTAGTTGTACCTCCTTATCCTCTTTCACTCCTCTTCCCCCAGTTCTCTGTTTGACCCTTCTGCCAGTTCCCCACCAATATCCATAATTATCTATTCTATTTTTTTTTAAAGGAAGATCCTTCCCTCCACCAGTCCCTTACCTTGTACTGAAGGTCCATGATTATAGGGATTACAGCCTGCTTATTAAAAACTTAACAGCTACAGTCACATATAAATGAATAAATATCACATTACACTTTTCCATTCACAACAGCCTCAGATAAAATAAAAATATCTTAGAATGAACCTAACTAAGGACGTTAATGACATCTCCAATTAAAACTTCTAATCTATGTAAAAAGAGATTGAGAAAGACACCAAAAAATAGAAAGATATCTCAAATTGATGGATCTATAGAATTAATATTATAAAAGTGACTCATCTACCAAAAACAATTTACAGGTTTGCTATAATCTCAATCAAAGGATGCACAACATTCTTCACAGAAATAAAAAAATAGCTATCCCAATATTCATATGGAGCTTGAAAAAAAACTCTGAATAACTGCAATGTTCTTGTGCCAGAATAATACTGAAGGGTGATTGCCATTCAAGACTTCAAGATACAATATAAAGCTATAGAAACCAAACAATATCATCCTGGCACAAAAAGTTTCATAAGTAGATGTAAATTGATGAAACAAAACAGAAGATTCAAGCTTGAGTATGTGTAAATGTAACTATCTCATATTTGGCAAAAGACATCTGCTGGAGAAAAGATTGCATGGTGACTTTTCAACAAATGCTGCTGGCAAAACTGATGTCCATACATAGGAAAATGAAATTATACCTTTATCTATTACCTCACACAAGCTTCAATCCAAATGGATCAAAGCCCCCAGTTTGAAACCAGAAATATTATAACTCCTGAATTAAAATTTAGGCAAAGCCTTATGTAAGAAAAGTAACAATTGGGCAAAGAAGAAAGCCAGGGAATTGGAGAGAATCTTTGCAGTTAAACATCAGACAAAGAATCAATACCTGGAAAAAATAAAACAAAGAGTTGTATAGGGTTCAAGGCAGATTTCTTAATACAAGCAATAAAAATAACTATGAAATACATCAAAAGTGTTCATCATCCTTAGCAATTGGGGAAATGTAAATCGTAAGAATTCTGCGGTTTCTTCTTATTTGGATAAAATCAGCAAACATCTGATAACAAATACTGGTACAGTTGTGGGGTTTGCGGGTTATATTTTTGACCACTTTACATAAACAGGCATGTCTGCGAAGAAGAGAACTTAATTAAGACAATGCCTCCACAGGTTTATCTCTTGGCAAGTCTGTGGTTTATTCTGTTGATGAGGAAGTTCTTGACCATTTTGGATGATGCCATACCTATTCCAGTGGTCCTGGGGTATATAAACAATAGGTTGAACAATACATCAAGAACCAGATAGTAAGCAATATTTCTTCATGGACTCTGGTTGGCTCCTGCCTACAGGCTCTTGCCTTGAGTTCCTTGCCAGATTTCCTGGACTACAAGCTGTTAGAGGAAATAAACCTTGGCTCCCAAATTTCTTTTGATCACTAAGTTTTATCACAACGTTAGAAACTTAACTAAGACTGGAGGAAAGGGAAAACTCACTCACTATTAGTGGAAATTCAGATTGGGACAGCAAGTCTGGAACTCTGTGGAGAGCCATAAAAAGCCTAAAATTAAATCTACAGCATGACCCAATTCTACTGTTCCTCAGCATATACTCAAAGGAATCAATGTCCTACTCCACACATATAGGCTCAGCCACTATCATTGTGACCACATTTACAATATGTAGCAAACTGCAACATCATAATTGTTCATTACATAAATGGATAATGAAAATGTGGTACACAGATACAGGAGAAAACTATTCAGTCATAAATAAAAATTGAACTGTGAAATTTACAGTTAAATGATGCGCCTAGAAAATATTCTATTGAATGAGATATCCCAGGCTCAGAAAGCCAAAAATCTCATCTTTTCTTTCATTGGAACATTCTTATCCCAAATCTTCAGATGAGACTCTACAACATGATTTACTGAAAGAACTAGGTGGGTATAAAAGGCCCATGAGCAGGCTTGAGAGGATAATAGTAGGATGAGGGTGCTATGTGGTGGGAAATGGAAAAATGTGCAAGGGATGCTCCAACTGGGGAGGATGTTGGGAGTTCAAACACAAGGGCAAGTGTGTGTGTGTGTGTGTGTGTGTGTGTGTGTGTGTGTGTGTGTGTGTCTAGCAAATAGGACCAAGGTTGTTTGCAAAAGCCTCAAGAAACTTTATTGTTGTATATTTGCCTAAAATCATATACAATACATGTAAGTGTATGCCACTTGGTCTGACAATGCTTTCCACAAAAGCCATAGACTAACAAAAATTCCAGTACCAGGAACAAGAAATTTCACTTTCAGTAGTTGATCAGGGTAGTCTAAGTGACTCCAGAAATGTATAGACTATGGATGCTGCACAAGTTTGCTTCTCAGAGATTGAAGTTAAGTGCCCATTGCAAAGAAACCACCTAAGGACACAGAAATCTGATTTTGAAATCCAGGTCTAATCTGTGAACCTCCTTCCTGTGGTCTAGTTTCCTTGGTAGTAGACAATACTATGCAAGATGCCAGAGGATTGAAGCAGTGAACAGTTCTACCTAGCTGGGACACATATGAACCACAGCAATGATGAGCATAGCACAGTATTCCTAAAGGTGCAATCATTCATGCTCACATATGAATTGTTAGCTAATAGCTGTCTAATTGGACTTAAAAGCCACCCAACAGGAGGGAAATATGCCTTGTTTTAGAAATGTAGCCAACTTCTCAGGTTAGTGGAGGCACTAGGTCTTAGAAGAGGATCTTATGGGGATGTATGAGGCCATTCCCTGAGACTCTACTCTATGGAGAAGGAATGCAGTTCTTTGAAAAATATCATGAATATGCTTGTCAAGACCAGTGATTTACAAGGTCAGGTATAAGGAGGGGCTGTGATTTCAGATTCTGGGAACTGGACACCTAGCAGTCCTCTTTGAGGGCTGTGGTTAACAGTCTCAAGGCCACTGAATGCCTTATCTATGAGGCCCTTGAAATATCCTGTGTTCCCTTTGTGCAACATTTCTTGATTAACTTCTTATTGACTTTGTCCCACTGTATGATTGCTTCCTGCTGACTCTGTCCCATTTTCTCCCTGCAAACTATATATAAGATGGTGTACTTCTTAATAAACTTGCTTGTAATAACACACAGCTTGTGCAAGACCATCTGATCAGAGATTTCCTGTTTGTTTGTTTGTTTTTTTTTTCATGCCCTGGTCCTCTCCCTCAGGAACTTGTCACTGAAGAATGACCAGCTAGTGCAGATCAAGAATATTATTGATTTTGCTAAACCCACATAATTCTTTTTTTAATTTAATTTTTATTTTACATATCAATCCAAGTTCTCTTTTCCTCCCACCCTCCCATGACCCCTGACCTCTCCAAGTCATTTAGAGTAGGGTCTAAGTCCTCCCTCCTGTCTCTAGGCTAAGGGAGTATCCTTCCATGCAGAATGTGTTCCTGAAGTCATTTCGTGCACCAGAAATACATCCTAGTTCCACTGTCAGAGGTCCCTTAGACTGCCTAGGCCTTCTAACTGAGACCAATGTTCAGGGTGTCTGAGTCCGTCCAATGCTGCTTTCTCAGCTATCATGAGCTCCCCCTTGTTCAGGTCAGCAGTTTCTATGGGTTTCTCCAGCATAGTCTTGATCTCTTTGCTCATCACTTCTCCTTCTCTGCAACTGGATTCCAGGAGTTCAGCTCAGTGTTTTAGCTGTGGGTGTCTGTTTCTGTTTCCATCAGCTATTGGATGAAGGCTCTAGGAGGGCATATAAGGTAGTCATCAATCTCATTATCAGGGAAGCACATTTAAGGTAGCCACTACACTATTGCTTAGATTGTTAGTTTGTGGTCATCCTTGTAGGTCTCTGGACATTTCCCTAGTGTGAGATTTTTCTTTAAACCTATAATGGCTCCCTCTATTATGTATCTCTTTTCTTGCTCTCCTCTATTCTTCCTCTGACTCAATCTTCCTGCTCCTCATGTTCTCCTTTCTCCTCCTCTTCTCCCCTTTTCTTTCTCCTAACTCCCTGTCCCCTTTGCTGCTTCCAATTTGCTTAGGAGCTCTTGTCCCTTTCCCCTTCTCCATGGGACCATGTATGTCTCTCTTAGGGTCATCCTTGTTTCATAGCTTCTCTGGTGGCATGAATTGTAGGCTGATGATCTCTTGCTCTATGTCTAAAATCCATATATAAGTGAGTACATACCATGTTTGTCTTTTGTGACTGGGTTACCTCACTCAGGATGGTTTCTTCTAGTTCCATCCATTTGCCTGTGGATTTCAAGATTCCATTGCTTTTTCCCCCCACTTAGCAGTACTCCATTGTATAAATGTGCAACATTTTCTTTATTCATTTTTCAGATGAGGGGCATCTAGGTTGCTTCCAGTTTCTGGCTCTTAGAAATAATGTTGCTATGAACATAGCTGAACAGATTTCTTTGTTGCATGGATGGGCATCTTTTGGGTATATGTCTAAGAGTGGATTTGCTGGATCTTGAGGTAGACTGATTCTTATTTTTCTGAGGAACCACCATATTGATCTCCAAAATGGCTGTACAAGTTTGCACTGACACCAGCAATGGAGGAGTGCTCCCTTTTCTTCACATCCTCTCCAGCATAAACTGTCATTGGTGTTTTTGATTTTAGCCATTCTGACAGGAATAAGATGGTATCTCAGAGTTGTTTTGATTTTCATTTCCCTGATGGCTAAGGATATTGAGCACTCTCTTAAGTGTCTTTCAACCATTTTGGATTCCTCTATGGCGAATTCTCTATTTAGTTTTCTACCTCACTTTTTAATTGGATTATTTGATGTTTTTGTGACTAGCTTCTTGAGTTCTTTGTATATTTTGGAGATCAGCCCTCTGTCAGACGTGGGGTTGGTGAAGATCTTTTCCCATTCTGTGGGCTGCCATTTTGTCTTGTTGATTATGTCCTTTGCCTTATAGAAGCCTCTCAGTTTCAGGAGGTCTCATTTATTAATTGTTGATCTCAGTGTCTGTGCTACTGGTTAAGGAAATGGTCTCCTGTTCCAATTTGTTCAAGGGTACCTCCCACTTTCTTTTTTAAGAAGTTCAGTGTGGCTTTATTTATGTTGAGGTCTTTGTTCCATTTGGACTTGAGTTTTGTGCATGGCGATAGACATGGGTCTATCTACAGTCTTCTATGCACCAGTATCCAGTTATGCCAGCACCATTTTAAACCTGCATAATTCTCAACCATGTTCTAAATCTTATAACCACACATAAGTGTAACAATCACACCTCATCAAAGTTCTTCATAGCAATTGGAGAACCTAACAGAGAAATACAATTAGACACATTTCAGGGACCAATGGATCACAGGGAACCTATCAAGCTCCTGTATCTACATCTTGGGGTACATCATGGAGGAGGGGGTGGAATGATCATAAAAGTCAAAATACCAGGAAGTCCATTACAAAAACAGTTTCTTAAGGAATGGTTGTATTAACAAGGTTTCGATAATGGCACAGTCATTAGACATGTTAACAAGGAAATCGGAGAAAATATCACAAGGTCACACACCTATGTAAGGAATTATGGGCAACTGATGAGTGCTGACAGAAGGAGAATGAGTTTTATAATTGACTGTTCAATATAAAGTGGTCAGCTCTGAAACCACACACACACACACACACACACACACACACACACACACACACACACACACCACCACCACCACCACCACCAACAACAACAACAACAACAGGAGATTTGCTAGGTTGCATTTATATATCTGTGCATACATATACATATGTACATTTATGTAATGGTAATAATTGAAGAAGAGGCTATCAATTTGATTGAGAATGGACATGGAAGGAGATGGAGGGTGGGGACTCAGGATGGTCTGGAGGAATTAAAGAGAAGGTGGAAATTGCTAAAATGTTTTAATTAAAATTTTCTAAAAATAAATATTTAGCTCTTGTCATAAAGAGTTCAGTTTACCTGGATACTCTACAAAACGTTGCCTTGGTCCAGGCATGGTGGACACACCATTTAATTTAAGCACTCAGGAGGCAGAGCACTGGGATTAGCTTCAAGTTTCAGGGAAGCCTGTTTTACTTAGTGAGTTCCAAACAAACCATGGCTACATGAATATATACCATCTGAAACACTTAAATAAAAAAGGACTTTGTATTAGTAAAATAGGTGTGTTAATAAAGATAGGTCTGTTTTCCAGCTGTGTGTGGTGCAGTATGCCTTTAATCTGAGCATTGGAGAGATAGAGGCAGGCGGTTCTTTGTGAATTTGAAGCCAGCCTATTCTACCTAGTGAGTTCCAAAACAGCTAGAACTGTGTAGAGAAACCCCCCCCCACCTAAAAACCAAATGAACATTTTTTTGTTGTATTTTTTTGTAAATCATCCCTATGGATGATTTACAGGGAGTATTTTGTAGTGTACCCACATATGAAAGTCAGATAAACAAAACACCATTTGGCCAAATTAATGGCTCTCTCAAGTTAAGGATTTTGCTTTAGACTATCTAGATACTATGCCTGTTGTGATTTCAAATACTCATGTAAAATTGTTAAAATATTAGTTCATGGACCCCCCAAAGCCATTGCATTAAAATTACAAGTATTTGTGGTATGACTGCTCTATAAAATGTTGGTATTCCATTTGTGCAGATTTCTGGAAAATAACTATCTGTTTGTTTTGGCCTTGTTATTTGCCACTGAGGAGATCAACAAGAACCCACATC
This sequence comes from Cricetiscus sungorus, assembly GCA_030556225.1. Classification (NCBI taxonomy): domain Eukaryota; kingdom Metazoa; phylum Chordata; class Mammalia; order Rodentia; family Cricetidae; genus Cricetiscus; species Cricetiscus sungorus. Next base: position 11,541,665 of record JANBXA010000044.1, read on the forward strand.
TTTTACCCAACATATCGCTAGGATTTGATCTCTATAATGCTCGAAACAATGAATGGAATATCCTGCAGGATGCTTTTATTTGGCTCACAGGACAGAGAAGAATCATTCCTAATTACACCTGTAGAAGGGAGAGCAAGGTAGCTGCTGTGCTTACAGGACCATCATCAGCAACATCCACACATTTTGGAAGACTTCTGGATCTCTACAAATTCCCACAGGTGAGGGAGGTGCTGTGAGGGAGTAAGAAACCAGGTGTCTACAAATGTAAATGAGAGAGGTTTGAGTCACTCATCTTTCAAGTGGAAGAGTCAAGCATTTGGTGATTCAACCTCAAATACTTTGCTTAGGGTGAAGAGGAAGAGGCTGGAGTTGATATAGGAATTTTTGAAATTCAGCATTGTCAGCAGTTGTGTGTAAAACTCTCAGGAAGTGACAGAATACTTTACAACAGGATGAGCAGACCACTGTCCCTATTATTTCCAGCTGTTTGTACGGAAACAAGATTGCTTTTATGCCCATGTTCTTCCTTCTGTTTACAATTTGATTTTCCCTTCAGCTTACATTTGGATCATTTGACACCATCCTGAGTGACCGAGGCCAGTTTTCTTCTCTCTATCAAATAGCTTCCCCAGACACATCTCTTCCATTTGGCATTGCTCTGATGATGGTTCATTTTAGCTGGACCTGGGTGGGGTTGGTCCTCGTAGAGGACCACAAAGCATCTCAGATTCTATCTGATTTGAGAAGAGAAATGGACAGAAATAAAGTGTGCATAGCTTTTGAAAAAATGATTCCAGACACGAAATTTCCCACTCTTCACTTTATCAGGAATACTCGAGTGCAGATCCTGGAATCATTGACAAATGTGATTATCATTTATGGTGACTATGATTCCCTAAAATTTTTAATAGTGATTTTATCACATGATTTACTGACAATGAAAGTCTGGGTCTTTAAGTCACGATTACATGCTTCTTCATATGTTCATTCACATGAGTTCCTGATTGACTCATTCCATTCAGGTCTCATTTTTTCACACCACCTTTCGAAGATTACTGGTTTTAAAAATTTCATGCAGACAGTTAATCCTTTCAAATATCCAGAAGACAATTTCCTTGCTATTTTGTGGCACAGACACTTCAATTGTTCTTTTTCTCAACATGATTGTAGAATTCTGGGTAACTGTCTACCCAATGTTTCCTTGGAAATGTTGCCTAGAGATATTTGGGAAATGGAAATGACTGAAGAGAGTTACAATGTATATAATTCTGTGTATGCTGTGGCTCACAGTCTCCATGAAATGATCTTTAGTCAAGTACAAAGTCAACCTCCCAGGAATGTGGAAGGGAATGTCTACTCCTGGCAGGTAATATCCTTTGCTGTATTTTAACTATAGCAGCATGACATTTTGGTGTATTACAAAAGACATAAAGCACTATTGTAGATTTTAGCATCTTTAATCAAATAGCACAGACCAGGTTGCATAGAAATCAGTACAGACCCTTATGTCAGTATCTCCACTGAATGGGATGTCATTAGCAAAGAGGAAATGTGTATAAGCAAATACCTAATTCATTTTACAAATAATTTCATAATCTTCTCATGGTATGAAAACTCCAGATCCCCCTAATATTTCTCACAGCAGATACAGTAGGACTAAATTCTCACATGCCAAAATTCTGGGACACATGACTACAGTGGTTGTTACCTAAGTGATGATTTAATTATCCTCTGGGCCATGACACTCAGGTTTTGCACACAGAAACTCTGAATACAGTCCCAAAATCAATGTGTGTAGATACTTCAAGGAATTGGAGATTTGACTAAGTTGACATTTATTGCTTCATTTTCAGTGTTTTTGTCAATGTTTTCTATTCACATTGACTGACATTCTAGGAACATAATAATAGTTCCATCCTTCTAGACTTTTTTGGTTTGATGTCATTAACAGGTGGGTTTAAGATGAGTTTTAAGACAATGTGGGACTTTAAATAATCTGATTCTATTAGATGTCTCTGGGATCTGGTTCTTCATAGGATCCTGCATCTTTGAATTTTGTTTTTGTTTTTGTTTGTTTGTTTTTTTTTAGCTTCATCCCTTTCTAAAGAATATTCATGTCAAAAATAATGCTGGAGACAATGTGGTTTTGGATTTGAAAAGGAAAGTAGATGCAGAGTATGATATTCTTAACTTCTGGAATTCTCCAGGAGGTCCAGGACTAACCATGAAAGTTGGAACATTTTATCCAAAGTCTCCACAGGGTCAACAACTAATTTTGTCTCATCACATAAAATGGCCAACAGGACTTACAGAGGTGGGTTGGATCTTATCTCAATCTTTTGATCTCTGCATCAATGATACAAATATGTTTATGGATGCAATGACTCTTGATTGCTTTCAGGACCTACGTGTACATACGAAAGATGTGCCAAAATTAGGAATTTTAATTTGTGCCTTTCTTATCAATGTGACTATTTTCAAATATATATTTTTTCATGGACACTTACTTCATGTCATAAATACAATGCCTTTTAAATAAGAATTCATTTTTTTGCATGGAAAATGCTAAAAATAGGATTAATTTGACACTTAGTTTAAGAAATATCATGCATGGTCATTTGGCCTTTTGCTTTCAAGCCTTTAAAGAGTTTATAAGCAACTTAAGGGAGGTAGTTTTAAATTTTTCTCTCAGTTTGGGTTGTAGTCATCATGGTGGACAAATACATGCCTACAGAAGCCAGAGAGAGCGAGTGGATCATACATTTCCACATTCAGGAAGCTTGGAAAAATGAATGTCACTGCTCACATCTCTTTTATGTCATTTAAAGTAACGCATATGTTACTGTTGGGATGTGTCCCATGAGTGCAGGTGCTTATAGAATTTAGAAGAGAATTTTAAATCCCCTACAGATTGTATTGTGTGAGCCACTGGATGTGGGTACTAGGAAACAAATTCTGGTGCTCCAGAAGAGCAGTACATACCTTAATGTCTCTGGCCTTCTCCATACTCTTCCCTGCCAGTTTCTTCTTCACTCAATATGGGAGAACAGCCTTTGAAATGATGCCACATGCTTCTAGAGTGTCTTCCCATATCAAGTTTACTAATGCAGAAAATGCCTCACAGAAACTCCCAAGGATTTGTTTCTGTGTTACTTCTAAATTCTGTCTTGGTGACTATGGAGATTAAGCATCAAATATTGGAAAACAGCTGTAGAAGGGAACTACACATACAACATCTGTCTGGGATCACAAGTTTCCCTTCTAGACATGTTCTAAATGAACTAAGTTGATCCTATGATTTCCACAATTCTGCAGTAGAATCATTTTGGGCAAGTCTTTTAACACATGGACATATGGATTAGTAGCACCATACACATACACCATCTGCATTTATGTATATAAAATTTGTCACTCGGTATTCTATTTTAAATAGTTTTATAGCATGATTTAATCCATAGAATTCTGAGCATTTCTTAACATATACCTAATTCTCAGATTCCTCGCTCTGTGTGCAGTGAGAGCTGTGGTTCTGGATTCAGAAAATCCCCCCAGGATGGGAAGCCTGACTGTTGCTTTGACTGTATAACTTGTCCAGCCAATGAAATCTCCAATGAAACAGGTAAATGGCAGTCTCATTGAGAAATTTCTCACCTTTTTATAGTGTTCTGCTGTAGGTAATCAGATGGACAAGTTCCACCACAGAACAGGAGAGAAAAATCTTTTTCCTGCCTTCACTTAGAAGTTTAATTTTGCTTTTTGACAAGATGGCAAATGAAACAATTGAGAAATGTCTAGCCACTTCCAAAACTGAAGCTGACGTGAAGGCCTCGAAAGAGAAAAAAGAGCAGTACTGAGCGTAATTCACAGCTATGAAAGAAAACCCACATGTCACTGACCATCCAGCCCAAGGTCATATGTGACTGGATCAGGAAAAGAATAGACTTGCTCAGCATATATACCAGTAACTAATATGGGCTGTATCTATCTGTAATAATTAATGATAGAGAATTAGGAATGCTGAACTGTGGAGGGCTGATTAATTATTAGTGTATAAAACAACAAAGAAAGTTGTATTAGATAACATTCGGAATAGCCGAGAAGTAGTTTAGTGTAAAAAGGAAACCTGAGTATTGACTCATAATAACTTTCACTTCTGTCCAGATGTGGATCATTGTGTGAGGTGTCCAGATAGTCACTATGCAAACACAGAACAGAATCACTGTCTCCAGAAAGCAGTGACCTTTCTGTCCTATGAAGACCCTTTGGGGATGGCACTCACCTGCTTGGCCCTGGGCTTCTCTGCACTAACAGCTGCTGTTCTTGGTGTCTTTGTGAAGTACCAACACACTCCCATTGTCAAGGCCAATAATCGAGCTCTCACTTACACCCTGCTCATCACTCTGATCCTCTGTTTTCTCTGTCCCTTGCTCTTCATTGGCCGTCCCAACACAACCACCTGTGTCCTGCAGCAGAGCACATTTGCAGTTCTCTTCACAGTGGCTCTCTCCACAGTCTTGGCCAAAACTCTTACTGTGGTTCTGGCTTTCAGGATCACAGTTCCAGGGAGAATGGTGAGGTGGATAATGATATCAAGGGTTCCTAACTTCATCATTCCCATCTGCACCCTCATTCAACTTGTGCTCTGTGGAATTTGGCTGAGCACCTCTCCTCCCTTTGTTGACTCAGATGCTCACACTGAACATGGCCACATAATTATTATCTGCAACAAGGGCTCCACTATTGCCTTCCACTCTGTCCTGGGATACCTGTGCTCCATGGCACTTGGGAGCTACACCATGGCTTACCTGTCCAGGAACCTGCCTGACACATTCAATGAAGCCAAGTTCCTGTCATTCAGCATGCTGGTGTTCTTCAATGTTTGGATAACCTTCCTCCCTGTCTACCACAGCACCAAGGGCAAGGCCATGTTGGCCATGGAAGTCTTCTCTATCTTGGCTTCCAGTGCAGGGCTTCTTGGATGCATTTTTGTCCCCAAGTGCTACATTATTTTGTTGAGACCAGAGAGAAACTTGCTTTATCACATCAGGGAAAAAACACATTCTAGGACAAATGTTCTTCATTCATTTCCTTCTTAATTCAATAACATTCTGGAAGTCAGTCCAGCAGCACTTTAATTGTCTGGCACAAGATCATAATTTGGGGTTTGATTCTGTAATTATGCTACTATTTCTTTTACCTTATAATGTAATGTGTTGTTGCAATACATTTATTTATTTATTAAAATTTTTATTTTACACATTGATCTCAGTTCCCTCTCCCTCTTTCCCTCTCTCCCACCATCTCAAGCCCCCCAACCATCCTTCCCCCCACTCCACCTAGGGTGATGTCCTCCAGGAGGGGTCATCTAAATCTGTCAAGTCATTTGGAATAGGGGCTATTCCAAATAGCCCTGTAGGTTAAGGGAGCATCCCTCCACGAGGGATGTGCCCCCAGAGTTCTTTTGTACACCAGGGATACATCTTGGTTTCACTGTCCAAGGTCCCTTAGACTGCTCAGGCCTCCTAGCTGAGACCCAAGTTCAGAGGGTCTGAGTCAGTCCCATGCTGGATTCCCAGCTATCAGTCTGGGGGCCCGTTAACTTCTCCTTGTTCAGGGCAGCTGTCTCTATGTGTTTCTGCAATCTGGTCTTGTCCTCCTTCTTTGCATCTGGATTCCAGTTCAGCTCAGTGTTTAGTTATGAGTGTTTGCTTCTGTTTTCAATCTCCTACTGGATGAGGGCTCTATGATGGTGGATAAATAGTCATTGATCTCATTATCAGGGAAGGGCATTTATGGTAGGTAGCCTTTCCACTGTTGCTCAAATTGTTAGTTGGGTCAGTCTTGTAGGTCTCTGGACATTTCTCTAGGTTCAGTTTTTTCTTCAAACCTATAATGGCTCCCTCTTTTATGGTCTCTCTCTCTCTCTCTCTCTCTCTCTCTCTCTCTCTCTCTCTCTCTGGCTCTCTCTGGCTCTTTCTCTCTCTGGCTCTCTATGTCTCTCTCTCTCTTTCTCTTTCTCTGTCATTTTTCTTTTCTTTTGTCTATTCCTCTCCTGACTCAATCTTCCTATCTTCCTAGTCCCACATGCTTTCCTCTCCTCCCCTTCTATTTCTCCTAGTTCTCTCTCCACTCACTGCCCCCACCTCCACTCCCCATATGCTCAAGAGATCTTGTCTCTTTCCCCTTCTGTGAGAGACCTTATATGAATCTTTTAGATTCCTCCTTGTATCCTAGTTTCTCTGGCGGTGTGAATTATAGGCTGGTGATCCTTTGCTCTATGTCTAAAATCCATATATGGGCCAGTACATAGCATGTTCCTCTTTTTGTGACCGGGTTACCTCATCCAGGATGGTTTCTTCAAGTTCCATCCACTTTCCTGCGAATTTCAAGAATCCATTTTTTCCCCACAGAGTAGTATTCCATTGTGTAAATGTGCCACATCTTCTTTATCCATTCTTCAGTTGAGGAGCATCTAGGTGGCTTCCAGGTTCTTATTATTACAAATAATGCTGCTTTGAACATAGTTGAGCACATGTCTTTGTTGCATGGATGTGGATCATTTGAGTCTATGCCTAAGAGGAGGATTGCCGGGTCCTGTGATAGACTGATTCCCATTTTCCTGGGGAACCGCCATACTGATCTCTAAAATGGCTGTACAAGTTTGCACTGCCACCATCAGTGGAGGAGTGTTCCCCTTTCTCCACATCCTCTCCAGCATAAGTTGTCATTGGTGTTTCTAATTTTAGCCATTCTGGCAGGAGTAAGATGGTATCTCAGAGTTGTTTTCATTTGCACTCCTCTAATGGCTAAGGATATTGAACACTTTTTCAAGTGTCTTTCAGCCATTTTGGATTCCTCTGTTGAGAATTCTTCAGTTCTATACCCCACTTTTTAAACATGGTTATTTGGTGTTTTGTTGACTAGTTTCTTGAGTTATTTGTATATTTTGAAGATCAGCCCTCTGTTAGCTGTAGGACTGGTGAAGATCTTTTTCCAGTCTGTGGGCTGCCGTTTGTCCTGTTGACTATGTCCTTTGCCTTACAGAAGCTTCTAAATTTGAGGAGGTCTCATTTAGTAATTGTTGATCTCAGTGTCTGTGCTACTGGTGTTATGTTCAGAAAGTGGTCTCCTGTAACAATTTGTTCTAAGATACCTCCCACTTTCTCTTCTAATAGGTTCAGTGTGGCTGAATTTATGTTGAGGTCTTTGATCCATTTGTACTTGAGTTTTCTGCTTGGCAATAGACTTGGGTCTATCTGTAGTCTTGTACACACCATCATCCAGTTGTGCCAGCATCATTTGTTGAAGATGCTTTCTTCCTACCATTGTATATTTTTAGCTCTTTTGTCAAAAATCAGGTGTTCATAGGTGTGTGAATTAATATCAGGATTTTTTATTTGATTCCATTGGTCTACTTGTCTATTTTTGTGCCAATACCAGGCTATTTTCAGGACTATAGTGTTGTAGTAGAGCTTAAAGTTGGGGATGGTGATGCCTTCTGAAGTTCCTTTATTGTACAGGGTTGTTTTGGCTATCCTGGGTCTTTTGTTTTTCCATATAAAGTTGATTATTAACCTTTGCAGGTCAGTGAAGAATTGTGCTGAGATTTTTAATGTAGATTGCTTTTGGCAAAATTTCCATTTTTACTATGTTTATTCTACCTATCCAATAGGAGATCTTTCCATTTTCTGGTATTTTCTTTCTTTAAAGACACAAAGTTCTTTAGGTCTTTCACTTGTTTGGTAAGTGTTACCCCAAGATACTTTATGTTGTTTGTGGCTATTGTAAAGGGTGATGTTTCTGTGGTTTCTTTCTCATCCCCTTTGTCGTGTGAATAAAGTAGGGCTACTGATTTTTTTTTTTAAGTTTATCTTGTGTCCTTCTACTTTGCTGAAGGTGTTTATCAGTTGTAGGAGTTCCCTGGTAGAGTTTTTTGGGTCACTTATGTCAACTATCATATCATCTGTAATTAGTGAAAGTTTGACTTCTTCCTTTCTGATTTGTATCTCCTTGATCTCTTTTTGTTGCCTTATTGCTTTAGCTAGAACTTCAAGTACAATACTGAAGAGGTATTGAGAGAGAGGGCAGCCTTGTCTTGTTCCTGGTTTTAGAAGAATCGCCTTAAGCTTATCTCCATTCAATTTGATGTTGGCTGTTGGTTTACTGTATATTGTTTTTATTATGTTTAGGTACGTTCCTCTTATCCCTGACCTCTCCAAGACCTCTATCATGAAAGGGTGTTGAATTTTGTTAAAGGCCTTTTCAGCATCTAGTGAGATGATCATGTGGTTTTTCTTTTTCAGTTTGTTTATATGGTGTATCATGTTGATAGATTTTCATATGTTAAACCATCCCTGCAACCGCTGGATGAAGCCTACTTGACCATGGTGTGTTACTATCGCAGGTTTGGTCCTGCCACCTCACCAGCCCAAAATAACATGCTGAGACTCTGTATTTAATATAAGGCTGTTGGCCAGATACTAATTCTTTATCTTGTAGCTCTTTCTTAATGATTAACCCATTTCTATTAATCTAAGTATTTCCACATGGCTCATCTTACCAGGGAGCTAAGGGCCAGCATGCTACTCTCTCCATGCTCTCCATGCTGACTCCTCCCTACTCCTTCCTCTTTCCTCCTTGTCTCCTACCCCCACCTACCTTGCTTTCCTATTGGCCAACAGTGTTTTATTCATTAACCAGTATGAGAAACATATTTACAGAATCACATCCCATCATCTCCTCTTTTCTGTCTAAAATAAAAAGAAGGGTTTTAACCTTAGCATAGCAAAAATATGTCACACAACAGTTATCAAATAAGAATCACAGTTAACAATATTTAGCCCATTAACATTTAGTAAGACTTAAACAAAATATCATCTATCCTATCTTTGTGAGTCTAAAGTCTTATATGTAACTTATCTTTAATCCTAACTAAGGAAAACTGTAACCATAACTATCTGTCTTCAACTCCTTCAAAGACCACAGAAGGATAACATATAAACTCTAGAAATGACAGAGACAACTCACTGCCTGGTCAGTCACCCGAACTTCTGTAATATGCCATCTTCAGCCCATAGGCCATAGTATGTCTGGCAGACTCCTCAGCAAAGCATAAAACTGTCCATCTGTATTGGAAGTTTGTCAGTCATTTTTCTCTGTGTCCTGCAGAATGTCTGGAAGACTCTTTCATGAAGCAGGAATCCTGTAGCACTGTCCATCTTGTTTCAGCAGTCACTTTTTTGTGGCTCCTGCATGTCCAGTTTATACAGCATAAAGTCAAACAGTCTAGACAAGAGCAGTACCTTGTTCAAATGGCTAGTCTTGCCATATTAGAAGCAAACTCCATAACATGTTTCTTCGGTGTCCATCTTCCTTTCTGATGCAGGTGGTATTACCAGGAGCAGTTGTGCCTCACTGTCAAGAAAATCCCTAAACCGTTTTAAATGCCATATTCTGTAGGTCTTTGAAAGGTTTGAAGAATGCCTATTCACCTCAAATACATTTCTCCATATCTAGAAATCCTAACTAACTTAACTCCAAGTTTTGACTATCATAGGTAACTCTCTATATTCTGTACTAAATTGTACATTACATTTTTTAAAATGAGCTATATAAACAATACCTATACAAGAGGAGAAATATACATATCACAAAATTGACCTTAAATTTGTATCAATAAATGAAAATCCATTCCAAAACAAAGCATTCATATCTATACCATAACTGTCTTTTTACCTTTAAAAAGATTGCTTGTGGTCGTTAACCATTTATAACCATGCCCTCTTAAATGAAAACAAACATTTATAAACAATATTTGGGAATTTGGGTGCCATTCTTTCCAAACTGCTTTCTGCTTGTAGGGGGTACTGTCATGGGGGATCCTAAGAAGATGCAGAAATCCTGGCTGTAGTGGTCTGCAAGGCTGCATTGTCCTATTGATGTTTCTTCAAGGGGTCTTGCTTGATCAAACCACATTAGTCTGGAAGGAATCCACAGCTTCATTTTCTGTGGAAACAACAATAGAAATTCCTTTCCCCAGAAACTTGTCCTTAGACTTAAATTTTGGAGTCAAAGCATTTTTAAAATATATAAATTGAATTAATCCAGCAGCATTTCTTTTATCAGTAGTTTTTATTTCCTCAGCAGTCAAACAATTTAAAGATAACAGAACAGCATACAATATCCAAAGTTTCTCTGTGCTTTCCATCTTTACGTTTTTTTTTTTTTTTTATTCTATTTCTTTTACTTATAGTTTTACATATTTTGAGACAGGGTTTCTCTGTGTAACTTTTATCTGTCCTGGAGTTCACTCTTGTATACCAGGTTTCCTTTGAATTCACAGAGATCTGTTTGCCTCTGCCTCCTGAGTGCTGGGATTAAAGGCGTGTGCCACCACAACCAGCCACACTCTGTCTTTTTAAAACCATTTTATTCTTTTTTCCCCCAAAGCCAACATATATTTTAAAACACACTGTAAACCTTCATTGCCAGCTCTTGTACGCACCAATGAATTGTTAGCAGAGCTCTTTAAAAGCAATGCGGGTTTTTGCCACTTATGCTAATTTTGGAAACCTCCTTTAAAGGAGCAACACAAATCTTGTCTCTCACAAAACAGAGTCCAACCCAGAAAAATGCTGCTACCAAGAAGCCTTGCTTGTCTCTATTCTTTCATTTTTAAAAACTATTTTTTAAGTTTTTGTTAAGTTTTAAGTGAAAGTTCTCAGTTCCACTTCTGACACCAGGGACTAGGCCTTCCCTCCTGCCTCTAGGCTAAGGGAGTATCCCTCCATGGGGAATGTGATCCCAAAGTCCTTTCGTGCACCAGGGATACATCCTGGTTTCACTGTCTGAGGTCCTTTAGACTACCCAGGTGTTCTAACTGAGACTCACATTCAGGGGGTCTGAGTCAGTACAATGCTTGTTTCTTAGCTATCAGTCTGGGGTCCATGAGCTCCTCCTTGTTCAGGTCAGCTATCTCTGTGGGTTTCTGTAGCCTGGTCTTGATCCCATTTTCTTATTAGTCCTTCCTCCCTGCAACTGGATTCCAGGAGTTCAACTTAGTGTTTAGCTGTGGGTGTCTACTTCTGTTTCCATCAGCTGCTAGATGACGGCTCTATGATGGCATATAAATTAATTATCAATCTCATTATCAGGGAAAGACATTTAAGGTATCCTTTCCACTGTTGCTCAGATTGTTAGTTGGGGTTATCCTTGTAGGTCTCTGGACATTTCTCTAGTGTCAGTTTTTCTTCAAACCTATAATGGCTCCCTCTATTATGGTATCTCCCTCCCTCCCCCCCTCTCTCTCTTATCTCCTCTATTCATCCTGTAACTTAATCTTTCTAGTCCCACATGTTCTCCTCTATTCCCCTTCTCTTTCTCCTATCTCCCTCTCCAGTCACTGCCTCCTCTCCGAATATGCTCAGGAGATCATTCTCTGTTCCCCTTCTGTGAGGGACCTTGTATGAATCTCTTTGGTTCCTCCTTGTATCTTCATTTCTCTGGTGGTGACAATTATAGGCTGGCAATTCTTTGCTCTATGTCTAAAATCCATATATGAGTGAGTACATACCATGTAAATGTACCACATCTTCTTATCCATTATTTAGTTGAGGGGCATCTAGGTTGCTTCCAGGTTCTTGCTATTACAAATAATGTTGCTATGAACATAGGTGAACAGATGTCTTTGTTGCATGGATGTGGATCATTTGGGTTTATGCCTAAGAGTGGGATTTCTGGGTCCTGTGGTAGACTGATTCCCATGTTCCTGAGGAACCAACATACTGATCTCCAAAATGGCTGTACAAGTTTGCACTCCCACCAGCAGTGAAGGAGTGTTCCCCTTTCTCCATATCCTTTCCAGCATAAGTTGTCATTGGTGTTTCTAATTTTAGCCATTCTGGCAGGAGTAAGATGGTATTTCAAAGTTGTTTTCATTTGCATTTCCCTGGTAGCTAAGGATGTTGAACATTTTCTTAAGTGTCTTTCAGCCTCTTTGATTTCCTCTATTGAGAATTTTTTCTTCAGTTCTGTACCCCATTTTTTTAAAAATAGGGCTATTTGGTGTTTTGTTGACTAGTTTCTTGAGTTCTTTGTATATTTTGGAGATCAGCCCTTTGTCAGATGTAGGATTGGTAAAAATTTTTTCCAAGTCTGTGGGCTGCCGTTTGGTCTTGTCAACTGTGTCCTTTGCCTTACAGATGCTTCTAAGTTTGAGGAGGTCCCACTTATTGTTGATCTCAGTGTCTGTGCTACTGGAGTTATGTTCAGGAAGCAGTCAAGGGTACCTCCCACTTTCTCTTCTAAGAGGTTCAGTATGCCTGGATTTATGTTGAGGTCTTTGATCCATTTGAACTTAAATTTTGTGTGTGGCGATAGACATGCCAAAGTCCATTCTTATTCGGGATAAATACTGATCCACTACCAGCGGCCCCATAGATTTCCCAGACCTCCTAACTGACACCCACATTCATGGAGATTGTGTCAGTTCTATGCTGGTTTACCAGCTATTAGACTGGAGTCCATGGGCTCCCCATTGTCAGCTGTTTCCTTCAGTTTCTCCAGCCTGATCTTGACTCCTTTGCTTATCACTCCTCCCACTCTGCAACAGGCGTCCAGGAGTTCAGCTCAATGTTTAAGTGTGGGTGTCTGCTTCTTCTTCCATTATGAGCTACTACTGTATGAAGGCTCTAAGATAGCATATAAGGTAGTCATCAATTTCATTACCACGGAAGGGCATTTAAGGTTGCTAGCCTCTCCATTATTGCTTAGATTGTTAGTTGGGGGTCATCCTATTAGTTCTCTGGACATTTCCCTAGTGCCAGATTTCTCTTTAAACCTATAATGGCTCCCTCTATTATGGCATCTCTTTTCTTGTTCTTTTCTATTCTTCCCTTAACTCAATTTTCCTGCTCTATCTTGTTCTTCTCTCCCCTTCTTTCCTCCTTTTCTTTTTCTCCCGATATCCTCTCCCCACTCCCAATTTGCTCAGGAGATCTTGTCCCTTTCCCTTTCTGTGGCAGACCATGTATATCTTTCTTAGGGTCCCCCTTGTTTCCTAGCTTCTCTGGCTGTATGGATTATAGGCTTGTGATCTTTTGTTCTATGTCTTTATGTCTAAAATCCATATATGAGTGAGTACACATCCATATATCTTAATGTTTTATATAATCTTTCATTTCAAAACTGATTTCAAACATCACATTACTCTACTATTTTCTATTTGTTAACCCCATAAAACATAATGAGCTTAAGATACATAAATTTACAGTCTATTGTAAATTTACAATCTATTGTGAGAGTATTTATTGAGGAATTTATCATTCTTTTAATTTCTCAATGACAGAACATTTAAAGTTCATAACTGTTAACACAAAGGAACAAAAGAAATTATTTAACTTACTTATAAACACTTGGAAAAGTGTTCCTGTTGAGAGTTTTATGGCCCGGCATCTGTCACATTGAAAATTGTCTACTAATTATGTATGATGACAATTTTGTATATGTAGATATCCCTTTCCACATTTAAAACTACTGGGTGGTCACATTCTGTCTTTTTAAAGATATTATTCCATTTACTAATCCTGTTGTAGTTGCTCAGTATATCAGATATGAAGGTATAAAGATGGCTCTTGTTTAGCTTAAAAGATAAATCAGAAATCCTGTGCAGTATCTTTACACATTCATTCATTCATTCATTCATTCACATGTTTTTAATGAGTCTGTAATGGTTAGAAATATTCGTAAAATAGCGAAGTCTACTCAACATCTGTATATACATTCCTGCAAACACATATCAGATTTAAAGGAGCAGATTTAAATTAATTTTTTTAAAAATGAGTTTATTTTTCTGTCATATAATACAGCACAAGTATAGTTTCCCTTGCCTACACTCATACCAGTCCTCCCTCCCCCCTCCCAGATCCTTTGCTCCTACTTTTCTGTTAAGAAAAGAGCACTCCTCCCACTTGATATCACTGTGTAACGAGATACAATACGTTTAGCCTCCTATCAAGGCTGCATGAGGCAACTCAGTAGGAGGAAAAATATCTCAGAAGCCAGCTATAGAGTCAGGGACACCCTTTCCCCAGTGTTGGGAATCCAGCAAAACTCCAAGATAATAACCATAGCATATATGTGGAGGACCTACCGTAGTGCTATCCAGGCATCATGGTTGCCCCTTCAGTCTCTGTGCGCCCCTATGAGTAATGCATAATTGGTTCTGTGTGTTAGCTGACAAATTTATCATGTGTCTTGGAGTCCTCAACCTCTTTCTGGGTCTCACAATTCTTCACCCTCCTTTTTTGCCAAGTTCCCAGAGATCAGCTTAATGTTTGACTGATGGTCTCTGTACGTGTTTTCATCAGCTGCTAGTGGAAAGAAAGGGTGATGTTAACTATGAGAAAAATCACTGGTCATATAATCTTTTAAAGGTAATTAGCAATATGATAATGAATAGAGATCATGTTGGAATTGGTTCTGCAAATGGGAGATTCCATTTGCTGATTATTTTCACACAGAGTCAAAATACTAGTGATTCTGCTATGAGGATCTCCTTTTCAGAAGCAAACACTAATGCTATCAGTTTAACTCAACTTTTCTCACAATGACTTGTAGAGCCACCCAAGACTTTTATGGAATGAAACCATCATTTACTATGTATGCTAGACATTAAAATTACAACCATCAGAGGGATGATATAATTTTTTTTGTTTGCAGAAATACAACATTGAAATTATAAAATCCATTGCATCAAACTGGTAAGGCAGTATGCTATGCCTCCTCTTCAGCAATATTTATGACACTTTTCTGTAGGTTCAAACTAGAGAACTACCAGTGTTCTTTGGCCTTCATACTTGCCACTGAGGAGATCAATAGGAACCCTTATCTCTTACCCAATACATCTCTAGGATTTGATATCTACGATGTCTAAAGAAGTGAATGGGATTTTCTCAGGGAAGCTTTTATTTGGATCACAGGAATGGGAACCAACATTCCCAACTACACATGTAGAAGGGAAAGCACGGCTGTTGTTCTACTTACAGGAATATCATGGATAACATTTGCACGCATTGGAAGACTGCTGAGTCTTTACAAATACCCACAGGTAAGGGATGTGACTGTGAGGGGGAAAAAACCCAGAATTGAAATGCAGACATTTCTAGCGTTTTATCATGTAAAGGAGAGGGGCCAGTCTCTTGTCTATTAAAGAGAAGTCAGGCATTCAGTTATATAGCCTCATATACTTTGCTTGAGATAGAGAAGATGAAGAGGTTGAAGTTTAGAGTGAATGTATAGGAAACTCTGTGTCTTGTCAAGAATTCTCAGTAAAGATCTTCCAGAATGAGACGGGATTTTAAAACATCATGAACAGAATTTGACACTATCGAACCCAAGTTGTGTCTCATGTCTAAGAATGTTTCCTATATCAATGTTTTCATTCTGGTTTCTTAATTGATTTTTCTCAGCTTAGTTTTGGACATTTTGACACTATCTTGAGTGACAGAGGCCAGTTCCCTTATCTCTACCAGGCAGCTCCAAAGGACTCATCTCTGTCACTTGGCATGGTATCTTTGCTGCTTCATTTCAGTTGGACCTGGGTGGGGCTGGTCCTCATAGATAACCATAAAGGAACTGAGATTCTATCAGACATGAGAGGAGAGATGTACAGGAATAAAGTGTGTGTAGTTTTTGCAAATATGGTGTCAGAGAACTTGCTTATTCATGAGTATGCATTCACAGAGACTATCAAGGTGATCATAAAATCATCAGCAAATATGGTTATCATTTATGATGACAGGGATTCTTTACATTGCATAATGCTATCTGGACTGTATTATGAAACAACTTGGAAAGTCTGGGTCATGAATTCCAAGTTCGATGCCAATACCTATTATGAACATTTTATTTTTGATTTATTTCATGGGTCTCTCTTTTTCACCCATCACCATGATGTCTGATTTTAGAAAGTTTATTCAGACATACACCCCTTCTAAGTACCCAGAAGATCATTATCTTGATATTTTTTGGAAAAAGTTCTTCAATTGCTCTTTCTCTCTACCTGATTGTAAAATATCTGGTAACTGTCTACCAAATGCTTCATTGGAAATGTTCCCTTCACATACATGGGAAATGAATATGACTGAAGCGAGTTACAATATATATAATTCTGTGTATGCTGTGGCTCATAATCTCCATGAGATGACTCTCAAACAAATACAAATTCAAGTTCATGGAAATGGGGAGAGGACTGTCCACCCCTGGGAGGTAATTTCTCTTCCTGTGTATTTTGACAATAGCACTGTGACATACAGATGCTTCATCAAAGCACTCAATATACTATTGTACTTTATGACTGATTTTTACCAAAAGAGGACACATGTAGTTTCTTGTCTAAATTTCATTGCAGATGTATGTGTCACTGTCCAAGATGAATGAATGGCAATAACAAGGATCAAATGTGTGTATGTCAATATGCACTTTGAAATACAAATAATCTCACTCAGAATCTCCTGGTAACATGCTCTATTTGATACCCCATTATTTCTAAGTACCTTTCAGTACAGACATAAGAGCAGTAGATTCTGAATTGTCAAATGGAACTAGACCCTAAAGGTTCAATTTCTGAATAATGGCCATTTTACATAACTGGCCATTTTATTACGTGTTGGAAACCAAAATTTACAAACTGAAAATTTAGCATTTTCCTTTAGTAATTAGATGTGGCTAGCATTTGCAAATTTTGGATATGTGCTCCAATAACCATTTGGGGGTAATCCTGTTTTGTGTTTGTGCCTGTGTATATGTGTGTCAGTCATTTTGACATTCACTGACAGTCTAGAAACATAATGATTGTGTAATTCGAGGGTCTTTCATCATTAAAATCATTAATAACTTGTCACTTGCATTTCACATCAGGAATTAAAGTCAAATGTGAGATGCTGTTTTATTTGGTTCTATTGACTATTTCTGGGACTAAATTTATCATAAGATTCTATATCCCATCCCCCCTTTTCTTTCTTTCTTTCTTCCTTCCTTCCTTTCTTTCTTTCTTTAGAAATTTTTATTTTATTTTATTTTTTCTTACTTTACATATCAATCCCAGTTCCCTCTCCCTCCCACCCTCACATACCTGCCATGACAGCCCCCCTCTCCGTCCAATTCCCCATCTACTCCCTAGGTAGGGTAAGGCCTTTCAGGAGGTACCATCAATATCTGTCAAGTCATTTGGGATAGGGCCTAGGCCCTCCCACATGTCTCTAGGCTAAGGGAGTATCCCTCCATGGGGAATGTGCTTCTGAAGACCTTTCATGCACCAGGGATACATCCTGGTTCTACTATCAGAGGTTCCATAGACTGTCCAGGCCTTCTAACTGAGACCCATGTTCAGGGTATCTGAGTCAGTCCTATTCTGGTTTCCCAGCTATCAGTCTGGGGTCCATGAGCTCCTCCTTGTTCAGGTCAGCTGTCTCTGTAGGTTTCTGTAGCCTGGTCTTGACCCCTTTGCTCATCATTTCTCCTTCTCTGCAACTGGATTCCAGAAGTTTGGCTCACTGTTTAGCTGTGGGTGTCTGCTTCTATTTCCATCAGCTACTGGATGAAGGTTTTAGGATAATATATAAGGTTGAATATTTCTGGAACTAAATTTATCATAAAATTCTATACCCCTTTCAGCTTCATCTTTTCCTCAAGAAAATTTATTTTAAAAATGGTGCTGGACACCATGTAACATTGGATTATTAAATGAAATTAGATGAAGAATATGATATTCACAACTTCTGGAATTTTCCAAATGGTTTAAAACAAAATATGAAAGTTGGAACATTTTCTTTTAAAGCTCCACATGGTCACCAACTGTTTTTGTCTGATCATATGATACAGTGGGCCACAGGATTTACAGAGGTTTGCTCAATTTTATGTCATTTAATTGATCATTATGTAAATAAACATTTGATTCCTGATTTAATGATTTCTGGTTCTTTCTACATGACCCAACAATATATATATATAAAAAAAACAACTGTCAATATGCAGAAGTTTTTGTTGTCTTAAACTGGTCAATGGATTATTTATTTTTCCTTATATTTCTTCAATGACAAATATCTCAAGTGATAAATTGATTATATATTTATTAAGTTTCACCCCTGCCTTGAATCTATACTGACAAGTGGTTTAATTTGACTCAGAAAATAGCCAGTATTATTGCATGGCCATTTGCCCTTTTGCTTTCTGGCCATAGAAAAACACTTTTAGTATTGAGGGCACATTTCCGTTGGTTAATTGTCCTGCTACTGAAAAATGAGACATTTGATCAAGCATTCAAAAATACACACCAAACAGCAGCAACCTAAGATCATAGACTTAATAAGATCTCAGATGCCAAGTTTAGTTCATCATGGCTGCAGTAGCCTGAGGAAGTTATTCACATTGCTTTTCAGTCAGGAAGTAGAGGTGAATACTGCTCTTTACATTTCTACTTATTTTTCATTCTTTCCAGGACAATACTCATATATGCTGCTACCTATTTTTAGAGTCTATCTTCTTTCCTCATGTACCATATTGTAGATCATCTCTCATAGATAGGCCCAAAGATTTGTTTGCATTTTCATTCTAAATTCTTTCAAGTTTAAGTCCAAAGAAATATTAAATATCACCATTCTAAAATAAGTTGCTCCCTCTGGCCATTACAAAGCCCATAGTAGGAACTCTATGGTTCTCTAGTTGCTCTTCCAGACATGTATGCAATGATGTATCTTCCTAATATTTTGTTCCACCTCTTACACTTCTACAGTTCTCCTGAGGTGTGTTATCAGACCATTGTTCTAATACATTGAACATTGTAGGGTGTACCATATCGAAATAGAAGCATCAGTACCATAATCTGCAGTTATAAATATAAAAACTTGTTTTTATATATAAATATAAAAAGATTGTTGAAAACTGAAAAATAATCTATTATTTTAACAGTATCTCATCCTGAGTATTTTCTCTCATGTATTTAATTCTTAGCTTCCTTGATCTATGTGCAGTGAGAGCTGTGTTCCTGGATTTCGAAAATCCCCTCAAGAGGTGGAGCCTAAATGTTGCTATGATTGTGCTCCTTGTCCAGACAATGAGATTTCCAATGAGACAGGTAAGTGTCAGCCTCACATGGGTATTTCACAGCTCTCCACAGGGTTCTGCGATGTCTGAGAAAGTGGAAAAGTTCTGTGAGGAAAGCATATTCTTTTGGTTAAAAGGAACAATGTTTCAATTCATTGTATCATCATTTTAATTTGCACCCTGGCCACTGAAGTTCATAATTGATCAATGTTGTTTGTTCTGTCTAGGCACTGGTTTTTGTAGTGAAGCACTTTTCCATCCCAGAGTAGTATGCTTCATTTTATAATAGCATTTAACACACAGTATAAATAATAAGCTTTCCTATAAATACTGATAATACCCCTTAATTATTGCATACATACTAAATTTTGTATAATTTGTGAATAAGAATTACTGATTTAAGAGTAGGTTAATTATAGAATGTTGTCTTGTCACGAGTAGTTGAAGTGGAATCATCACTTCAATGAATGTTAGTGTTGAGATGAAGACAGAGTTATACACTCCTGTTCACAAGACAACTTAAGACTGAAGTTCAAGGATCTATTTCTCCTGGCAGATATGTATACAATAGAAGAATCTTATGTGAAAATACATCCAAAGAACATAAAAAGGCATTAGGTAATGAAAATGAATATGTGGAACACACACAGACACAAATGTTGAATATGGAGAGAGTATTTTCCACCATTAAGATTTCTGTCTAATATGATTCTTCTTTTATTAATTTAAATATTTTGAGTCAATAATCATTTCAATAAACACTCAGATTTAAAATTACTTCATGGAATCTTCTAATTTTGGGGTGCCTTTAAAAGACGATTTCAAAATGTGTATTTTAAGAATGCCTATACAGACAGTCAAAGACTTCTTGTGCATGTAGGTGCTGCATGCACATTGGTGGCATGGTAAGTTCATGCACATGTTACATGTGTACCTTTGAGAAAACTTGAGATATCAAACCTAAACCCTGAACAGTTATAGTTCAAGAAGACACTTCAAAACAGTTTCAGAAGAAATTACTAAAACAGATGTTAATGTTTCACTTCAATCCATGTAGAATGAGCTGTAGCTATCTTTGAAAATAACATATTTGACTCTATATGAAAAATTTGACATTTTGTACCCTGTGCTTTTTACTAAGTAAGACATGGGTTTACGTCTATGATGAATCCATGCTCCATTAGAATCCAGTAGCATGTAAATACCTGGGGAACCGAAGAGAAGGCACCTTGAGGATGAGAGGGCTGCAGGAATGCACACAATAAAAGGTACCCTAGAGAGCTTGTTTGGAGATGCTAGCAGGGGAGTGCAGCTATGTGTACACCCTTGACCAAAGGTTAGTCCTCCTCTATTCTGGGAATGTTGTCCTTTTTGACCAAAAGTAACAATTCCAAAGGGACACACAATGAGTATTTAGGGAGGATGGGATTCCCACCCCACCTACCATATCAGCTGAATCAATACTGGCTATTAGTGGAGTGACAGGTATTCTTGATAGACTTTCCTACACCATTCTTTCAAGCACCATGCTGGGTTATTTCACTCAGTATGTTTTATTCTAGGTTCCATCCATTTGCCTGCAAATTTCAAAATGTCATTGCTGTTACCACTGAGTAGAACTCTATTGTGTAATTGCACCACATTTCCTTTATCTACTCTTTGATTGAGGGACATCTAGGTTGTTTCCAGGTTTTGGCTATTACGAATAATACTGTTATTATGAATAATGCTGCTATGAACATATTTGAACAAATGTCCTTGTGGTATGAGTGTGTATCCTTTGTGTATATGACCAAAAGTGTTATTTCTGCATCTTGCAGTAGATTGATTCCCACTTTTCTGAGAAACCACCATACTGATTTCCAAAGTGTCTGTACAAGTTTGCTTCCACCATCAACGAGGGAGAATGTTCTCCTTACTCCACATCCTCTCCAGTATAAGCCGACATCAGTTGTTTATAGTTGCATGGATTAATATCAGGGTCTTTGATTCAATTCCCTTGGTGCACCTGTCTGGCTTTATGCCAATATCAAGTTGTTTTCTTTACAGAAGATCTTGAAGTTAGGGATGGCGATGCCTCCTGAAGCTTCTTTATTATATAGGATTGTTTTGGCTATCTTGTTTAGTTTTTTCCACATGAAATTGAGTATTGTTCTTTAAAGGTCTGTGAAGAATTCTCCTGGGATTTTGATGGCAATTGCTTTGAATCTGGAGATAGATTTTGGTAAGATTTCCATTTTTACTATGTTGATCCTACCTATCCAAGAGCATGGCAAGTCTTTTCATTTTCTGATATCTTCTTCAATTTCTTTCCTCAAAGATTTAAAGTTCTTTTCATAGAGGTCTTTCACTTGTTTGGTTAGAGTTATCCCAAGATATTTTATGTTTTGTTGTGGCTACTGTGAAGGGTGATGTTTCTCTTTTTTCTCGGCCTGTTTATCATCTGTATATAAGAGGGCCACTTTTTTGTTGTTGTTGTTTGTTTGTTGTTGTTGTTTTTAGATAATCTTTTATCCTGCCACATACCTGAAGTTCTTTATCAGCTGTAGCAGGTCCATGGTAGAATTTTTCTAGTCACTCTTGTATACTATCATATCATCCGTGAATAACAAAAATTTGGCTTCTTCCTTCCTAATTTTATCTCCTTGATCTCCTTTTGTTGTCTTATTGTTCTATCTAGAACTTTGAATACTATATTGAATAGATATGGATAAAGTGGGCAGCCTTGTTTCATTTCTGATTTTAGGGGAATTGCTTTGATTTTTTTCATCATTTATGTTGATGTTGGCAATGGACTGATGTATATTGCTCTTACTATTTTTAAGTATGTTCCTTGTATCCCTTATCTCTCCAAGACATTAATCATGAAGGGGAGGTGGATTTTGTCGAACTCTTTTTCAGCATCTAATGAGATGGTCATGAGGTTTTCTCTTTTTTTTCTTTTTTCGAGACAGGGTTTCTCTGTATTGCTTTGGAGCCTGTCCTTGAAGTTGCTATGTAGACCAGGCTGGCTTCAAACTCACAGAGATCCACCTGCCTCTGTCTCCTGAGTGCTGGGATTAAAGGCATATGCCACAAATGCCAGTGAGGTTTTTTTTTTTCTTCAGTTTCTTTATATGGTGGACATATACATTGACAGATTTTCCTATGTTGAACCGTCCCTGCATCTGTGGGATAAAGCCTACTTAATCACAGCAGATGACTTTTCTGATGTATTCTTGGATTCAGTGTGCCAGTATTTTATTGAGTATTTTTTGCATCAATGAAGGATATTGGTCTTTAATTCTCTTTCATAGTTGTGTTTGACTTATTTGGGTATGAGGGTAACTGTAGCCTCCTAAAAAGAGTTCAGCAGTGTTCACTCTGTACTGTGTGGAAAAATTGAGAAGCATTGGTATTAGCTCTTCATTGAAATTTTGGTAGAATTCTGTGCTGAAACCACATGTTCCTTGATTTTTTTCTTAGTCGGGAGAATTTTGATGATTGCTTCTATTTTGTTAGGAGTCATAGGTCTATTTAAATTGTTTATATGGTGTTCATTTAATTTTGATATTTGGTACCTATTAGAAAACTGTCCATTTCCTTTAAAATTTCCAAGTTTGTGGAGTACAGTTTTCTGAAGTATGACCTGAGTATTTTCAGAATTTCTACATTGCCTTTTATATTGCACCTTTTATTTCTGAATTTGTTTAATTTGGAATTTTCTGTCTACCTTTTGTTTAGTTTGGATAAAAGTTTGTTCATCTTGTTTATTTCCTTGAAGAAACCACTCTTTGTCTCATTGATTCTTTTTATTGTTTTCTTTGTTTCTATTTTATTAATTTCAGCTCTCAATTTGATTATTTCCACCTATCTACTCATCCTGGGTGACTGGGTGAGTTTGTTTCTTTTTGTTCTAGAGCTTTCAGGTGTGCTGTAATTCGCTAGTGTGAGATTTCTCCATGTTTTTCTTTTCTTTTCTTTTCTTTTCTTTTCTTTTCTTTCTTTTTTCTTTCTTTTCAGTTCTTCCTTCCTTCCTTTCTTTCTTCCTCCCTTTCTTTTTTTCTTTATGTAGACACTTCCCTCTTTGAACTGCTATTGTAGTGTCTCATAATTTTGAGTATGTTGTTCTTTCATTTTCATGGAATTCTAGGAAGTTTTTAATTTCTTTATTTCTGCCCTGATCCAGTGGTGATTCAGTTGAGTGTGGTTCAATTTCCAGGGGTTTGTGGGCTTTCTTCAATTAGTGCTGTTGTTGAATTCTAACTTTAAGCCGTAGTGACCAGATAAGATGCAGGGGTTATTCTAACTTTTTTTGTATCTGTTGAGGTTTGTTTTGTTACAGAGTATGCGGCTAGTTTTAGAGAAGGTTCTATGAGGTACTGAGAAGAAGGTATATTCTTTTATGTTTGGTGGAATGTTCTATAGATATCTCTTAAGCTCATGAGTCATAGCATCTGTTAATCTTTAGTTCTCTGTTAAGTTTCTGTCTGGAAGTTCTGTCTAGATGTGAGAGTAGGTTGTGAAGTCTCTCACTGTTCATGTGTGGGGATTGATGTGTGATTTAAGCTTTAGTAATGTTTCTTTTACAAAGTGGGTGTCCTTGTCTTTGAGGCACAGATGCTCAGAATTGAGGCCTCATCCTGACGAATTTTTTTTTCCTGTGATGAATATGAAATGACCTTCTTCATCTCTTTTGATTAATTTTACTTTTTGTAAGATATTAGGCTAGCTTATACTGGCTTGTTTCTTAGGTTCATTTGATTGAAAAATCTGTCCTCAACCCTTTACTCTGAGGAATGCTATCTTTGAAATTGAGGTTGATAACACATTTTCTTAGCACTGAACTCACATGACCAATTTATACTCATGGTGTTTCACCAGGAGGGAGACCTATGAAAAGTTACGTTTATGCAACTTAATTCAGTAATTTGTGACTATATAAATAGGTGAAGATTGTCACTTATATACAAACATATTCAAAAGCAAAGATGAAGAGAATAGAATTCTTCACATTAAGTCCCCTCAAAAGACAATGGGCAGATCAATACAGGATTATTGATTTCAGACCATTTAGGAATTTTCAGTTTTGAGGACTAATTTGCTTGAGTCTAAAACATGGAGGCAAGAGATATATGTAACATGTCAGACAGCTGGTGCTGTGAAGTAGATTGGGATAAGAGGGATGCCTGAGCATGGACTCATAATATTTTTTTTTCTGAACAGATATGGATAATTGTGTGAAGTGTCCTGAAAGCCACTATGCAAATGCACAGCAGAACCACTGCCTAGAGAAAGCTGTGACCTTCTTGTCCTATGAAGATCCCTTGGGGATGGTACTCACCTGCATGTCCCTGAGGTGCTCTGTTCTCACAGTGGGTGTTCTTGGTGTCTTTGTGAAGCACCACCACACTCCCATCTTCAAGGCCAATAATCAGGCTCTCACTTACATCCTGCTCATCACTCTGACCTTCTGTTTTCTCTGTCCCTTGCTCTTCATTGGCCGTCCCAACACAGCCACCTGTGTCCTGCAGCAGAGCACATTTGCAATTCTGTTCACAGTGGTTCTCTCCACAGTCTTGGCCAAAACTCTTACTGTGGTTCTGGCTTTCAGGATCACAGTTCCAGGGAGAATGGTGAGGTGGATAATGATATCAAGGGCTCCTAACGTCATCATTCCCATCTATACCCTTATCCAACTTGTGCTCTGTGGAATTTGGCTGAGCACCTCTCCTCCCTTTGTTGACTCAGATGCTCACACTGAACATGGCCACATAATTTTTATGTGCAACAAGGGCTCCACTATTGCCTTCCACTCTGTCCTGGGATACCTGTGCTCCATGGCACTTAGGAGCTACACCATGGCTTACCTGTCCAGGAACCTGCCTGACACATTCAATGAAGCCAAGTTCATGGCTTTCAGCATGTTGGTTTTCTTCAGTGTGTGGGTCACCTTCCTTCCTATCTACCACAGCACCAAGGGCAAGGCCATGTTGGCCATGGAAGTCTTCTCTATCTTGGCTTCCAGTGCAGGGCTCCTTGGCTGCATCTTTGCCCCCAAAACATTATTTTGTTAAGACCAGAGAGGAACTCACTGCATTGCATGAAGAGCAAAGCTTATTGTAGAAGAAAATTTTAACATACAATTTTCCATGTGTTTCTTACTTACATGAAAAGCATTAGAACAGTTAAACACCATTCCAACGTCTGCCATAATGTTGCAGATTCAGAGTTTATGTTTATTGGTTTCATGTGTTGATGAAATCCATCTTTATGCTCTCATCTTCTAATATGATGTGTACTTTTCTGTACATTAGAAGCTTAATTTCCATAAATTTACTTTTATATCTATTAGTGATGAAGTGTAAGGAAGTGAGTTGTATGTTATTCTTTACCTCTTCAAAAATTTGCAACTGTCTGTGATGCAACAAATATTTTCATATGTATTGATATGTTTCTAATGATATGTTACTTAAATACATCTTCCTTTCATTTCATGTATTCTCTCACTCTGAAGAAAAGCACATATTTTACCAACTGATTGCTTAATGAGGTGCATGCTACAGTAGAATGAAGGCCAATTTAAATCTTGATATGGTAACCTAAAGTCAGATATCAGAAAACTGGATACTCCAGGTTACAGATAATTATACAAAGCTTCTATTAAATCTATGAAGAATGTCACATGTCCAGCTGTATCCACATCATCAGAACTTGGACTTATTTCTCTTTCTAACTCCTAATATCGAAATAGTGGTTTGTATCTTCCTCTGTGCACAATTCTTCACTTTTGATTGATTGATTTACATTCTTCCACCTGAAAATCTATTGTGTGAGTCCTGCACATTTATGAATACCCACTTCTGAAAGTCTGTCACCATTTTATTAAAGCTCTCCAACTCTCTGAGAAAAACAATTTTTGATCTTTTCCCTTCTTGTGTAGTAAAATTTGCATAAATTGTTAAGGTTTTCTTGTTATATGTCATAGATATTGTTGTGTCTCACTAATTATTCTGTTTCTAGAACACAAGGTTTAAACTTACAAGAATTATGTAGGGATTAATCATTTAAAACTGTGTAGTTAAATTAATAAAAGCCTGGATTCCATCTTTGAGAATTGATACATCTGTATGCATTTATTTATCTATTTATTTATTTATTTATCTATCTATTTATTTATTTATACTTCTCTAGTACTTTACATCCTAAATGTAGTTTCCCCTCACTCCACTCCCCTTCCCCCAAACCCACCTCTCCACCATATCCATTCCTCCTCAATTTCCCTTAGGAAAAGAGCAAGGCTAACGAGAGATATCAACCAAATATGGCATATTAACTTGAAGTGAGAGAAGTCACTAACTTTCTTTCATATTAAGGCTAAATGAACCAATCTAATAGAAGGAGCGGCTTTCAAAAGCAGGCATAAGAGTCAGAAACAGGCCCCACTCTCACTGTTAGCAGTCCCAAATGGAGAGTAAACTGCACAAATGGATCAAAGACAAAAAATAAAACAATCATCTCAGAATAGGACAATCAAAGAAACAAACAAATAGAAAATAAATGTAAATCCCCACTAATTTCTTTTTGATGCTACCATCTACTCTTGGTCATGGGGCTTTTCCCTGAAGTGTGTTAATACATCAAATGAGACACAATTGGAAAAATACTCCTTACATTTATTTCCAGGGCATGTCTCTGCAACACTCTCTGAAGAAGTTGGAATTTTGAATGAATTACTCACCATTAAAAAAATACATACACACAGTAGATTATAGTTCAGAATGTAAGTGGGAAATTCCTTTTAAACATTGATATTATGTCATTGATTCTGAGTTGAATTCAGCCAATCAGTTTGTAATGAATGAGGTAGAAAGTATTTTAGATTGTAGGAAGGCATCAGCGTAATATTGGTTTGCAGATATGCATGATCACACAGAGAGGGTTCAAAGACACTTTCAGGCCACTAAAAATTAGTCTTGCATATGCAGTAATCATTTTGAGAAAAGAGGTTGTTATTCTGATTTTCAGTGGACCACTTCTGGTTTAACATATTCTGGATGTTTTCCTTTTCATCCCCAATGGTTTCCTCTGTGGAATACATTTGCATCATCCAAGTCACTTACGCAAGTAACTGCTATGGGTGATAGTTTTGTGCAAGTATATTACAAAGAGTTACTCCTTGGGTCTTGCTGACTGTCACTGCAGGTATTATAATGAGGCCTGAGGAAAAAGAAGATCTGTAAATGCATTTTAAAGCTAGTTTTATTTCTAATGTACAGTTTTAAGTGGGAGGAATGAGGGAAGATGATTCCTGAATTCACCATACAATAGATTGCTGCAAAAGTTATGTGATTAGGGTGATGACTTCACTCAGCAACAATATTTCAAAGGCTTATGCTCATGAATACAGACTATGTATATGGCTGATGACCACCTTCAGACCAATGTCCCCATGATTACACTGTGGTGGTCATTTCTATTTTATGATGCTCTCTTGGACTATCCTCTCCCTCATGCAGACTCTTGTTCTTGTGTGCACTTGATGCTTCTCACTATGATTTGAAAACACAATGGAATTTATTCAATGATGGAAATGTGGTGATTGCTGTATTCGTTCCACTTTTTAATTATTTTATCAGGAAAACATCATTTGATTTTAATGCTAAAATGCACTATGACATCCAGTAAGTGCTTTAAAAATTCATTCATTTTCAGAATTTAGTTTTCATTGTCCTCAAGTATATTTGGATGCATATAAATATAAAATATATTTATCACATATCTATGAAAGAGAAGTCAGGCATTTTTTCATGTAGCTTCATATACTTAGCTTGTGATAGAGAAACTGAAAAGGATGGGGCCCCTAGATCATGTTTAGATAACTCTATGTCTTTTCAGAAATTGTCAATAAAATTTTTCAGGATTACATGGATTTTAAAACACCATTTCAATCCTACCAAACCCAAGTGCTTCCTCTGGTATAGGATTGTGTTCTATAACAATATTTTTCTTCTTGGTCCTGATTTGAAAATCCTTCAGCTTAGTTTTGGACCATTTGACAGTATCCTGAGTGACAGAGGCCAGTTTTTTATCATGTAAATTTGAAACAAGGTTGTTTTACATGCCAACCCCAGTTCCCTCACTCTCCTGTCTTCCCTTTCCACCCCTACCAAACCCCAACCCATACCCTTTCTGCTCCCCAGGGAGGATGAGGCCTTCCATGGGGAATCTTCAAAGTCTGTCATATCATTTGGGCCTGGGCCTAGGCCCTCCCCAATGTGTCTAGGCTGAGAAAGTATCCTTCTATGTGGGATGGGCCCCCAAAGTCCATTAGTATACTATGGATAAATACTGATCCACTACCAGAGGCCCCATAGAATGCCCAGTCCTCCTAACTAACACCCACATTCAGGGGGTTTGTGTTGGTCCTATGCTGGTTTTGCATCTATCAGACTGGGGTGCATGAGTTCCCCTTGTTCAGGTTAGCTGAATCTGTGGGTTTCTCCAGCCTGATCTTGACCCCTTTGCTTATCACTCCTCCCTCTCTATAGCTGAATTCCAGGATGTTTGCTAGTGTTTAGCTGTGGGTGTCTGCTTCTGCTTCCACCAGTTACTAGATGAAGGTTCTAGGATGGCATACAAGGTAGTCATCAATCTCATTATCATGGAAGGGCATTAAAGGTAGCCTCTCTACTGTTGCATAGTTTGTTAATTGGGTTCATTCTTGTAGATCTCTGGGCATTTCTGTAGTGCCAGATTTCTCTTTAAATCTACAATGGCTCCCTCTATTATGGTATTTTTTTCTTGTTCTCCTTTATTCTTTCCTTGACTCAATCTTCTGTTCCCTCATGCCCAACTCTCCCCTCTTCTTCTCCCCTTCTCTTTCCTCTAACTCCCTCTCCCCTCCCTTCATGCTCCCAATTTTCTCTGTAGATCTTGTCCCTTTTCCTTTTTCTGGGGGATCATTATGCCTCTCTTAAGGACCTCCTTTTTTCCTATCTTTTTTTGGTGGTGTGAATTGTAGGATGGCTCAGAAGTTAAAGGCTAGGCTCACAACCAAAAATATAAGATCCTTTTATTCTTGATTCATTTCATGGAATTCTCTATTTTGTACACCTTCTTGATGAGGTTTCTGAGTTTAGAAGGTTTATGCAGACATACACCCCTTCAAACTGCCCAGAAAATCATTATCTTGCTCTTTCATGTAATAAATTCTTCAACTGCTCTTTTTCTCTATGTGACAGTAAAATATAAGTTAACTGTTTACCTAATGCTTCATTGGAATTATTACCTACAAATACATGGAGAACGGACATGACTGAGGAGGCTTAATATATATATATATATATATATATATATGTATATATATACATACATACATACATACATACATATATATAATTCTGTATGTGCTGTGGCTCACAGTTTCCATGGGATGACTGTCAAACCAATACAAATTAAAATTCATGGGAATGAGTAGGGAAATGTCAGTCCCTTGGAGGTAATTTTTCTTCCTTTGTATTTCAACTGTAGTACTGTGACATACTGAGGATAAGAGCACTCAATACACTATTGTACCTTGTGGTAAATTTTACTAAAAAGGACATGAAAGACTGTGTAGATTCTAGTATAAATATCATTGCAGACAATTATGTCATTGTTCATGTTGAATAGGTGGCAATAACATGTATGAAATGTGTGTATTTCAGTATCTACTTTGTGTTACAAATAACCTCAAAATCTTCTCTTGGTAATATGCTCAATTTGACGCCCTATTCATTATCCCTAATCCCATTTAAGGACAGAAATCAGAGAAGTAGATCCTAAATGCTCAGATGCTACTAAAACCTTAAGTTTCGTGTGCTGAAGCAGTGGCTACCTTACCTAACTGATCATTTTATTACATTTTGTAATTCAACATTAAAATCACTAATGACTTTTATACTAGCATTTCAAGTCAGGGGGTAAAGTCAGTTATTGACTGTTTCATTTGCATCAGTTGAACTAAAACATCGTAAGTTTCTACATCTACGTTAGCTTCTCAAGCAAATTCATTTCAAAAATGGTGCTGGAAATCATGTGGTTTTGGATTCACAAATGAAATAAGATGAAGAGTATGATATTTTCAATGTCTGGAAATTTCCAACTGGTCTCAGATGAAATATTTTCTCCAAAAGCTCCACAGGGTCAACAACTATTTTTGTCTGATCACATGATACAGTGGGCCACAGGATTTACAGAGGAAGATGAATTTTGTATTATTGTATTAATCACTATGTAAGTAAACATTTATTTCCTGATATAATGATTTCTGGGTCTTTAAATGGGATTTATCAATATAAATAAAACAACTATCAATATGAGGAGTCTTACTCAGGGAAATGGGATTATTTATTGTTCCACCCATACATTTCTCAAAATGCAAATATTTCAAGTGATTAATTTATTGCCATTTTATTATGTTCCTCCTCCTCCTCCTCCTCCTCCTCCTCCTCCTCCTCCTCCTCCTCCTCCTCCTCCTTCTTCTTTTTCTTTTGGTTTTTCAAGACAGGGTTTCTCTGTGTAGCTTTGGAGCCTAGCCTGGCACTCACTCTGTAGCCCAGGCTGGCCTTGAACTCACAAACATCTGCCTGTCTCTGCCTCCTCAGTACTGGGATTAAAGACATGTGCCACCACTGCCGGATCATTTTATTAAGTTTCATCCCTGTGCTGAATATACACTGATGTAAGGATTATTTTTGATTCTGAGAATAGGAAATATCAGTCCAGGGTCATCTGCCCTTTTGCTTTTCCGCCATAGGAAAAGCACTGTATCATGGAAGGCACATTTCTATGGGTCAATTAAGTGTCTTGCTGCTGAAAATTCAGTTAATAAAAAGATAAAAAACATATTCCAAATGGAAGTAACCTAAGATCATAGACTTAATAGGGTCCCATGTAGCAGGTGCAGGTGCCTCAATAATCAGGCAGTCATGGCTACAAGAACCTGAGAATTTTATTCACAATGTTCCTTCAATAAGGAAGTAGATAGATATTAATACTTCCCTTCACATCACTTTTTATTTTCATCTGTCCAGGACAATAGTCAATGAAATGGTACTCCAAACTTTGGAGTATGTCTTCCTCTTTGAAATACTGTAATATGGATCATCTCTCACAGAAATCCTAAATACTGTTTGCATTGTAATTCTGATTCTTTTCAACTTTATATATGTAAAGATACTAAATATCACAAGTATCAAACGATTGATCCTTCCAGCCATTATAAAGCATACAGTAGGGAGACTTTATGGAATACCAGATGTCTTTCCAGACTTGTTTTCAAGGATGCAACTTCTTATTTTTTTGCCCTAGCACCTAATACTTTTTTATTTTAATTTTATATTTTGTTCTTATTTTATATATCAATCCCAGTTCCCTCTCCCTCCCATCCTCCCATTCCCCTCTGACACCCGCCTCCATACCTCATTCATTCCCCAGAGAGGGTAAGATCCTCCATGAGGGATCATGAAAATCTGCCAAGTCATTTTGGGTAGGGCCATTTTGACAGGTTTAAGATAGTACCTCAGAGTTGTTTTGATTTGCATTTCCCTGATGGCTAAGGATGTTGAGCACTTTATTAAGTGTCTTTCATTTTAGATTCTTCCATTGAGAATTTTTCATTTAGTTCTGTACCCCACTTTTTAATTGGATTATTTTGGTCTTTTGGTAACTAGCTTCTTGAGTTGTTTGTATATTTTAGAAATCAGTCCTCTGTCAGATGTGGGGTTGGTGACTATCTTTTTTCAATCTTGAGCTACCGTTTTGTCTTGTTGCCTGTGAGCTTTGCCTTACAGAAGCTTCTTAGTTTGAGGAGGTCCCATTTATTAATTGTCAATCTCAGTGTCTGCTACTGGTGTTATGTTCAGGAAGGAGTCTCTTGTACCAATTGTTCAAGGGTATCTCCCACTTTCTCTTCTGTGAAGTTCAGTGTGGCTGGATCTATGTTGAGGTTTTTGATCCATTTGTACTTAAGTTTTGTGAATGACGATAGATATGGATATAGCTACAGTCTTCTACACAACAAATGCCAGCACCATTTGTTGAAGCTGCTTTCTTTTTTCCATTGTGTAAATTTAGATTCTTTGTCAAAAATCAGGTGGGTTAATATCAGGGTTTTCCATTTGATTCCATTTGTCTACCTGTCTATTTTTGTGCCATTATGAAGCTGTTTTCAGGACTATATCCCTATAATAGAGTTTGAAGTCAGGGATGATGATGTCCCCTGACTTTCCATTTTCTGGTATCTTCTTTAATTTCTTTAAAGACTCAAAGTCCTTATTATATAGATCTCTCACTTGTCTGGTAAGCATTACAATAAGATATTTTATGTTGTTTGTGGCTAATGTAAAGGGTGATATTTCTCTGATTACTTTACCAGCCCTTTTATTGCCAGTATATATTAGAGCTACTGATTTTTTTTTTGAGTTTATCTTGTATCCGCCACTTTGCTGAAGGTGTTTATCAGCTGTAGAAGTTCACTAGGGGAGTTTTTCGGGTCATTTATGTAAACAATCATAATGTCTGCAAATAGTGAAAATTTGACTTCTTCCTTTCCAATTTGTATCCCCCTCGATCTCCTTTTGCTTTCTTATTGCTCTAGGTAAACTTCAAGTACAATATTGAAGAGATACGCAGAGATTTGGCAGCCTTATCTTGTTCTTGATTTTAGAGGAATTGCATTGTGTTTTTTCCATTTAGTTTGATGTTGGCTGTTGGTGTAGTGGGATAGGTCTCCAAAGGAGGCCGGGAATGCTCTCTTGCTGGCAGAACGTGGAGGAGCATCCAGTTCCACTGGTCACTTCCACCCCTGGCTCCACCCCTCAATGGGTGTGGTCAGTGCCACAGAAGCAGACACAGTGAATATCCCACTACATGTTGGTTTTGTTGGTTTTCTATATATTGGTTTTATTATGTTTAGGTATGTTCCTGTTATCCCTGATCTCTCCAAGACCTTTTTCATGAAAGGGTGTTGGATTTTGTCAAAGGCTTTTTCAACATCTAGTGAGATGATCATGTGGTTTTTCTTTTTCAGTTTGCTTATATGGTAGATTACACTGATGTGTTTTCATGTGTTGAATCATCCCTGCATTGCAAGAATGAAGCCTATTTGGTCATGGTGGATGACCATGTGTTCTCTGATGTGTTCTTGGATTCGATTTGCCAGTATTTTATTTAGTATTTTTGCATCAATATTCATGAGGCATATTGGTCTATAGTTATTTTTCTTAGTTATGTCTTTGTGTGGCTTGGGTATGAGGGTAATTGTAGCCTTGTAAACAGAGTTTGACAATGACCCTTCTGCTTCTTATGTGTGGAATACTTTGAGTAATATTGTTATTACATATTGTTTGAATTTCTGGTAGAATTCGGCACTGAAACCATTTGGACCTGGGCTTTTTTTTTTTCCTTTGGATGGGGACATTTTTGATGACTGCTTCAATTTCATTAGGGATTATAGGTGTATTTAAATATCTTATTTGGTCTTGGTATAATTTTGGCAAGTGATATTTATCAAAAAAATTGTTCATTTCCATTAAATTATCAAAATTTGTGGAGTACAGGTTTTCAAAGTATGGCCTGGGTATTCTCTGTATTTCCTCCATGTCACTTGTTATTTCTTCCTTTTCATTTCTTATTTTGTTGTTAATTTGCATGTTCTCTCTCTGTCTTTTGATTAGTTTGGATAAAGGTTTGTCTATCTTTTTGATTTTCTGGAAGAACCAACTCTTTGTTAAATTGATTCTTTGTATCATTGTCCTAGTTTCTACCTTACTGATTTTAGCCCTCACATTAATTATTTCCTGGCATCTACTCATGGGTGTTTGCTTCTTTTTGTTCTAGAGGTTTCATTTGTGCTGTTAATTCTCTAGTATGGCTATTCTTCAGTTTCTTCATGTGGGTACTATTGCTATGAACTTTCCTCTTAGTACTGCTTTCAATTGTCCCAAAAGTTTGGGTATGTTGTGTCTTTATTCTCATTGAATTCTAGGAAGGTTTTAATTTCTTTCTTTATTACTTTCTTAACCCAAAAATGGTGCAACTGCTCATTGTTCAATTTCCATGAGTTTGTAGGTTTTTTTTTTTTTTTGTAATTTGTGTTGTTGAATTCTAACTTTAAAGTGTAGTCTGATAAGATACAGGAGGTTACTCTATTTTTTTTCCTATTTACATTTGCTATATTGCTGAGAAGGTTTTACGTGGCTCTGAGAAGAAGGTATATTCTTTTTTGTTTGGTTGCAATATTCTATAAATGTCTGTTAAACCCAATTGGGTCATAACTTCTGTTATTTCCTTTGTTTCTTTGTTAAGCTTCTGTCTGGTGGACCTGTCTAGTGTTGAGAGTGGGTGTTGAAATCTCCCATTGTAAGTTTGTAAGGTTTTATTTGGGATTTGAGTTTTAATAATGTTTCTTTTACAAATGTGGTTGCCTTTGTATTTGGGGCATAGATGTTCAGAATTGAGACTTCATCTTGATGGATTTCTCCTGTGATGAATAAGAAATGACCTTCTTCATCTCTTTTGATTTATTTTAGTTTAAAGTCTAATTTGTTATATATAGGTATTGCTACACTTGCTTGTTTCTTGGGTCCCATTTGATTGGAAAGCCTTTTCCCAACCCTTAACTCTGAGGTAATGCCTGTCTTTGAAGTTGAGGCTTGTCTCTTGTATGCAGCAAAATAATGGATTCGGTCTTCGTATCAGTTCTTTTAGCCTGTGTCTTTTTATAGGCATGTGGAGACCATTAATATTGAGGAATATTAATGATCATTTATTGTTAATTGTTAATTCTTGCTTGTGTTGTGTTTGTTGTTGATGGTGGTACTGTTTGTGGATTTCCCCCCCATTTTTCTTTTGGCTGTTGCTAAAGTGGGATTATCTGTTGCCTATACTTATGTGGGTGTAGTTCATTTCCTTGGATTGGAGTTTTCCTTCCAGAACTTTTTGTAAGGCTGGATTAGTTGATGTGCATTGTTTAAGTCTGCTTTTGTCTGATATTTGTTAAATCAAATATCTTGATTTCTCAATCAATAGTGATTAAAAGCTTTTCTGGGTATAGTTGTCAGGGCTGACATCCAATAACTTGTTAATGTTGGTAGAATATCTATCCAGGACTTTCTGGCCTTCAGAGTTTCCATGGAGAAGTCAGGTGTAATTCTGATAGGTTTGCCTTTATATGTTACTTGGCCTTTTTCCTTTGCTGATCTTAATATTCTTTTTTTATTCTGCATGTTTGGTGTTTTGATTATTATGTGTCAAGGGGACTTTATTTTGTGGTCCACTCTATTTGGTGTTCTGTAAGCTTCTTGTATTTTCATTGGCATGTCTTTCTTTAGGTTGGGAAAGTTTTCTTGTATGATTTTGTTGAATATATCTTTTTTTGTACCTTTAAGTTGGGTTTCTTCACCACTTCCATACCTATTATTCTTAGGTTTGGCCTTTTCACGTTGTTCCATATTTCCTGGATATTTTGTATCAGGAATTTGTTGGACTTAAGATTTTCTTTGGTTATGAGTCTATTTCTCTAGTGTACCTTCAATGCCTGGGGTTCTCTCTTCCATTTCTTGTATTTGGTTGGTTATGCTTGCATCTGTAGTTCCTGAGATCATTTGCCTAACTTTTCTATTTCCAGCATTCCCTCAGGGTGGATTTTATTTTTATTTTTTACTGTATCTTCTCTCTCTCTCTCTCTCTCTCTCTCTCTCTCTCTCTCTCTCTCTCTCTGTGTGTGTCTCTGTCTCTGTCTCTGTCTCTGTCTCTGTCTCTGTCTGTCTCTCTCTCTCTCTCTCTCTCTCTCTCTCTCTCTCTCTCTCTCTCTCTCTGTGTGGGTGTGTATTTCAACTTTTAAACCTTGCACTGTTTGAATTGTTTCTTACAACTTTTGGTTTGCTTTTCCCTCCATTTTCTGAATTTTTTCTTCCATTCCTTTAAGGGATTTTTTCATTACTTCTTTGAGGGTCTCTATCATTGTCATAACGTTTTAAGGGTCGTTCTCTTCTGCTTTATCTGTGTTGGGATGTTCAACTCTTGTGAGTGTGGAGTCCCTAGACTCTAGTGGTGTCATTTTGATCTTTCTGTTGTTGACTCTTCTCTTATACTGTTGTCTACCCATGTCTTCTTCCAGTGCCTACTGGTAGGGTCTCTCCCTCTTCTGTTGGGTGAGGGACCAAGGTTCTCTTCCAGTATGTGCAGCCAGTTCTAATAGTCTGATGGCTCACCTACTCCAGTGGATGATGGTGGGATTCTTCCAATGGTTGGGGGCTGGAATTAGATGATCCAGTCTGCTAGGGTGGGCTCCTTTACACACACTCCTCAGTCCTCAGGATGTTCCAAGAGCAGTGCACCAGAAGGCAGGCCGGGGACAGGCTCATATTTACCCCTTCCAGTCATTGGAGATGGGACCAGGATGCTGACAGCCTCTGGATGGGCAGGACTGCTAAGGTGGTCTCCTCTGCATGTATTCCTCAGTCCTCAGAACACTCCAAGCAGGGCACCGGAAGGCAGGCTAGAGACCCTAAGTTATCTTTAGGGGCATAGTCTTTCTAGGTTTTTTTTTTTTCCAGCACCAGGTATTTGTTGTATTTTAAAGGAAGATCATTAGCTAATTTTAAAGACAATTCCCACTTCCCTCATGACCAGTTTTTCAGATCAGATGTTTGTTGGTGACTCCCCAAGGTCTGTGCCATTATCACACTAGCTTTTGTTGAAGGCTGGATTTCTTATGTCTTAGACGTACGTATAAGTGTGTGTGTGTGTGTGTGTGTGTGTGTGTGTGTGTGTGTGTGTGTGTGCGTGCGCGTGCGTGCGTGCGCCTTTCCATGTGTTCTATATCCTTTACCTTGTTTTGTTGTTCTTTGTTTTTGTTTTGTTCTGGTGGTTGGGTGTTTGTTATTCTTGGTTGGGTGGTTGGGTGTGTTTTTTGTTTATGTGTTTGTTTTTGTTTTTGTTTTTCCTGTTTCACTTTAAGAGAGAGAAAAAGAAGTCACAAAGTTTGATGGATGGGCTTTTAAGGAGCATTTGTGAGGAGATGAGAGAGAACAAACCATGACCACAACATATTGTACACAAAAGTGTATTTTTAACTGTCATTGTGATCAGTCAATTCTCAAACATAGAATCTGTCTGGCTTTTATTTAAACATAGTAATTGACATAATTTATCCTCTACCAGAGTCTTGAAAATTTAGAACTTGTGAACTATAAGGAGACTGATTACTGACAAGCTATAGGCACTCAGCAATTATGGTCTTACACAATCATGCAAATGTACATTACACAAGAAATAAGAATCATAAATGTTGTTCACAAATAATTACATGCCATTTATGAAATGATACAATAAAGAAAAATGGGTACTCATAAATGTGCAGGAATCACAAAATAAACAGTTTCTTGAAAGAATATAGGACAGTGTATTAAAATTGAAGAGTTGTAAATGAGTAAGTACACAAACTATAGTCAAAGATAGACACGAGCACAAGTACTAGAGAATTGGTTACATTAGGTTGTTTCACAGTTTTTACAGATTTAACACAAGCTTCATGTCCTTGTCTGTTTTGGTGAATATTTGATTAGCTGATAACTAACTTTGGGTTATTCTTAAGAAATAATTGGCCTTCATTCTACTCTAATAATAATCTCAATTGGCAGTTACTTGGCTAAATATTCCTTCATGTCAAAATAGTAGTTATTTAAAAATGTACTTTCCTTCAGAGTAAAACCATACATGAAATACAATTACAATTAATGTAGAAAACATACAAAGGACATCAAAAACACATGGATATATATTTAGAGTAAATGCACAACTCATTCATCTTTTCTTTAATATTAATAGATACAGTAAATATTTATGGAAGTACACTTTCTAATTTAGAGAAATATGTAAGTAATATTAGAAGATGAGAGAATAAAGATGGATTCATTAAGAAATTAAACCAATAAATATAAAATCTTAAATTGCAAAATTACCTCTGACAATTTTATTGGTGCTAAACAGGTTTGAAGACGTCTATGTAATTAAGAAAACCAGGGACTGAGCTGTATAATTGACTTTTCTTCTAGAAGGTACTTTGTTTCTGACATTATGAAGCACATTCCTATGTGGTCTGAACAAAATAATATAGCACTTGGGGACAAAGATGCAGCCAAGGAGGCCTGCACTGGAAGCCAAGATGGAAAAGACTTCCATGGCCATCACGAGTTTTCCCTTGGTGCTGTGGTAGACAGGAAGGAAGGTGATCCATACACTAAAGAAAATCAACATGCTGAAAGCCGTGAACTTGGCTTCATTGAATGTGTCAGGCAGGTTCCTGGACAGGTAGGCCATGGTGTAGCTCCCAAGTGCCATGGAGCACAGGTATCCCAGGACAGAGTGGAAGGCAATAGTGGAGCCCTTGTTGCATATAATAGTTATGTGGCCATGTTCAGTGTGAGCATCTGAGTCAACAAAGGGAGGAGAGGTGCTCAGCCAAATTCCACAGAGCACAAGTTGAATGAGGGTACAGATGGGAATGATGAAGTTAGGAGCCCTTGATATCATAATCCACCTCACCATTCTCCCTGGAACTGTGATCCTGAAAGCCAGAACCACAGTAAGAGTTTTGGCCAAGACTGTGGAGAGAGCCACTGTGAACAGAACTGCAAATGTGCTCTGCTGCAGGACACAGGTGACTGTGTTGGGACGGCCAATGAAGAGCAAGGGACAGAGAAAACAGAGGATCAGAGTGATGAGCAAGATGTAAGTGAGCGTCCGATTGTTGGCCTTGACAATGGGAGTGTGGTGGTACTTCACAAAAACACCAAGAATAACAGTTGTTAGTGCAGAGAAGCCCAGGGCCAAGGAGGTGAGTGCCATCCCCAAAGGGTCTTCATAGGCAAGAAAGATCACTGTTTTCTGGAGGCAGTGGTTGTGCTCTGTGTTTGCATAATGACTTTCAGGACACCTCACACAATGATCCATATCTATTAGGGAATTACAGTTATTGTGAATCTTTGCTCTGGTTCCATTCCTATCTCAAGCTACTTCCCAGAGTCAGCCTTGTGGCATTTGCTCACACTTCTTTTATTGTTTCAACTCAAGTAAATCAGTGCTCAATAGTGAAAATTCATAAATGCTCTCTAATTAATCATTCCAGGTTGATCTTTTTTATTGGACATAAAGCAAATAAGTTTATTCTTTTTTTAGTATATTTAAATATATTTTCAAATAAGTAATCATTTATATTTATTTATATAGTCATAAATTATTGAGTTAAATTAAATATACTTAACTTGGTAATAGGATCACCTTCTTCTGATTTCCATTGTGTAATTCTGTCCTGTGAGTTCAGTACAAGGAGTTATGTGCTTTGAAATTTTTTCCTTATAATATTGTCAGTCATCAGACCCAAATTTACCATAGTGTTTATTGAATGAATTCTCCAGTGTGTTCTTTTTCTGATGGCACTTGTGGGAATGAGAATTATTAGATTCTTGAAAGCTTGAAAAATTCTGTGAAACTGTTCAGTCATTTCCAGGTAGAAAGGATCAATTTAACTGATAGATATAAAACTCTTGTTCTAGTTTTACTTAGTCATGGAATAATGTTGTGATATTTTACCACTTATAATTTGTTATTTTCATCTTGAATTCAAAAGACTAAATATGAATATATTTATTAGATGTTTTATTCTATTAATAATATTCAATATTTTAAAACTAGATTAGTCATTTTGATTTTTGTTGAAAATTCATATTTAAAATCTATTGAATTCATCATTTATTTTGCTAGAGCCCACTGTGTCTTTTATTGCATTATCAGCATTTTACTTGTGATTTATGCAGCTGTGACTTCTTGCTGCCCTCTCACTCTCAAGGCTCTTTGTCTCTTCTACTTCCCATGTGTTTACTTCTATTGGTTTCTCACTGAGCATGAATGCTTCACAAGCATAACCTTATATCTTCTTTAGTACAAGTGCAGGGTATGTAAGTCATGACAAATATATTTTTAAATTTTTAAATTATTTTTTAAAGATACTTGCACCTTTTTCTATAGCCTTGAAGATGGGATTCACTGTTTTGGAATATTTAGCATTAATGTTTTAATTACTTTTTTTTAAAAACTAAAACTATTCTTAAGTGTCTATTTAAACTGAAACAATGAGGGTCTGATATTGATGTTCCTACTTTGCTCCAATGAATATATTTAGTATGTACATGAACTTACCATGTTTCTAATGTATTAAAAGACTCTATACACATTAAGTCTTTGATGGTCTGTATAGTCAGTCTCAATATCCATGTTTTGAAATTAGGCAAAGACATCATAAATGTTGACAGTTTGTCTCCTTATGAAGTAATGTTAAAACATCTGAGTGCTCAAGAAAGCCATTATGTTGTCCAAACTATTCCCATTATTATATAAATACATATATATTAGACATAAATGTTAAAATTGCAGAATCCTCTTTTCTCACCATATTTCACATTGTATCTGTGTGTGCCCTCTCATTTACTATTTTCAGTTGTATCATGCCTACTTTCTATTCCTTGGATGCATTTTGAAACAGGTTGTTGTAGATTATTAGTTGAAGGTGTGTTGCATTTGTTCACACTGTGGAACTTTTTTTTTCATGATGCAGTGATGTGTTGCATTCATTTATGTTGCATTTGTTTAACTCTGTGAAGCTGTGTAACTTTGCCTGTCTGAAACACCTGATTGGTCTAATAATAAGATGAATAATAGGTAATAGATAGGTAGGAAAATGGGTAGGTGGAACTGCCAGGTAGAGAAAATAAGTAGGAGGAGAAGTCTTGGAGAAAAGAGTCATTGAGTGAAAGAAGGCAAAGGAGAGGAGGACATCAGGGATCAGACACCAAGCTACACAGCAAGCCATGAAGCAAGAAGTAAAGAAAGGTGTATAGAATAAAGATAAAAGCCCAGCAGCATAAGGTAGACATGATAATTTAAGTAAAGCTGGATTGAAACATGTCAAGCTAAGGCTGGAAATTCATTAGTTAGAATAACCCTCCTGTAATTATTTGGGAGCTGGTGGTGGGCACCAAAAGAGCCAAAGAGTTAAAAAAAAACCCAACTATGTAAGGTTCTCTACTAAGTTCCCCTTTGCCTGGAAAAGAGGATCATTCAAAATTGATGTTCTGCCTTGTTCTAAGAACAAGTTATGTATATGTGTCTGGCTTATTCACAACACTATCATTAATGGAATTGGTGATGTGCCATTCCAACTAGTTGATACAATGCAATATTCCATAATTTGTCTATTCTTTGTTTAATAGTGCTTCCATTAACATTGTATAGAAAATATAGTCATTTGAATACATTGAGTTAATGAGCATTGATCACATTATTTAGCTTAGGTTAATCAAATTGGTTCAGAAGAAACATAATTTTAAATTCAAATTCATGATACATAGAAACTATTGATTTTTAAAATATTTGTGTTCAATGGAAGAAGGTCATTATAGGTTTTGACATACCTCCTTAAGGAATGTTTTAAGGGTCAAAACATGTCTTAGATTTTTAATACCTATATGACTTAAGGATATCCATCTCCCTGTAAGTTACATTGCCTTATGTTTCTTGTACTCACACAATGATGGAGGAAAATTGGGAAGTAAACATACTCATTAAGGGTATGATGATTGTTATTTATGCTGGATATAAAAAAAGGTGAAGATAGATAAATGGTTCTGTAGTTCAGGGAATCTGTTACCATTAAAGAGGACCCAGGTTCACCTGAAAGCACCCACATGGGGTCAATGCTATGTGTGACTCCACATCCAGGAGATCTGATGCCTTCTTCTAACTTTGATATGCATCAAGCAAATGGATGTTACACATACACACAGACAGGTAACACACTAACAGATAAAACTAAAATACAAAAATGCAAAATAGAACCTTTCTATTTTAAAAAATAGAATATAACCTTTCTGATAACCTCTGGTGAAACCAGAACCATGCCCCAAATTATGTAACCAAGGGTCATAAGTATCTAACCATTAACTAACTATGAACTAAATATGATTTGGAATACAAGGAGTCAGTTATTCATACTGTGTGTGTGTGTGTGTGTGTGTGTGTGTGTGTGTGTGTGTGTGTATTAATGCCATGGAGAAATAAGGCACTATGAAAGGAACAATGCCTGTAGAGGATGAACAACATAAATCAAGTATGAGTTTCAGTAGCCAGAGCAC
Source organism: Cricetiscus sungorus (assembly GCA_030556225.1). NCBI lineage: Eukaryota > Metazoa > Chordata > Mammalia > Rodentia > Cricetidae > Cricetiscus > Cricetiscus sungorus. The sequence goes on from JANBXA010000044.1 coordinate 11,583,982, forward strand.
CAATTAAATGATGATAAAAAGAACCAAAATATTTTTTCTTATAATTGAAAGAAGAAAAGGAATGATCTCTACTCTTCCTTCACAGAACTTTTCATCTGCTTAGGTATTGCTGAACACTGTGAGTGGAAAGGTAGGAGATTACTCAGTGAGCCTGATACTTACCTGTCTCATTAGAAATCTCATTATCTGGACATTGAGTGCAACCATAACAACAGGTAGGCCTTCCCTCCTGGATAGATTTTCTGAATCCAGGAAAACACCTCTCACTGCACACAGAACGAGGAAGCTGAGAATTAAATGCACGGTGAAAATACTCAGGCATGGACAGTTTTAAAACTATAAAAATACTATTTTCCAACATTGAACAATAAGATGGCAAGTTGTTATATTTATCCATTGCAGATTCTTGTTTTGGTACTTAACTTCTATTTTATTATAGTATATGATATGAAGTTTAATGTGTTTAAGCAATGATCCAAAGACAATAGAAATGTGAACAATTGTGGAAATGTAAGAGGCAGGAGAAAATAAGAAGTCAGGTGGTCACTGAATACACATCTAAAAGGGCAACTGTAATACCATACTGATCTTATTGTGAACTTCCTGACAGCTGGAGTGAGCAACTTTGTTTCCCAATGGTGATGCTTAATTTATACTTTTCAGCTTGACAGAATTTAGAATTACCAAATGAACTAGTCTTTTTGACTTTCTGTGGAAGATGATCTACCTTAGGGTACTTGAAGTGGGAAGACATGTTCTATAATTAGGTAGCGCCTTTTGGCTGTTGAAATGGATTCCAACAAAAGCAAAAAGGGATGTGAAGAGCAGTGTTCACTTCTGTATACTTCCTGACTTAAAATACATCATGACTCAATTTCTTCTCTTACCAACATGATTGCCAGAATCACCCCAAGTGTGACCAAAGGAAGTCTATGTTCTTAAGTTTTGTCTGCCAGGTTTTAATTTTTGTTTTTTAACAAATTGGTTCTATTTCAGCAGGAAGACATGTGTTTAATCTGTGTCAGTGTGTCCTCCATGCTATTGTATGTTGTCAAGGGCCTGAAAGCAAAATGACCATGCACTGATATTCCTAATCTGGAAGTCAAACTCATGCTAATTCCAAGTGGTTTCAGCACAGGGATAAAATCTTAAAAATAGACATTGGATTTATAACTGCATATAAGTGTTCATAGGGGAAACAAATGGAAAAATAAACAGTCCCATTACTCAGAATAAGGCAACAAAAATTCCTCATATGACAGTAATTTTGTGCATACAGATGGTCACTGAGTAAAGAGCCAACAACCATTATATCTACAAACAAATGTTTATTGAAAGAGGTCAAAGCAATGATATAAGATTCAACCCACCTCTGTAAATCCTGTGGCCCACTGTATCATATGATCATACAAAAACAGTTCTTGGCTCTGGAGAGCTTTTGAAGAAAATGTTCCAACTTTTATCTTTTGTGTGAGACCATATGGAAAATTCCAGAAGTTGAGAATATCATATTCTTCATCTAATATCCTTTGTGAATCCAAAGCCACAAGGTTTCTAGCACCATTTTGGAAATAGATATTATTTAGAAAAGGGTGAAGCTAAAAAGAGATGCAGAATTTGATGATTAATTTATTCCCAGAAAAGTTCAACAGAACCGAAAGAAGCAACAGGTCCCTGACATTAATTGCACACTATACCAAGATAGCAACATTTTAATGGATGAAATGAGCATGTCATGTTTCTAAAGACTGCCAGTTTCAGTAGAAAAAAGTCACACACACACACACACACACACACACACACACGTATGCACAACAGCAAATAAAAGGATTTAATAATTAATTGTTGATTCATGCAAATTTCCACTTTGAATTCTAGCCACTACTCAAAGTTTTAGTGTATAAATTAGAGTATTTATGTCCAAACTGTAATAAAATGGTCAGTTAGATAACATATCCGTAGCCTGAGGATTTGAGCTTTAAGGATCTAGTAAAATTTGATTATTTACAATCTAGCACCCTCTTTCTGTCCTGAAATAAACTTAGAGATAATGTGGTTTCAAATTGAGTATATTAACATGAGAAGGTTCTGAGGTTAATTGTAACACAAGTAGGTACTGACATACACATATTTAAACCTTGTAATGCCACCCATTCATCAGGAACAACTACACATGACTCTGCAATGAATTATAGACAATTACATACAGTGTCTTAGGTGTTTTTTTTGGCAAAATCTGCCACAGTGTTCAATCATGTACTGAGTGATTTTATAAAAGCTCTCATGTCACAGGACTATTGATCAAATATAAAAGACAATATATTACCTCCCAAGGGTAAGTATTTATCTCCCCCTTTCCATAGGGATCATTTTGTACTTGGTTTATAGTCATCTCATGGAGACTGTGAGCCACAGCATACACAGAATTATATATATTGTAACTCTCTTCAGTCATGTCGATTTCCCAATTCTCTCTAGGCAACATTTCCAAGGAAACATTGGGTAGACAGTTACCTAATATTTTACAATCAGGTCCAGAAAAAGAGCAGTTGAAGTATCTGTTCCAAAAAAGAGCAAGATAGTGGTCTTCTGGATATTTGTAAGGGTTGTATGTCTGGATAAATTTTCTAAATTCAGGAACCTCAGCATGGCGATGTGAAAAAATGAGACTCCCATGGAATGAATCCAACATGAAATCACTAAGAAGAGGAATTAGATCCCATTGCGACTTCATGACCCAGACTTTCCAATTCATGAAATGGCCACTTATATATACAATTATACCACTTAAAGATTCGGTGTCACCATAAATGATAACCACATTTGCAGTTGATTTCAGGATACCCTGGTAGGTTTTTAAGGTATTAGAGTCAAGGGAAATCATGTTGTTTGGAATCATTTGTACAAAAGCTACACATACTCTATTCCTGTCCATCTCTCCTCTCAAGACTGGGAGAATTGCAACCCCTTCATGGTCATTTACAAAAACCAGGCCCACCCAGGTCCAGCTGAAATGAAGCATTAGAAGGACAATGCCATGCGACAGAGATGTGTCCTTGGGTGCTGTCTGGTAGAGAGACGGGAACTGACCTCTGTCACTCAGGATAGTATCAAATGGTCCAAAAGTAAGCTGAAGGAAATTTAAAATAGGAAACAAGATGGAAAACATTGACATAGAACACAATTAAACCCAAGGCAGAACTTTGTATTGGTGCTTTAATTTCCTATCTTATTTCAAGGTGATTATAGACAATTCCTCACAAGACCCAGCACTTTCTAAACACCCAATATAGGCTCCAAACTCTTCCTCTTCTCTGTCTCAAGCATATTATTCCAGGATATATAACTTATTCTCTTTGGTAGATAAATGATATATCCTCACTTTTTACATTTTAATATACCTGAAATATCTGCAGTTTAATAAAAGTTTCTTGTTCCCTCACAGCCTTGTCCCTCACCTGTGGATATTTGTAGAGACTCAGCAGTCTCCCGATATGTGCAGATGTTGCCCATGATGTTCCTGTCAGTAAAGCAGCAGCCTCCTTCTGCCTTCTACATGTGTAATTTGGAATCAATATTCCCATTCCTGTGAGGCAAATAAAAGCTCCCTGTAGAACATTCCATTGATTGCTGTGAACATTGTAGAGATCAAATCCTAGAGATGTGTTGGGTAAAATGTGAGTGTTTCTATTTATCTCCTCAATGGCGAATATGAAGGCCAATGAAAATTGGTAGCTCCTTGACTTGTACCTGCAGAGAAGGATTATCAATATCATACTGTGTAACAGTATGATGCAATGGCGATTATACCTTCTGTCTTATATTTCTACAAAAAGTAACTTTTGTCATTATGGTAATAATTATAATCTGAATGCTAGAGTATATAGTAAGTGGTGATTTAATTACTTAAAAGCCTTGGATGGATTAAAGTTTCTGAATAATAATGTTAACTTGAACTTATATCACTTATGGAATCTTCTGGTAATTGGAAACACATACAAACCCTCCTAATTCTTTGATGATTTGTAAAATGATCAGCAGATGGAAATGATGGGAGATGTTATTCTGTGACTGACCAGGCAGTGAGTTGTCTGTCATTTCTAGTGTTTATATATTATCCTTCTGTGGTCTTTGAAGGAATTGAAGACAGATAGTTATGGTTATAGTTTTCCTTCAGATTAAAGATAAGTTACATATAAGATTATAGACTCACAAAGATAGGATAGATAATGAAATATTTTCTTTAAATCTTGCTAAATGTTAATGGACTAAATATTGCTAACTGTGATTCTTATTTGATAACTGTTGTGTGATATATTTTGCTATGCTAAGGTTAAAACCCTTCTTTTTATTTTAGACAGAAAAGAGGAGGTGAAGGCAGATGTTATTTTGTAAATATGTTTCTCATACTGGTTAATGAATAAAGCACTGTTGGCCAATAGGAAAGCAAGATAGGAGGGACTAGGAGACTAGGAGGAAAGAGGAAGTAGTAAGGAAGAGTTTGCATGGAGAGCCTGAAGAGAGCAGCATGCCGGGCCGCCGCTCTCCAGTAAGATGAACCACGTGGAAATACTTAGAATAGTAAAAATGGGTTAATCGTTAAGACAGAGCTAGCCGATAAGAAACAAATAACTGGCCAACAGCATTATATCAAATACAGAGTCTCTGTGTGTTATTTGTGGCTGGATGGCACGGCGTTGGGACCAGGCGGCCGGCGGGAAAACATACTCATTACTTGGAAACTTGCATTCTTAAAGTCTCCTTGTCCTGTACTATAACACCTCAAGGCCTCCACACCACATTCTCTCTGTCTGTACATAAATGGAGAGACTGTAGCCTTTCAGATGTTCTAATTTAGGACTAATGATGCTCATGGGGATGTCTGCCCGAGTTGCACGCATCAATCCTAAAGCAACATTAGAATCTGTACCTGGGAGGGTTTAAATATGCCCCACACAAACACAGCTCTTTGAACAACTTTTCATCTCTCCTATTGCCATCTCTTTCTCCTTTCTAAGAACCATACAAGGAAGAGTAACAATGACTGAGTGATCTTCCTATGGATTAACAACCAACAGGCATAATTTGTATCCCCTGGGGGGGTATGTGTGCTCAGAGTTTGTGTTTTCTCTCATCTGCCTTCTTCTTTCTCTATGCTTTTACTGTATTCTTACCTCCCAAGCAAAATGGATTATAAAACAACCTCGAATGCCCTGATGATGGATGTGATTACTTTACACTGCAGCTGAGTACAACTTAAACAGAAAATTTTACCTGGCCTTTTGCCTACATGACTTGAGGATCCTCATCAAGTTAGAAACAACCATGTGATTTGGCTCTTGTAATGAGTGAAGGCTCACAGGGGTCCAATTATAAGGGGAAAAGTACATAATTAGAAATATTATAAAGTCAATATTACTAAGGAATATATTGTCCATGAACTGAGATTCTTCTGTAATACAAAGGACACTGTCAAAAGGACAAAACAGCAGCCTACAGAATGGGGAAAGACCAGCTCAGCTTCTGAGAGAGGGCTGTTATCCGAATTATATATTAAGCTCAAGAAACTAGATATCAAAAAATCCAATAATCCAATTAAAAATGTGGTATAGACTAACAGTAAATTCTCAACAGAAGGATCTCAAATGTCTGAATATCACTTAAAGAAATGTTCAGTATTCTTAGCCATCATGGAAATGCAAATCTAAACAACACTGGTATTCTATCTTAATCTTGTCAGAATGTAAGATTAAAAAATTGGAGTGACAGCTCATGCTAGTGAGGATGTGGAGCAAAGGGAACACCTTTCCACTGCCAGCAGGAGTGCAAATTTGTAAAGCCACTTTGTAAATCAATATGGTGGTTTCTCAGAAAATTGCTAATAGATTTGTCTCAAGACCCATCTATATCACTCTTCGAAGTACATCCAAAGGATGCTCCACTATACTACAAAGACACTTGCTCAGCTATGTTCATAGGTGCTTTATTCTTGTAGCCATAAACTGAAAACAACCTAGATGCCCTTCAACAGAAAAATGAAAATGAAGTACATTGGATTATTACTCAGCTGTTAAAAACAAAAACATCAAGAAATTTGATGGCAAATGGATGGAACTAGAAAAGATCATCCTGAGTGTGGTAGCCTAGACCCAGAAAGATAAACATGGTCTGTACTTACTTGTAAGCGGATATTAGCCATAAGGGCTAACCATGCTACATTTCACAGACCCAGAGAACCTAAGTAACAAGGAAGGCTCAAGGGGTGGGGGCGTGAAGTATTTATGTTTCTTATTCTCAAAACAACAGATACACATGTAATTGCATTGTCAAAATGGCACTTTGACTTGTCATGTCAACTGTACCTTTAAGTAAATGTGAGTAATATTGTCTGTTTGTAATATCTTATAGTGTTTATTATCACCCATTCACAAAATGACTTTAAAATGTACCTGGCCAGAAAACTAGCCAACCTGTTCATATGCATAAACTAGTATTAGTCTGAAAAGATATATTTTTCCTTGTAATATAGATATTACATATATTTATATATATTACATATATATTTATATTTATATTATATATTTATATAATAAATATAGATGAGTATATATATAGTGTTTAATTACCATGTTTTAAATTATGACCTCATACAGTAAAACAAAATTAGATATTAAGACACAAAATTTATTGTAATGAATATATTCCTGGCCACACATTCCATGTCCCTTTTCTTATGATTATCAGAAAGAACATGCATGTTCTCTCAAGATGTGAGAAAAATCAAGTAAGAGGACAAAAGACAAAATAAACCAATTTCCCATATATCTGATGCTATATTTGCTGTGTTTATTTCAGACTAAATTGTCAATATATGCTCACATCTATCAACTTTTCTTCTCTGATCATTTTCTGTACTCAACATTCCCTATGCTGAGGGCTTAGCATTTCATCCAAGTTTCAGACAAAACACAATCATATCACCAGGACCTAAATTCACCGTCATTCCTAATTGTCTGTCTGCTGACTTGCTACCTGAGCCTTGCTTCTGCATTCCCATTTTCTAGTGTTGTGTTAAAAATTGAGTATAAGCAATCTTCCTCCATTTCACATCTTATGGATCTTACAGCTATACAGAAGTTTTGATGAAATAAAATGGAACTCACATCCTTTACAAAGAATTCTCTGTAGGTATTTCTCTTCAACAGAGTATAACAACTTCTACTAACTTGACTGCCACTGTCCTCCAATTTTAAATATATGAGATTAACAAAATAGGAGATTACCATCAACATCTATGTGTCCTCCAGAACACATCATAAATAAGTAGAAACACAGGAATGAAATGGATCAAATGTGCAAAAGTAACAGAATCTAAAAGATTATTAATCAGTTATTCACAAAAAATTAAGAGTCATTTTGAAAGCATTTTTAAAAAGAAGAGGTCCAAACTCCAAATTCTCACATTCTGTCTTTCTAATTATCAGCAGCTAGCACAGACATTCCCTTTAATTCCACCATCACATGAGGACTCTGTGATCACTGCAACCATTGTCAAATTTTCTTCTCTAAGGAGAACAACAATACTTTGAAAAGTGCCAAAAACAATGCATCAAATTGTAAGATGTTTTGTCTGCAGAAAAACTATGAATATGTTCCACTCCAAGACAGCTAATGGCGTGGCAGAAGACCATAGAGAAAGTCAGAGTATCAAATGTGTAAAATACCAAGAATTAAAACAAATGCTTCAATAAACAAACAAACAAACAAACAAACAAACCCAAAACACGAATGCTTTTTCTTTGAGAGGAGAAAAGAGGGAACAGGAAGACACACCTGAAAAGGTTTGTGAGTACAAGAGAGCAAATGCCAGGATGGGCGTTGAAAATAAAATTATGTCAATCTAAACCTACTTGAGAACAATGAAGTCTGAATAATGAAAAGGAATATATTTTTGAAAGCACTTACAGGAGTGAACCTGTTTCCTCAAACGTAAAATCCATTGTTTTCACTTGATAATGATTAAGAAGTGGAACAAGTGCGGCAATCACCACATTTCCATCACTGTATAAATTCCTCTGTACTTTTGAATTGCACTGAAAAGCATCAGTGGTGGAAAAAGGAGCAAGAGTCTTCAGGAGCCAAAACAGAAGAATCCAAGAGAACATCATAAATTAGAAGTGTCTACCACACTGCAAGCACGGGGGAAGTGGAACCCCAGTGTGTTCAGCAGCTACATATAGAGCCCATTTGCTTGCAAATACAAGAGTTTGTAATATTGTTGGTGACTGAAGTCAGCACTCTAATCACATACATTTTTGACAAGCTTCATTCACACTCCATGGAGAATTTTGGGAAACTATGCTCCCTGAGACTTACCATCTGAGACCCTGCATTTAAGATAAAAACAAGCTTCAAAAGACATTTGGGATTTTCTTGAACCACAGGCCCCATGATTTCATCTGAGAGGGCAGACAGTAATACCCCAGGGATGACTCATCTTGAGTTGACTTGCCCAGAGCTCTTTACCACAAAAGTTATATGAGACAGTGACTCAGCATGATACAGGGAAACCTTCAGTTTGAAATTCTGTGTTCTCTGAGTTGTGGGAGAAGAGATTTCTCATGTTTTAAACACTTGTGTTTTGTTCAGTATTGTAGTATTACAAGACCAAAACACAATGTATATAGATGCTTGGGCTAGTGCAAATCTTTTTCAGTGAATAGTCTCCCAAGTAATTCAAAATAAGCCATATGATTCTTCTTTATTACTAGCATGCCATTCATCTTATTTATTAATTTATTGTCTGATACTTTGGGTTTTATATTAGCACTAGGACTTAAGTTCCTGTCCTTTTTATCTGCCACATGAATGTTTTGCTTACAGTTTGTATGTCAGTATTATAGAAATCAGAACACCCTATATTTCACAGTGTAGAAAGAAATGTGGAAATTTGTACAAAATGCACATTGAGATGATAGAGGTCTTAGAAATTGTGATGCAGAACAAATATATTTAATTAGTCTGTATCTAATTTAAATTTTGTTTTTAAATTATTATTATTAGCTTAATAGTAATGGGTTCAGTATTTATTCCTAGTGCACAAATGTACTTTGGAGTATCCCTATGGAGGGATACTATTTCAGCTCAGATACATGGAGGAAGGCCTAGTCCCTACCCCAAATGATGTGACAGACTTTGATGATCCCCCATGGAAGGCCTCACTATCCTTGGGGAGTGGGCAGGGTGTGAGTTGGGGGTGTTGGTAGAGGGCCTGGGAGGATGGGAGGGAGAGAAAACAGGGGTATTGATATATAAAATGATTGTTTCTGAAAGTAAATAAATGTTCATATGAAAAAAAGTAATAGTTTCCCGTCCTGTCCTGCCCACTGAATCCCCAAGAAACCTGGGGGCAGACCAAACCATCCAACATCTGCCACCATTGGAGTCCTGGATCAGCACACACCAGAAGGAAGGGGTGAGTGCCAGGCATTCTCCTGACCACATCCTCCCATTGGAGTTCCCTGACCCGCGGCACCCAACAGATATCCCAGAGACCAAGCCATCCAGCTTAAACTTAGAATTCAACAACAACACAAACTACAGAAAGCCTACAAACTCATGGAAATTGAAAAATGCTCAATTGCTTCACTCCTGGGTCAAGGGAGAGATAAAAATAGAAATAAAAGACTTCCTAGAATTCAATAAAAATTAAGGCACAACATACCCAAACTTATGGGAGATATTGAGAGCTGTGCTAAGAGGAAAGTTCATAGCACTAAGTGCCCACATGAAGAAACTGGAAAATAGTCTACTAGAGACTTAGCAGCACACCTGAAAGCTCTAGAACAAAAAGTAGCCAACTCACCCAGGAGGAGCAGATGCCAGGAAATAATCAAATTGAGGGCTGAAATAAATAAAACAGAAACAATGAAAACAATACAAAAAACCCAATGAAATAAAGAGTTGGTTCTTCAAGAAAATCAACAAGATAGAAAAACCATTAGATAATCTGACAAAAAGGTGGAGAGAGAATATGCAAATTAACAAAATCAGAAATGAAAAGGAGGGCATAACAACAGACATTGAGGAAATCCAGAGGATAGGTCATACTTTGAAAACCTACACTCTACAAAATTGGAAAATTAAAAGGAAATGTACAATTTTCTGTATAGTGTCACTTACCAAAATTAAATCAAGAACACATAGGCAATTTAAATATAACTATAACTCTAATGAAATAGAAGCAGTCATCAAAATCTCCCAATCAAAACAAGACCAGAGCTAGATGATTTCAGTGCAGAATTCAAAGAAGAGCTATTACCAATACTGCTCAAATTGTTACAAACAATAGAAACAAAGGGTAATTGCCAAACTCTTTTTACCAGGCTACAATTACCTTGGTATCAAAACCACATAGATACAACTAAGAAAGAGAACTACAGAACAATATCCCTCATGAACATTGATGCAAAAACGCACAATAAAATACTGGCAAATGGAATCAAAGAACACATCAGAAAAAATTATTCACCATGATCAAGTAGGCTTCATCCTAGAGATGCAGAGATGGTTCAACATACAAGAAAATCTGTCAATGTAATCCACCATATAAACAAACTGAAAAAGAAAATCCACTTGATTATCTTACTAGATGCTGAAAAGCCTTCAAAAAAAATCCAACACCCCTCTATAATAAAGGTCTTGGAGCGATCAGGGATAACAGGAACATACCTAAACATAATAAAAGCAATATATAGCAAGCCAACATCAAACTAAATGGAGAGAAACTCAATGTGATTCCTCTAAAATCAGAAACAAGACAAGGCTGCCCACTCTCTCCATAGCTCTTCAATATTGTACTTGAAGTTCTAGCTAGAGCAGTAAGACAACAAAAGGAGATCAAGGGGGTGCAAATTGGAAAGGAAGAAGTCAAGCTTTCATTATTTACAGGTGATATGATAGTTTATATAAGTGGACTGAAAAATTCTACCAGGGAACTCCTACAGCTGAAAACACCGTCAGCAAAGGATACAAGATTAACTAAAAAAAAAAAAAAAATCAGTAGCCCTCCTATATATAGATGAGAAAAGGGCTAAGGAAGAAATCAAGAGAAACATCAACCTTTACAACAGACATAAACAACATAAAAAAACTTACTGTAACTCTAACCAAACAAGTTAAAGATCTCTATGACAAGAACTTTTAAGTCTTTAAAGAAATTAAAGAAGATATGAGAAAATGGAAAGATCTCCAATGCTCTTGGATAGGCAGGATCAACATAGTAAAAATGGAAATCTTGCTAAAAGCAATCTACAGATTCATTCAATGTAATCCCCATCAAAATCCCAGCACAATTACCCATATACCTTGAAAGAACAATACTCAACTTCATATGGAAAAACAAAGACCCAGGATAGAAAAAAGAAAGAAACAAACAAACAAAAACCCACACAATAAAGAAATTTCAAAAGGCATCACCATCCCTGACTTCAAGCTCTACTATAGATCTAAGGTAATAAAAACAGTTTGGTGTTGGCACAAAAACAGATAGACCAATGTAATTGAGTTGAAGACCCTGATATTAATTCGCACACCTATGAACACCTGATTTTTTGACAAAGAAGCTAAAATTATATAATGGAAAAAAGAAAGCATCTTCAACAAATGGTGCTGGCACAACTGGATGTTGACATGTAGAAGATGTCAGATAGATCCATATCTATTCTGATGTACAAAACTGAAGTCCAAATGGATCAAAGCCATCAAAATAAATTCAGCCACACTGATCCTTTTAGAAGAGAAAGTGGGAGGTACCCTTGAACAAATTGGTACAGGAGACCTCTTCCTGAAAATAACACCAGTAGCACAGGCACAGAGATGGGCAGCTAATAAATGGGACCTCCTGAAGCTTCTGTAAGACAAAGGACATGGTCGACAAGACCACATGGCAGCCCACACCTGACAGAGGGCTGATCTCCAAAATATACTAAAAAAAAAAAACCTCAAGAAACTAGTCACCAAAACACCAATTAACCCTATTAAAAAGTGGGGTACAGAACTGAAGAGAGAATTCTCAATAGAGGAATCCAAAATGGCTGAAAGACACTTAAGAAAGTGCTCAACATCGTTAGCCATTGGGGAAATGTAAATCAAAACAACTCAGCGATACCATCTTACTCCTATCAGAATGACTAAAATCAAAAACACCAATGACAGCTGATGCTGGAGAGGATTTGGAGAAAGAGGAACATTCCTCTGGTAGAAGTGCAAACTTGTACAGTCATTTTGGAGGTCAGTATGGTGGTTCCTCAGGAATATGGGAATCAGTCTACCACAGGACTCAGAAATCCCACTCTCAGGCATAAACCCAAAGGATACACATTCATATCATAAGGACATCTGTTCAACTATGTTCGTAGCAGCATTATTTGTAATAGCCAGAAACTGGAAGCAACCTAGATGCCCCTGATAAAGGATTTGTGGCATATTAACACAATGGAATATTACTCAGTGGGAAAAAAAAAACAATAGAATCTTGAAATTCTCAGGCTAATGGATGGAACTTGAAGAAACAATCCTGAATGAGGTAACCCAGTCACAAAAAGAGGAACATGGTATGTACTCACTCATATATGGATTTTAGACATAGAGCAAAGTATCACCAGCCTATAATTCACACCACCAGAGAAACTAGAGTACAAGGATGGACCTAAGAGATTCATAAGGATCCCTCACAGAAGGGGAGGGGAGAGGAACAAGATCACCTGAGCATATTAGGAGTGGAGAAGGATTTAGGAGAAAGAGAATGGGAGGAGAAGAGAACTGTGGGACTAGGAACTAGGCAGATTGAGCCAGGGGATGAATAGGCAAGAACAGAGAGAGAGAGAGAGAGAGAGAGAGAGAGAGAGAGAGAGAGAGAGAGAGAGAGAGAGAGAGAGAGAGAGAGAGAGAGAGAGAGAGAGAGAGAGAGAGAGAGAGAGAGAGAGAGAGAGAGAGAGAGAGAGAGAGAGAGAGAGAGAGAGAGAGAGAGAGAGAGGAGATTATGAGTAGTTTTCCCTGCTGGTCTAGTCCCACAGCCAAGCCAGCCCCAATTAATACACAGAGACTCTGTATTAGATATAATTCTGTTGGCCAGTTACTAGTTTCTTACCTGCTAGCTCTGTCTTAATTATTAACCCATTTCTACTATTCTAAGTATTTCCACGTGGTCTCATCTTACGGGAGTGGGGGGGGGGCTGGCGTTCTTCTCTCTTTGTTCTCCATCTTGAATCTCCTCCTTACTACTTCCTCTCTCCTCCTTCTCCTAGTCCTGCCTATCTTGCTTTCCTATTGGCCAACAGTGCTTTATTCATTAACCAATAAGAGAAACATATTTACAGAATGACATCTCCCATCAGAGAGAGAGAGAGAGAGAGAGAGAGAGAGAGAGAGAGAGAGAGAGAGAGAGAGAATAATAGAGGGAGACATTGTAGGTTTGAAGAGAAAACTGACGCTAGAGAAATGCCTGAGACCTACAAGGATGACCCCAAAATGGAAAGGGTACCTTAAATGCTCTTCCCTGATAATGAGGCTGATAACTAACTTATATGCCATCATAGAGCCTTCATTGAGTAGCTAATAGACACAGAAGCAGACACCCACAGCTACACACTGAGCCGAACTCCTGGAATTCAGTTGCAGAGGGAGGAGTGATTAGAAAAGGGCTCAAGACCAGGCTACTGAAACCCACAGAGACAGCTGACCTGAATGGGGGGGGGCTGATGGACCCGTGAATTGATAGCTGGGAAACCAGCATTGGACTGACTCAGACCCCCTGAACATGGGTCTCAGTTAGAAGGCCTGGGCAGTCTAAGGGACCTTATATTCTTATATTAAAAGATAGAAGAATCTCTGTGCGTCCAATGCCACCCTGATCTACAATAGAGTGAATCAGTCTAAAAGAGGTATAGCTCACACCATTAATCCTAACGTTAAGGAAGAATATAAGGTCTCAGATGGAACCAGGCCTAGAGACAGGAGGGAGGGCCTAGTCTCTACTCCAAATGACTTGATGGATTTTGTTGATCCCTCCTGGAAGGCATCATCCTCCCTGTGGACTAGGGGTGGGTGGAATGGGAGGGTGGTTGGGGATATGGGAGGAAGAGGGAACTGGGATGGATATGTAAAATAAGAAAAAATTATATATTTATGTACATATATCTCATCTATCTATCTATCTATCTATCTATCTATCAATCAATCATCTATTTATCCTCTAAGAAATAGTGAAGAGGCTACCTTAAATGCCCTTCCCCTATAATGAGATTGATGAGTAGCTTAAATGCCATCATAAAGCCTTCATTCAGTAACTGATGGAAGCAGAAAAAGATTCACAGCCAAGCACTGAGCTGAATTCCTGGAATCTAGTTGTAGAGATGGAGGAATGATGAGCAAAGGGGTCAAGACCATGTTGGGGAAACCCACAGAAATAGCTGACCTGAACAAGTGGAAGCTCACAGATCCCAGTTTGACAGGAGGGGAACAAACATAGGATTGAACCAGGCCCCCTGAATGTGGGTGTCAGTTAGAAGGCCTGGGAAGTCTATGGGGTCTCTGGCAGTGGAACCAGTATTTATCCCTAGTGCACAAATTTGTGAGCATATTCCCTATGGAGGGACACTCTTTTGGCCTAGATACACAGGGAGGGCCTAAGTCCTGCCCCAAATGTTCTGACAGACTTTGAGGATCCCCGACAGGAGGCCTCACTGTCCCTGGGGAGTATATGGGGTTTTGATGGATGGTTTGGTGAGGGGTGTTGTAGAATGGGAGGGAGAGGGAACTGGTATTGGTATGTAAAATATGATTGTTTTTAATTTGAATAAAATTTATTTTAAAAATAATAATTATGTGTCCATATTCAGTGTGAGCATCTGAGTCAACAAAGGGAGGAAAGGTGCTCAGCCAAATTCCACACAGCACAAGTTGAATGAGGGTGCAGATGGGAATGATGAAATCATTGATTCCTTGATATCATCATCCACCTCACCATTCTCCCTGGAACTGTGATGCTGAAAGCCAGAACCACAGTAACAGCTTTGGCCAAGACTGTGGAGAGAGCCACTGTGAACAGAGCTGCAAATGTGCTCTGCTGCAGGACACAGGTGGCTGTGTTGGGACGGCCAGTGAAGAGCAAGGGACAAGAAAACAGAAGGTCAGAGTGATGAGCAGGATGTAAGTGAGCGTCCAAGTGTTGGCCTTGACAATGGGAGTGTGGTGGTGCTTCACTGACACCAAGAACACAGGCTCTGAGTGCAGAGAACTGTAGTGATAAATTGTTTATGATTGTCTAAGGATTCAGAAAGCAAAATCATCCATAAACTGTCAGAGCCAGGCATACACATTTAATCCCAGCAACCAGAAGCTAGGAGGTGGTGGTAAACATCTTTATTCCTTGGACTCAGGATTAAAAGATAGAAGAATCTCTGTGTGTCCAACGCCACCCTGATCTACAATAGAGTGAATCAGTCTAAAAGAGGTATAGCTCACACTGTTAATCCTAACATTAAGGAAGAATATAAGGTCTCAAGAGATGCATTCATTCTCCAGCCACACTGAGGAGAGGCAACAGTTTGAAGCTCCTTTGTGTATTAGCCCTTTCAGCCTGAGCTAGAGGTGAGAGCTTGTGGCCAGCTGCTTAGCCTTTCTGCTATTTAGCTTGAAGCTTGAACCCCAATATCAGTTCTCTGGGTCATTTATTTATTTGTGCTACAGAGAAACCCAGGACCAAGGAAGTGAGTGCCATCCCCAAAAAGTCTTCATAGGCCAGAAAAGTCACTGCTTTCCAGAGGCAGTGGTTCTGCTCTGTTTGCGTGACTTTCTGGACACCCTCAAACCTTTTTGGCCCTAGAAAAGTTGAAGATAGCATCTAGCTTCTAACCCGAGCACCGCCACGTACCTCCACTATACATCAGCTATTCTGAGAAATTTCTGAATTCAACAATGTCATTTACTGCAGTTTCTTTATCTTCAAAAAGGTTGACTCTAGACTTGTGTCACCCAGATGGCTCTGTTAAGCCTCTATGCCATGATAACGTTGACTCCTGATTGAAAACGGGTTATTTTATGCAGTGATCAATGTGGATAACATTGTTATTGTTGGAACTGATATGGTTGGAGGGACTGATAAGATGGAGAATATGGAAACAGGACTACTGGGACTGCATGAAATGACTCAAACAACAAATAAAAACCCTAAAAACTAGTCATTTTATCCAGAGGTTCAGAGTATAAGTAGGCACAGGGAAACCTTCAGTTTTAATTCCTGTTTCAGAATTATGGGGAAGCAGATTTCTCATGTGCTAAAACACTTATTTTTGGTTAGGTTTGTAGCATTACGACACAGAACAAGGCACTAGGTCTACAGATGGGTGGGTTGGTACAAATTTTTTTGAGCAAACAGTCTCCTGAGAAACACAGAATGAGCCATGAAATTCTTCTATATGACTAACATATTTTTAAATTCTCATTCTTCTTTTAGTGTCTGATACTTGGGGAGTTAATATTGTAGTAGGACTGAAGATCCCTTCCTGTGATCTGTCTAATACACATATGCTTACCTTACAGTTTATATGTCAGTATTACAGAAATCCAAACACCTTACATCTCCATTATAGTGTGGAGAGAAATGTAGAAATTTGGACAAAGCGAACATTGAGATGAGTTAGAACTTAGAAATTGTGATGCAGAACAAAGAATAACTCAAGAGATAAGTCTGTATCTGATTAACATTAGTTTTTAATTTTTTTTTCTTTTTTGAGACAGGGTTTCTCTGTGGCTTTGAAGGCTGTCTTGGAAGTAGCTCTTGTAGAGCAGGCTGGTCTCGAACTCACAGAGATTTGCCTGCCTCTGCCTCCCAAGTGCTGGGATTAAAGGCATGTGCCACCGCCACCTGGCTTAGTTTTTAAAATTTTACTCAGCGTGTAAAGTTCACATAGAATAGTTCCACTGGAGCTTAGACTTTATTGATTTTCCTCTACATGCCCATGGAGTATGTTTCTACCCCATTACACGTACCTCTTCTTTAAAAATATGTACTGTTTTCAGTTGTTTAAAGCTGTGCATACCTCCCTGGGTGAGACTACTTCTGTCATCAGAATCCCTTACTCACCATTTCTCTCTTTTAGCTTACATAAAAGTTTCTCTTACATCGAAGCAAGACTTCATGGAGATTTCCAGAACAGTTTTAACTCAGGGGTCTCTTGGGCACCACTTTCAAAGTGCGTGTTTTTTTCTAGGATATTTAGGAAGTATCCTGGTCAACACTGAACGACAACTCAATGTGTTTCTCATGGCAGGTGCTATGGTTTTTATTAGGTGGTCTGTTTCTCTTCAGAAGATTATTCAGGCAGATGATAAATTTCCATATGAACTATTCATGTACATTCAGATATTGACTTATATGCATTATAGGTATTGTTTATAGTTAATAGTATTTTTTTAAATAGTCACACATCATGTCATTTAGCCCTCCTTACTCCCCCTTCTATATATACCTCCCTCCCCATCCCACATTCAGCCACCCAATCCCATTTTGTCATTTTCTCATTCAGATCATTGGCATCCTATTTTTCCTCTGTTATCTCACTCTCCCCCTCCCCCAACACACACACAACCTGCCATGATTCTTTTCTATTTTCCTGGTTTCTCAATTACTTCATGTCATGGATTTGCATCTGAAGATGTGGCGCGCTAAGACCCAAAGAAAAGAGTATTAAAGGAAGTAGTACAGGGTGTGATTTAAATACAGAAGATACCAATTTGAACTCCATCACAGTCATAAGAAAAGGCCGAAGTCAATACTTAAAAAATTAATTTCAATAGGTCAGACACATGTCATGAGAATGTCACAGGCTGGAAAACAAATGTTAAAAAACATAATAATATTGTAATCAGGTACATCAAACCCTCAAGTAGATATCATAAAGTACTAACAATGCCATTGCATATAGCTCAAGATTAAATGGGTAAAAACAAAACAAAACAAAAATATCATAGAAATAGGGTAACATGAAACCAACACTTTACCATCCGGTTTTATGAAATATTATTTTCCATTTCATGAATCATGGTGTGACTTACTGAGCATGAATAAGTCACCCTGTTGAAGTGCTTCCTAGTCAGGCCAGCCCACAAATAATGACACAGACATATTATCAATTATGAAAACTAGGCCAATAGCTTAGGCTTGATCCCAACTAGCTCTTGTAACTTAAATTAACCCACTTCTATTAATCTACATGCTGCCACATGGCTAGTGGCTGTTACCTCTCCTCCTGCATATCTTGCTTGTTCTGTATCCTGGCATTGCATCCCTAGTCGCAGATTCAAGAGCAAGTCCAAATTCTAGTCTCCCATCTTTCCTTCCTGTGCATCTTCTCTGTCCAAATTGCTGGCTTCTTTATAGACAATTCCAGCCAGATAGTCACTAGCTCTGATAGTTATCATATTTATTGTATATAGTTTTTCTTATATTAGTTAAAACCTTTTTATTTTAGAAAAAAGGGGGAAATATGGTATTTTGTTTGTGCTTTAACAAAGAACGCTTGCCTGAAGATCAGGGACACAAGTTGGCCACACAAGTTAACCATAGAGACCAGACAGCAGTGGCATACACCGTTAATCCCAGGACTTAGGAGAGGCAGAGGGATGTCTGTGAGTTCAAGGCCATAGTAGGCTACACAAGATTCAATTAGTCTAAAAGAGAAACACAGCTAAGTGGTGGTGGCTCATACATTTAATCCCAGTACTAGGGAGGTGGAGACAGTAAATGATATGGCTGGGCAGACAGAGGAATATAAGGAGCCAGGAGCTCAGGATTCAGCCTGAGGTTTTGTCTGAGAATTGTAGGGACAGACTGCCCCTTTAGTCTGATGATTCAGTTGAGGTAAGAACTAGTGGCTGACCTCCTTTTCTGATCTTTCAGCATTAACCCCTATATATGACTCCAGGTTTTTATTATTAAGACCAATTAGAACTCATGCTACATCGTTCAGTTGTTCCAAGTATGTCAGAATGTTGTTCACATGTCCCTAGATCAACATGAGACTTAAAAAAAAAAGGAATGAATCTTTGTTATGAGATAGATGGGAGAGACACATCCAATTATCCGTTAAAGTATCTTAGGCATAAACTCATCCTGTAAAATACCCCATCAGGTTTGTACAGGAATGGAGGTTAATTGTTTTATTATTAGCTTATTCTGAGAAAATATTCCCACTATTCAATCATTAGGTTATCGTTAGTTCTCCTCCCTACCAATGGGATCAGGAGTAACTAAACAGGTTATAATTTTAAGAATTCATAATTTCATGGAGAGGCATTCAAATAAATACAGGGATACATTCAGAATCAATTAAAACCCAAGAGATATTATTGCATAAGCAGTCATGATATAAATGCATTGTCTCCAAAGGCAAAATAAAAGTAACAGATGAATAACTACAACAATATTGTTATTGGAACTATCAACTGACTGAGAACTAGGTAAACTGGCAGAGCCACTGTGGAAAAGTTTGGTTAGATTTATTCAGGCACAACTTATGAGCCACCAACTCTTACAGGTAAATCAGAAACACCCAAAAACATGGTATTAGAATGTCTTTAAATTATTACCTGGCAAAGAAAACAGTAATTAGCACTATGGAGAATACAGACATGATATTGACATTGAAAAACAAAGTGTTTTCTGAATTACAGTGAACTTTCAATTTCTTGAAATGGGCAGTTAATTACATCATGCCTTTGTGCTATTTCATTTATCAAACTTACTTTTTTGGCTTGCAGAAACTGAACTAGCGGGGAAGGTGCAAGAAGAATTCTAAGAAGCTACTAGGAGACAATTTAGAGTGATGCATGTGTTAATTATCTTGACTGGCACTGATTTCATGGATGTTACATATCAAAATATAGAATATATATTATATACAGAGTATTATTCCAAGTACACCTCATTAAATTTGTAAAAGCCAAATGCAACTAAAGTGTTGGCAAATATATCAGTTTTAATAGATGAAATAAAAGGATGAAGATTTCCTTGGGTAATCATTAGTTTTAATAATTTAGACAAGATATTTTTATAAAACTGAAGTACAGTAAAAGTAATTCAATTTCAACAGAAAAATTTGAAAATTAAGCAAATCACAAAAATAATCAATAATGTCAAATGATGATTAATAGAATAATAAAAAAGAAATCACACTGGTAAACAAAATTTTAAAAAAGTCTTGTAAGATACTAATGGGAACAAATACATGCAAATTAAATACTCATGTTTTATGGCATGAATATCCTATGAAAGAAGCATTCTAACATAATCCTGATGTTGCATAAACACATTATTCTCAGAAACCTAGATGGTACGGTACACTAACCATCTATTATGAGTTAAATTCACCACCATATATGGAGCCCAATGATAATAGCCTTATGCCACATGACTGCATGTTATGATGCTTTTAACAATCTGCACAAACTTGGCAGAGATTTGAATGGATGCAGATCTGTAAAAGATCCTTACTTTTCACATACGAAAGAAAGGGAGAGAAAAGGAAAACTCCTAAGATTGAATAAAAAGTTTATTCCCTTTCAGATGAAAACTGTTGGGACAACAGAGAACACTTGTGGCAAAAAGAGTGTTGTGACCTTTCTTTCACAGAATGTGAAAATAAAGTAAAACTATATAACAATTCTTGGAAGATTTCCTTTCAAATTTGCTAAAACCATTACTTTTAAGAGTATTAAATTGCAAATATTAAGACTATTCATTAGATTACATAATTCAAGGCTCAAACGTGAAATAACACATTGGGAGAAATCACATCCTATCACATAGATCAACTACTTGGTTTTTGGTTGAAACATGGTATCTCTCTACATCTCTCTCTATATAGTCCTGGCTGTTCTGGAACTCACTATGTAGACCAGGCTGGCTTCCAACTCACAGAAATTCACCTGCTTCTGCCTCCTGAGTGACTGGGCTATGTGCCCCACTTTCAATTACTTTGAAAAGGAAAGAAAAAACCAGAGTCCAGAATACACACACACACACACACACACACACACACACACACACACACACACACAATAGGTAAGAGACTTGAATGAATGGCCACACTGCATAGAACATATACAAGTGTTCAATCATCATATCCACAACATGTTTAGAACTTATAAAGAAACAAAACAAAACCAATGCAGATGCATGAACTAAAACATTACTGATGTGGGCTGGAGAGATGGCGAAGCAGTTAAGAGTACTAGCTGCTCTTGCATAGGACCTAGGTTCAGTTCTCAGCACCCACATGGTTACTCACAACTATCTGAACTATCTGATAACTCTAGTTCCCTCCAACATCTTCTGGTATCTGCAGGTTGTAGGCATGTGTGTCATGCATGCGCATAAATGCAAGAAAAACACTCATATACAATTTTAAAACCTCTTGTAAAAGGATAGCATCAACACACACATTAACATGGGGGCATTAATCCCTCAAGACTCCAATTCTACACAAAGAACTACACACAATCAAAAAATGCTGAAAACAGAAGAAATAGTCTTCTCTAGGGAAAACCATACCAATTGTTTATTTACCCAATACTCTGAAATCATACACTTACAAGTAACATATAGACTGAATAGGCTGTATTTATAAATTTAGGAATACACACACACACACACACACACACACACACACACACACACACACACACAGACACACACTGACACACAAACACACATATCTGTAACAAAAGTTAAAGAGAGTACAAGGGAAATATTGGAGGGAAGAAAGGGAAGAGGGAAAATAATATATTTTAAAAGTTTAAAAAAATATTTTTTAAAAGTATTTAAAAACTCCACTTAAGAGTTAGAATAAGTGAATATCAATGAATGAAAAAATTAAATATAAATTATCCATTTATGAATATATTAGACAATCTCTTACCAATGACAAAATACAGAAATCCGCGTCCATGTGCATAATTGTAACACATGAGAATACAGCAATATTAGCTGAAAGAGTTAAAACCCAAAAAATGCACAGAAAAATAGTCACAAAGTGACTAAAATGTAGAATGACTATAGATTCACATTGGTGAGCCCAGTCATACACTGGCAGACGATGTTTACTAGAGCATTTTCATTTTATTTACAAATTGTTCAAGTACATGGTAGGAATCCATCTCACTTATTTACAAAGTACTTTCCAAGAGTACCTTCACAATGGCAAACTCATATCCCTGCAATTAAAGTATTTGGCAACTGGAATAGTTTGTGCAGTCTGATATTGGAAGAATACAGTTAAAGCCTCCTTGTGTTACTTAGCACTTCTCATCACTTCTTCAATGAGTATATCATACATACATACATGCTCATTTACTATATCTATCCACTGTGAGTCTCCCAACATACTGGTGGTTAAGTATAAGAACTGCATTTAGACAATACATTTGGAGTCTAAGAGCTTAAACAGTGGTGGCTAAGAGATGGTGGTCCTTTAACCAGCACCAATGGTAGACATGAAACCAATGTAAGATGGGAGTAAGGCACACAGCCAAGGTCTATTAAAATCCCCCCACATCACTGCTACCATACCCTCTACCATTTGCACTCTGTGGAAGAGGTGTGGTTTTATGTTAGGCTCTGGTTCTGATAGAAAGCATGGGAACTGATCATAAATCCAAACCTCTGAATACAGGCTGGGGAAATGTGGATTCACATAGAAAGTGAGTAGTAGCCACTAGGTTTCCCTGAATTTAGGAGGCACATGCTACCTCTTACCTACCCACACTAGAAACTAACTCCAAGTCAGTGAAAACCCCACACTTCTGTGTACTCTGGCACTTTAACAGCTGGGTGGCTTGAACCTTGTCAAGACAACATCCCTCTGATAAAGCAATTATGTCCCAGGGCATAATCTCAGGTCTGATTCTTCTGAAGGGAACTTTTCTTTGTACTGAGATTGAGACTTCTTCCTAAGCCATAGCCAGACTCCTTGTCCCAAAGGACTCCAGGATCACTCACATTAACATAATTATTCAAAGCTACAGAATCACTAGGCCAGCGAGAAAGGTGGCATGCAAAGGGATGACACTGTGCCACCACAGAAGCAGTAATGATGAACACACGTGCTTGGTGGCCCACTCAAGGCCCAGACTGCTGCTGAAAACTCATTAATTTGTTCACTGGACACTCTCTGACACACTACTTGGAAGTCCTGGAATCCTTATCTGCATTCCTTCTTACTTTCTCACTCCAGTGACTCAAGGAACATTACTAAAATTCTTGGAAGATTTTAAGGTAAATAGTACTAGTTTGACATATCTCATGTTAACTTTTCAAATCAGTACCTCTTACTACTCCAATTCAACCTGAGCATAGAAGTTTCTGAGCATAGATGTTTCTTGAGCTATCTACTCTCTAATGGAGTATTGCTAAGTAACATGAGGGAAGGTGAGAAAGGCTTGACTTAGAAAAACTAACAGATAAACAGTATTACCTGACTTCCTGGAGATCTGACTACATTAGGAACATTCACTTTGTGCTGCTACTGCCTCACCTTGGCTATGGCTTCATCTAATGGTGACCCTGCCTTGCTATAAATTCCTACCTGGGGGGAGACATATGCAGTGCCTACCTCTTCTCCTAAGGTCCTAATGGCAAATAAAAGCATGATTGGAACAAAGTTCACAAGTAAACCATTTTTTTGGCTGCCTTACAGAGAGAACGTGAGTGGTGAGGGTTACTTACAAGAGTGTGGGCACTCCATCCCCAAAGGCCACATCTGGAAAGATTTACCCAGCAGGAATTGTTTTTCCAAAACAGGACAGATTGAGGATGGCCCCTTACCTAGTAGTACACATTCACTCTCTCTCTCCCTCTCCCTCCCTCTCTCTCTCTCTCTCTCTCTCTCTCTCTCTCTGTCTCTTCTCTAGGTAGACTGCAGAGTTGCCAGTTGGTAGGGAGCAGTTGTATACATATGGGGGGTGGAGGAAGATATAAGTCACCAACAAACCCATCTGGGATGAGCTTTTGCAAGGGGACACACCTGAATTCCCCAAGATGGCAGTTGTGTGGCTCAGAGGGCAGTCACCCAGGACACCATTATTTAAATTCTCTTCTGCCAGAGTTGGAAAATGGTAGTGAAGACTATTCTCCCTCAAGCCACAAAGAACTGTTCCTTGACCTCAGACTGTGTTTGGATTTGGCCCATGTAAGATGGCGCAGAGCTAGTACAAAGCTGAGATAGAATATTTGATCCTGGCTCTCACACTTTATCATCTTAGGCATGGGCCTAGATTCCTTTGTGTATTTGCAAAGTGTGCTCTCTGTGCTCCTAACTTGATGTGACTGTCACCACTCATAAGCATCGTTTCTCTGAGGATGGGGTTATAAATACTGTTAATTTCTGGACTCCTATGTTGGTGACAGTCAGATTAAAATAACTATCAGAAGATCAAGCACCAGTGATTTGAACAGTCCCACAAAAGACTGCCTCCTACCAGGTAGTGGTCACCGTCATCCAACATATTCCAAGACCACTTGTGAGCTACATCACACTTCTATACATGCTATTATAATACTAGAGGACCACCAGCACCAGAGAAGAAGCTATGACATTTCTAGCCTTCAATAGCTTTGTTTCAATGAACATAGGACATAAACAAGTACCACTATAAATGGTAAATATATACTGCATATACTCTCCCACCTATATGACTTTCCTGATGCAGAATGTGATCTTACTCATCTAAGTTTCCCTATGTTAACAAGTTCCCTTAAATGTTTGCTTTCCAAGGTTAGTACACAGGCAGTATTTTCCACTATGAAATGTTGGATTTTTAAACATTCTCAGGATTCTTCATGGCATGTACACTCATGTTAACTGAGATATGACATCAATCAAAAGTTCTGACCTATAAATTCTTAAGCTTCTTCACATGTATGAGATACTTCCAGTGAGATAATTACAGTAGAGCTTTCCTTCCAGACACAATGTCTCACACTGGTATGGGCTTTCTGACATTGAGAAACGTCTCTCTTCATGCTCTTTATTGTCGTCATTCTACGTGATTCTCTGATGTCAAGTGATCCTGGCTGACTGCAAGCTTTCTTGCCTTCTCTGAATTATTAGCGTGTCTCATCTGAGTTCATTCAAACCGAATGAGGCATGAGTTACGAAGGTAAGTTTTCCTGCATTATGTACATCTATAGAACTTCTCAACTGTAAGAAGTCCATGGGATGGAGCGAGGACTGAGGTACGGTAGTGAGTTCGTCTTCATTCTTTATACTCACTTGGGTGACATTTCTGATGGTGGCTGAGCTGTGAGTTGCAGGAAAATGCTTTTCTCTGTTCTTTGTATTAGTGTCATGTGCATGAGTCCCCAGATGTCGGGCAAGTCCCGACTTGCAGAAAAAGGCTTTTCTGCAATCTTTACATTCATAGGGCTTCTCACCTGTATGGATTCTCTGATGTAGAGTTAAGTGTGACTTGCGACAGAAACATTTGCCACATTCTTTACATTCATAGGGCTTCTCGCCTGTGTGAGTTCTGTGATGAGCAGTCAGCTCTGACTTGGAGGAGAATGCTTTCCTGCACTCTTCACATTCATAGGGCTTCTCGCCTGTATGGATCCTATGATGGCGAGTTAGCTGGGACTTGTAGAAGAAAGCCTTGCCACAGTCTTTACATTCATAGGGTTTCTCACCGGTGTGAGTTCTCTGATGTTCAGTCAGGGTCGACTTATAATAGAAGGCTTTCTGACATTCCTTACACTCATACGGTTTTTCACCTGTGTGAATTTTTTGATGTACACGGAGGGTTGACTTGCAGTAAAAAGCTTTGCCACACTCTTCACACTGATAGGGCTTCTCGCCTGTATGAGTTCTGTGATGAGACGTGAGCTCTGACTTGGAGGAGAACCCTTTCCTGCACTCTTCACATTCATAGGGCTTCTCGCCTGTATGGGTTCTATGATGGCGAGTTAAGTTTGACTTGTAGAAGAAAGCCTTGCCACAGTCTTTACACACATAAGGCTTCTCGCCGGTGTGGATTCGCTGATGTTCAGTGAGGGTTGACTTATAATAGAAGGTTTTCCAACATTCCTTGCACTCATACGGTTTCTCACCTCTGTGAGTCTTCTGATGTACAGTAAGGGTTGACTTACGATAGAAAGCTTTGCCACACTCTTCGCACTCGTGGGGCTTCTCACCAGTGTGAATTCTATGATGTACAGCGAGTTCTGATTTGGAGGGGAAAGCTTTCCTGCATTCTGTACACTGATAGATCTTCAACCTTGTACGCGTTCTCTGATGTTCAGTGAGTGCTGACTTACAACAGAAAGCTTTCTGACATTCCTTCCATTCGTAGGGCTTCACACGCGAGTAATAGTCATGCTGCTTGCTGTGCTGTGATGGCAGGTTAATTGCTTTCATACACGGTTTGCAGTCACAGGGTTTTATACCTCGGTGGAGTTGCAGCTGAACCTTCATTTCTGCCTTGAGACAAAAGAATATGTCAAGGTTTTCTATCAGTGGGCTATTTCTAACACATAGTTAATGCTCTGTGAGGTTAATAAATTCTTAAAAGTTTTACAGAAAGCGCATTCACAGCATTTTCCTCAATGTACAGTTTGTCATTAAAATAAAAGGATTTTTAATTATGCATATATGTGTGGGAGTGTGTGCCTCCAGGTGTAGGTGCCCACAGAAGCCAGAGGTGTCATATTCTCCTGGAGCTGGAGTTCTAGGCGGTTAGGAGCTACGTGATATGTGTTCTGGGAACTTAACTTGTATCCTATGTGAGAGCAGCTCATATTCTTAACTGCTCAGTTACCTCTCAGCCCATATTTTATCAGGTTGTTCAGTCCTGTTACATGCAATATTTTTCTTTCATGAGATATGTTTTACACACTAAGTGTTATGCAAACAAAAGATTTCCAATGCATGAAACAAGAGGTTTCTTAAATATCAAACATTTTTTAAATAACATTTTTGTGTAGGTGTATATATATCCCTGGCCAGATACACTGAATATCATAATACGAACTTTCAAACTTGTTAGGGAGACTAAGGTGCTCAGGGTGCCAGAGGAGCTTATCAGTTATACTATCAGCTTCTTCTTTTAGTCAGCATCAGACAAGGATCAATATGGACACATTCTACCACAGGTTAGGTTCCTAGGAAAAAATTCTACACCTTATGTCCAGATTCAAATTGTAAATATCTTGTTCACATTCACGTTTTACCTACTTCAAGCATCTCTCTGTTTGACAGATCCCTGCTGATGCTTCCTACCGGCCACACAGGACTCTCTGGATTTTCCAGGCGACTCTTATCAGGGGCATGCACTTCAAGAACACCTGAAATGATGTAGTAAAAATGTCACTATCCATTAATCAAATATATAGCTTATTCTTCAGCTTTAGGAATATAGAAAAGGATACAAAACCAGAGAACACTATTTGACAGTCAAATATAGAGTGCTAATAAAACTATAAAAAGGAACAAGGAGAAATAAAAATACAAATGTCAAATACTTCAAAGGGATAAGTTAAAATTTGCTAGCTAGTTGTATATGTCAACCTGAAACCTGACATAAGCTAAAAGCACCTAAAAGGAGAACCTTTTTTTTTTTTTTCTTTTTCTTTTTTCTTTTTTCTGAGACAGGGTTTCTCTGTATTGCTTTGGAGCCTGTCTTGGAACTAACTCTGTAGACCAGGCTGGTCTCAAAAGTCACAGAGATCAGATCTGCCTCCTGAGTGCTTGGATTAGAGGTGCACGCCACCAATGCCCGGCTGAATGGAAGGAACCATAATTCAGAAAATATAGTCACAAGATCTGGCTACAGGGCTTTTTCTTAATTAATTAGTGATTGATGGAAGAGGGCTCAGCCCATTGTGGTATAGTGCCACCCCTGATGATCTTGGGTTCTATAAGAAAGTAGTCTGAGCAAGCCATGAGGAGCAAGCCAGTAAGCAACGCCCCTCCATAGCTTCTGCATCAACCTCCAGGAAGCTGCCCTGTTTGTGTTCCTGTACTGACTTCCTTTAGTGATGAGCAACAGTGCTGAAGTACAAGTCAAATAAACCCTTTCTTCCCTAATTTGCATTTGGTCTTGGCAATTCATCACAGCAATAGTAATCCTAACCAGCACACAAAACAATGATAACATTATGTGAAAAACAACAACAACAAAACAAAAACACTGGGGAAGTAATAGTAATAGTAATGTTCACTATTACTGGAATTCACCAGTAGGTTGCTGGGTAACAGCTGAGGAGTAACAGTGATTTCTCTGTTCTCATCTTACCTATATATTAGCTAAGGACTTCGCCCACCAAGGTTATGTTGATGACAAGCTTAAATTCAATGATGAAAACTATGTATCTGCATAAAGGGGTCATTGCTATGCTCAAGCTTTTGAGTATCAGCCAGATACCATATGACTCCTTCAGAAGTGTCAGTATTTCTACACTCACTGATAGAAGCAAACCTCCATACATGAGGTGTCTCTGCAGAGTTAGCCATAGATGAGCAGGCAAGGAGATTCTGGGCTGCTCATGTCCTTTGGAGCCCAATTACTGCATATTCTGGCAAGAAGATGGATGTGAAAGTCTAGAGAATTGTCCCTGGGCTCCAATCTTTCAGTCCCCAGGTATAGTAAACACATGCAGATGGAAAAATGGTGTAGAGGCCAATCAACTGGCTGATTCTGGGCCCACTATTTTTACTCTCTGCCAGTGTCTATGAGGAATGGGCATACTCCTCACTAGAAAGGCAAGACTCCATTCCTAACACTCAATGCCTCTTTCTTAAGGAGCCTGCATCGTACATGTGGGTTTCCATGGCTACCTCTTGTGCCCATCTATTTCACAGAAACTGTCAGCATGTCACCAGCCTCCTGAGTTTTTGACTGATGGCTGTCATGCCCCAAGAGTGGATGGGCCCTTAGTATAACATTCTATATGCGGATAAAAGCAATTCATTTGTTTTCAAGTACAATGTTGAAGAGATATGCCTGCCTATGCTTCTCAAGTGCTGCTAGTTCAAAAATTTTAAAGAGTAATCGCAACACTAAACTAAATGAAAAAATTCTTTAGTATCTTATTTTATGCCTTTCCTGAAATCAACATCCATGTGTTTTTTCCCTTCCTCAGAGTAAATATTCTTAGTGTCTCTTAGCTCATTGTGACATCACTGCTTCACTTTTCTCTCACTGAATGTAAGCCCTTCAGAAGATGCACTGGGATGGCAATTATTGTTATCAAAACTTCAGATCAAGACCAAGCACCGAAACAAATCCTCAATGTAAAACAAGGTTCGAAGGACAATTGAGAACTCAGATTAAGTATTTAGGCAAAGTATCTAATTGATAAATCTACAGATATGGCACGGGTGGTGGGAGGTGGAAGGAAAAGGCTGAAGAGTTTGAGCCCAGCCTTGCCTGCACAACAAGTTTGAGGGAGTCTGGGCTATGAGACCCCATATCTCGAAGTAACAACAACAAAAAAATATCTGAAAAACCTATCCAAAGATTTCATATTTTTTTTTTTTTTTTTTGGTAAATTTAGGAAAACAGGCTTCAACAACAAAAAGGAGATGGACTGACACAGAGATTCCCATTTAGAAACTGCATAAAGTAAATGCTTGACAGATAAAACTAGTTGTTGCTTAGACTTGCACTGGAATGTCAGTAAAGACAGCTCAACATGACCAGAATCCTAGGAGCAGTCATCCTTGCTGAATTCCATTCCATAGTGCACATTCACTGACCTGGGAGATTCCAGAGTGAGGTCTCTCCTATGCTCCATGGCCCAAATCCATGCTCCAACCTGAAGATCAACTCAGGTTTAGTCATGCAGTGCCCTGCAAATGGAAAATGACAAATTGTTCCCAAGCAGAAAGTCCATGTCATTGGTGGAACATAAAACCTCCATATGAACCTCACTACGAACGGTAAATGAAGCTACACAGAGAAATAAAAAAAAAAAAAAAGTAAAAGAATTCAAAAGGGGGGGAAAAAGGAAAAAAGGAAAAACTTAGAAACTAGACAAAAAAATCTTTTTAGAGAACACAAAGTCAAAAAACTAAAATACCATGTACACATGGGACAAAATAAAAAAAAAACTGTTTAGAAGTTTCAGTTTTACAGTCCTATTCAAACAGCTGTAGGACAACAATCACTGAGCTATGTCCCCAGCTCAACTGCATAACTTATTAACTATTAACTGACGAGCCTAACACCAGTCTGAAAAGTTCCAAAAACTGAAAAGTTAAAAGAGGCCACCCCCACCTGCCACAGCCCCTTAACAGATGGAAAAATCCCAGGATTCAATAGCTGAGACAGAAGGACCGCTGCAAGTTTAAAACACTTTGGTCTACAAAGTAAGTTCCATGCATCCCAAGATACAGAGAGAAACCATGGCACAGAAAACTAAGAAAGAAAAACTGCCCATGCTACAGAAATTAATACACCACGCCATGTTCATGCAAAGAATCCTAATCAAACTCAATGGTCATAAAAAAAAAGAAAGAAATCACATTAAGAAAAGGGAAGGTAGAGAGGGACTGTAGGTAACAGCATGTGCTTGGTGAAATGGGGAGGCCATAAGAAGATAACAGATAGTAAAACTGAGAACACATTGCATACATATGTTAGATTATCAGAGTAAAAAAACTATTTAAATATTGTTTAAGACACAAAAAATAGGTCACCACATTCCATGGTAATAAATGGAAGAAGTAATAGTAAAAGAAGCAATACCTGCACTTCTTAAAGTGATTTACAGATTCAACTATATTCTCATAGTAAAATCAATGTACATCTCCACAGAACAGAAAAAACTTCCTTAACAGTGTCTTAACCGTCATGTGAAAGTACCAGAGACCCGGAATTAGCAAAGGATCTTCTTCAAAAAGCACAGACATGTAGCTTTTGATACCTTACTTCAAAACTCACTACAAAGAGACAGTAGGGAACTGGGACAGACGCCGCTGGAAGAGGACAGCCCCAAGCAAAACCATATCTATTCAGGGTTATAGTGGGGGAACTGAAACACATTACAAGAATACAGCATTACTATTTGCCAAGAGCGTTGCCAGCTTTTTCTTAGACTAGCCCATTGAGTTAGAAGATTGCTACTTTCAGTCTCAATCTATCGTCTCTCTGTTCCCAACTTCCCGAGAAGTAAAATTTAGAGCTTACAGGAATGCAGTTAGGTAACCCCTCCTTATGCAGTTACTTAGCAACTCCAAAGACCTCTTCCCCAACTAACAACTTGCCTATCTGCATATCCTGCTCACCTTCAGTGACCTTCAACGAAAAAACATAAGCAGTCCAGTTACCAGGCAACGACTTCCCCCCTCTGATTCCCCGCCTTACCTAGCTTCCTGTCCTAACCATTATATAACATGCTTGAGAAAAATAAAATTTTGCAGCTTGATCAGAAAGCCTGTCTTGCTACCGGTTTCTCGTATCTCCTGTCCCTTCATTCCAGGTCCTTTGGGGTTCAGGCCTTTGTTGCTGTCCCGCTGTCAGTGCAACAAATGCTTAAGTCATTACCACACTTGAATAAAGTTAGCAGGTACAGTCTAGCAGAAGGAAATGCGGCCACGAGCAGACACCCAAAAAGGATGCTGGCATGTCAGAACCCTTTCTTTGCTTTCCAGTGGAGGTGAAGTAAGTGGCGCATCTCAGTCATGTGCTCTCTCTAGGACACTCTTCCTCACTATAGGACCAAAGTGACAAAGCCAAGTAAAACCATGGGAAAACCTATGGAAACTATAAGCCAACATAAATCTTCTTTGTATAATTTCACTCAGGTATTGTGTCAGACTGAGGGAAAGCAGACTAATACATTCAGTGAACTGATTCTCAACAAAGGTTTCAAGACCCTTCAGCCAAGAGGGACATTCTCATCTGTAAGTCTTGCAGAGAAACATGGACTGTTCAGACTAAGAAAGACAGTAGACCCCTTTCTCTAAACTTTACACAGACATCAACTAAAACACATCAAGTTTTGACTGTGCTAGCATGCACCTGAAATTCCAGCACTCGGGAGAGAATCAGAAGGTCAAGATCAAAGGGAGTTCAAAGTCAGCCTAAGAACCTGCATTACAAATGCATAATGAAAAACAAAACAAACAAACAAACAAAAAACAAAGCCCCAAAGTAAATCAAAGGTGTAAGACATGACAATGATTTTGATGTCTACCAGACGCATGGCAAGATCAGCCAATGGGATCAAAACCAAACTCCAAATCATCTACACAGAAAAGGCCACAGTGACTAGGCTATGTTTCTCATCTCACTGTAGCAAGAAAGCAAAGAAAGGGGGTACTGGCATCCCAATATCCTTTCTTGGGCATCATCCCACAAACAGAAACACCTGTCCAGGAACAGAACTGGAGAGCACACAGCGAAGCTGCACCCCACTAGTTCCAAGTCCACACTATCTGAAAGATGGATAACTGGTAGCCCACAGGAGAGATTGGTACACAAATACAACAGTGAAATAAAGAGAAATAAAGAGATATAGTAAACACCTAGGTCTCTAACAGCAGTAATGATGCTGCCAACATTCCCTCAGAAGACTGTCATGAACTCCTCAAGAGAGATTCCAATCCAGACCCTTTCTGCCCAACTGCACATGCCATAGAAGGCAAAACTGACTAAGATGTGGAGTTTTCAGGGTTACCGATGTCTGAGAGTCACTTTGTCTCCTTGACTACCAAAATTATACTTTTTGATTCACCAGACTGGAATAGATGGATGTTTTCTTGGGCTATTGACTTCTTCCATAATTGTGATAAACAGATAGATGATTTATCATGTCTATACAAGAGAGACACAAGATCAACAAACCATGTCTGCCAAAAGAAGCAAAATCCCACACGTCCTTATCATACCTGAAAGCTCAAGGTACCCTCAAAGAAGTAGAGAAAATGGTGGTTACAAGAGTAAAACAGAGACAAAGCAGGGGATGGGGGGGATAGACAGGGGACAGTTATTATTTGCTTTCAGTACAAAAGCAAAGGACACAACTTATGTTCTAT
The DNA here is from genome assembly GCA_030556225.1 of Cricetiscus sungorus. Taxonomy (NCBI): domain Eukaryota; kingdom Metazoa; phylum Chordata; class Mammalia; order Rodentia; family Cricetidae; genus Cricetiscus; species Cricetiscus sungorus. Next base: position 11,617,074 of record JANBXA010000044.1, read on the forward strand.
AGTGTGATAATGAATATGTTTGACAATTAAATCTTTCAAAATAGCTATCAGGGAGAATATATACATATACATATATACAAATACATACGTACGTACATACATACATACATACATACATACATACATTACGGCATTAGCACATACCAGTTAAACATCTATTAACTTAGTATTAAAAGCTAGCTGCCTGGGAGTCAGACTCACCCAAGGACACCAGGCTGCTGTAGTTCTCCAGCATCACATCCCTGTAGAGGGTCCTCTGAGCAGCATCCAGCTCCTGCCACTCCTGCCACGTGAAGTCCACAGCCACGTCCTCAAATGACACCAGCCCCTGTAATGACACACCTCTTGTCAACTCAAGGCCTCAGAACTAGAAACAGAATCCATTTCTCTACGTGTTTGTGTCTTGCTAGTGTCACCCAGAAGCTGAGCCTTGACTTGTAGTCTATATAGGGGGATAGATTAAGAGCAACACAAATATCTCATCTCTGTGTTAAAGTAGTGATTGAAGAAATTATAATTAAAGAGTTCTCCATGGAGTTATAATAGAAACAAAATTGTATCTGAATATGTGTTTGTAAGGTTTCCATTAAGAGGAAGAGAGTGGATTCTATAAGCTCAATTATAAAAACAAGATTAAATCTGTAAGGCATGCACAATACAATGAAAGGATGAATGCTGGGGCTGGCAGTGTAGCACTGTGCTTCAGTGCAGAAGACAAAGGGGCATGAGTTCAATCCCCCCTTCCTATAGTACAATAGATCTTATTCTTAAAAGCAAGAGGGTGACACCATTTGGGGGGGGTCACATAGGTGAACATAGTGTCACAAAATTATTTGCAACAGAGAGGGCTTCTAAATACGCTATGATCAAAGTTTAACTCAGAGAGACATAATGAATCCAGTTTTGGACAGCACTCTGTGGATAGTACTCAGCCATGTGGCAACAAGTGACAGCTCTGTAGCCTTTGCTGTGAACATATACCATGTGCACTAGGCACTGTTCATGCCATCAAATCATGCAATTTCAAGGAATTTGCCTTGAAATAATCTTATACTACATGGCTGCATACACTTTTCTGCTCTTGATGAAACAGTGACTTACTCATGGAAATTAAAAATTTATTTTCCCAACTTCAACCCTCACTCTTTAAACACGAAATTGGCACACATTTGACTTCTGTTGTGTTACAAAAACAAACACATGCATTTTACATGTATGCAAAATTCATTTTGTCTTTTGCAAACAAGAAAATCATAACTTATTTTAAAATAAATGCATAAATTTATTAAACACGTTTGTTTGCATTACTATTTTTTGTTTGTTTTTCGAGACAGGGTATCTCTGTATTGCTTTGGAGCCTGTCCTGGAACTAGCACTGTAGACCACGCTGGCCTCAAACTCACAGAAATCTGCCTGCCTCTGACTCCTCTGAGTGCTGGGATTAAAGGCGTGCACCACCAACACCCGGCTTGCATTCCTATTTTATATGAACCTATATATCTGAGTTCATACAATGTTTCTCAGACAAAAATGGACCGTAAGTGGAAAATATATGTATGATTTCTTTCTCTAAAGCATAAACGAGTTGCTCTACATATTGGGAAACTGAGGCAACAATCACATCACATCAACGAGTTAAAATGATTAGACACACACATGAGCAAGAACTCAATTTCCATCACACTATACAAGAAGAAAATGATTCAGTACTCCTGAGGTCACCTAGAGGGTGGGCAGATAATGATCATACATGTAAATACACCTCCCTAGAAAACTGAGAAAAATCATACTTCCATATGCTAATACAAATATTCCCACTGGCCTCATCACCTGGTATCAAAAGAGAAAACGGGTTAAAACTCCAAGGCCACTTTTCTCAATGGGAGGACTCTACACTACAGTCTGCTAACTGCTATCAGTGACAACTGAATTATTATCAGGATAACAGGGAAAAAAATCAGTATACTCTGATAGCCCCAATGGGAGTTTAAACTACTGAGCCCCTCCACTGCTCAAATACAACATCTCCACATCCACCCACTCACTGAATGCCTCAGCTTTAAATCGGGTCTATTTATGGGAATATATGCTAGTTCCAGGAACAAAACAATGTAGCACATGCAAATCTCTTCAGGGTCCATAAAAACAACTGTCTAAAACCCAGAAATAATGAAGAAAAGGGTGACAAGACAGATTCTGGTCTAATCCCAGAAGTCATCCATTCTTTAAGAAGCTACTGGACAGCCTGAATGATAACAAATTTGCCTCAGGAATTTGATGTAGCAGACAGCATACTTCTTGCAGCCCCAGGAAAGCTGTGAGAATCACCATGTCAAAGCAATGACAGACTACAAGGGTCAGATTACAATGGACACTGCAAAAAGAGAACTCAGTGCTCTTCTGTTGATGTGTAAAATTAGTACAGTCCTTTTACAAAGCAGTATTCAAGCTCTGCAAACAACGTAAACACAGACCTGCCACATGATCCAATAATCACCAAGGTTGGCATGCATGCAACAGGCACCTAAATGTGAAATGATTGCACATTCAAGTTCACTGCCAAAGTGCTGATAGTTAAGTGTCTCTTAGATGAAGGTATGGCAGGACATTCCTCTAACATACAGAGCATCCACCCATTCTGGGAAGAAGATCCACAATATACATGAGACTGGCCCCTGGAAGAGAACCCAAGTAGAATTCCAAGAGATCAGAAACATGGCTTTTGAGGACACTTGAGACCCGGAAGTACAGATGTTGGAATGAAGGGACATCACACTATGAAGTTTGCTAGAGGTGAGCTCATCATGATGTCATCAGATAAGGTTTCTGTCCCTACCATACACAGGAGAGAAACATGAGATCATTTACATGGGCTCAAGGGAATTTTCTCAGCTTTCCTCTCATGTGACATTCATGAACAGAATTAAATTCTTCAAATATCCACTGTGCTGATGTCTGTTTTAAATCACATATTACAAGGAACAAATAGCTTAGCACACTGTAGAAAAGGATGTTGATGGGGCTGGAGATATGGTTCGGTTGCAAGCACCTACACAGTAGCTCAGAACTGTCTACAACTCCAGTTCCATGGAATATGAAGCCTTCTTTTGGCCTCTTCAGACTATGGCATGCATGTGCTACACATAAATTCATTCATACAAGCAAAACAAGATATTGATATTTCATAACACTTACAGGACATTTTAGGAATTTTTTGCCAGAGATGGGGGGGGGATGGTGGAAGTACTAGCCATGGTTCTGAACTTTCAAACTTGCTTCCCACACAACTGGAAGGCTCAGGGAAAAGTTTACCCACAGGGAGGAGGTAAGGCAAGAGAGTTGGCCATCCAAATTCTACATCCTTCATTCCATCCAAATTCTACATCCTTCATTCCTGATACTGCAGAAGAGGCTGCTGTGGAGTTGGGATTTTCATGAACAGCAGAACGGTCAAGAAAGACACAGATGCAGAAATTGTTGGCTCCTGGCTTCCCCTTTTTCCTTGTATTTGGGTCATGCCAGGTCTGCAGACACTGCCCTTTGACCTCTCAGAAACAGGTCCTCAACAGATGCTCCTGCTCTCAACAGCAAATGGGGCAGTGCTGCCTAAAGGAGTCTGAGGAATTCCCTTCAGAGACCTCCTCTCATAGGGCTTCTCTTCCCTCAGGCTCTCACTTCCTCTCTCAGACCTTGTCTTCCTCCTACAGGCCCCCATCAGTACCTCATCCATCCTCATTGACCAAAGAACATCAGCACCCACCTCTCCCAGCCATTTGAGGCCCCACTGAATTTAGTACATTCACTGCCTTCTCCTGTCCTATGAAGCTTGGGTCCAAAGTAGGCTACAGAAAGATAAAATACAAACAACAAAAGAATCACAAACAGGGAAGAGAAGGAGACAAAGGATGGAGGGACAGATTTGTAGGCACACAGGGGCACACATACAGGGAACTGAGACCCACATGTGCAGAGCTCAGGTTTAGGGTACAGACCCCCATTCCCTGCACCTGGTCTCCTAATCCTCCTCCTTCACTTCCCATGAACCAGACCAATTCCAAGGGAGATCTGGAAAGCCCAGTACTATATGGCCAAAGCCCAAGGAGGGACACTCAGAGCCTGGCTCTCTGTCTCACCTCTCTCCTTCCACAACACATGAGCCATGACCTGGCTCCTTTCCCTCCCTGCCATAAGTGTGAAAATGGAGGAGCCAAGGGAATCAACATGGCTGCTCTGAGTCTGGTCTTAGGACCTTCCTGTGACCGGCTGATCTGCTGTAGGTCATGCTACGTGGCTGTCTCCTGTATCAGCTCCTCTGTCTGTAAGGCTTCTTTTTATCCATGCATCTTAGTCCCCCCAGAACCATACTGTGCTACCAAGCTATCTATGCCTGTGTGCCAGGACCCCACCAGAGGAGAGGTATTCTGAGTTTCTCCCCACCATCAAGAGCAAAGGTGGATTAAAAGAGAAAGGGCAACTGGTACCTGGGCTCCTGCCAAATACCAGTCCCTACCTTGGGGTCCTCTCTTTACTTCCACAATAGCACAAAAGGCCGGCCTGTGATCCCAGTTAAGGGAGGAGGATGGGAAGCTCAAAGCCAACTTGTATTACGTTAAAAGTATGTCTCAATAAAAAAATAAAATAAAACTGTAAGAATGTAAGGCCCCATTCCTTCTTCGGGATATGTAAGCAGTTAATGGTTGTCTCAGGAGAGACTTTATTCAGTTGTGTAGACAACGGTTTGAGGCCCATGCTCCTGGTACTAACTCCTCTCCAATGTGCCTGGTCAAGTCAAGAGTCGTTTTTAAAACAAAACAAAAGACACAAAGACATCCAAGAATAAGGGAATTACTGATAACGTGGAAGGGAATTAGAGGGAATGGGAAAGGGGCCAGGAGAGTAATTGGGGTTGGCGTGAAGGAAATACATTATACACAGGTATAAAGTGTAATGAGAGTCAGTCACTCCTGAATACCATTAATATATGATACTAAAACGTTAAGAAAAAGGAAAAAAAAAAAAAACCGCCGAGTTTGATTCACACCAGAGCACTACTGTGCATGTTCGTTCGTGCACTACTTTGAATGAACGAATTCTTAGAGAGCCTGAGCCAGAAGTCAGAGGGGGAGAGTGAAGAAGCACCTACTTCAGGTCCCCCGGGGACTCCAGGGCCTGAAGGAAAGGCCTCATGGAGAAGACATGTTGAGAAATCCGGAGACACTAGGGGAAAGATGAGCCATTAACAACAGAGGAATGGGGTGGGAGGTTCTGCTCACAGTGTGGAGTCAGAGGTTCAGAGATACAGCACAAGATTGCAACATGGGCAGCCAGGAACAAACGCGGAGGTACAAGAAGAGAGGGGGCGGGCGGGGTGGCTGCAGGAAAACCATGGGGAGGCCGGTGGGCATAAGGGCCCTGAGACCGAGTAGCCAGCATCCTCTCAGGCTGACCAAAGTCCTGCCAGATCTGGGGGCGGCAGGGAAGACCCGGGCAGCCACAGGTCCCGCAGGACCAGCGTTCCCGCCTGCGCAGCGTCCGCAGCGGCCCTGGTCAGGGACGTCACTGCAGGTCCCCAGTGTGCGAACGCGACAGGACCCCGGGCTGCAGCAGCCTCCCTGGCCCGGCCACAGCGCAGGGGACCCGGGCGCAAGGCGGCTCCCACCGGGAAGGGGGTGGGGGATCGGGGCTGGGGACGCTGACGCGGGTACACGCACCATTTCGGGACTCCGGGTGAGCGGCTCCCTCGCGCTGGGTGTCCAGACACCAGGGAGTCACAAGGCGACAGAGACCAGGTGCAATCCAGGTGCCAAAGCTGAAAAGGAAAACAGCCACAGACACCAAGATGGCGGGGTCAGCAACAACGGACTCAGGGCTGAACGCCCCGCCCCCTAGACTCCGTTAATGTGCCTGGTTGGGTAGACTTCAGCCCAGTGCCTCTGATTGGGTAGTGCTAAAGGTCCCACCCTGAGTGACAGTTCATGCTTCAACCCATGGGTGGATAAAGCCGGAATGACAAGGCCTTGCTTTCTCAGGTAAATTAAGGCAGGGCTTAACCTGTGACAGAACCTCCATCCTATTTGTGTGCATTTAACCTTGAAAATAAAATATTAAAATTTTATGAAAAAATATATTGTTCGTATCCTATGTGTGCCGAGAAGAGCAAATTAATTTTTTTAATACTTAAAAAAAAAAAAATTTGAACTTGTATGTAAGAAACCAGTATCGTGTTTTTCATTACTTACCTACCTTAGGAGAAATTTGAAAATATGTACAGCACATCCCACATGCAAAATTTTTCCATTCCTTTGGGTTTTCAGGATTTATCTTTTTTCTTTTCTTTTCTTTTCTTTACAGGTAATAACCAAATGTCTGTGATTAAGTCATCTGCCTATGAAGGCTGTGGCATTCATACAGATGTATCTTCCGAGAGTGCAATTCCTCTTGCAGCAACATAGCCAAATGGGGGAGAATATCTTGGATGTGTTCTTTGATTTTAGCTAGGCAGATGCATAGGAGGAGACCTCAAAACACATATGGTAGGTTGTCTTCCCCCAAGTATAAGAAATTTATCTGACACTTAGGGGACTAAAGATTGAAGAGGTACAACACCCAAGGAAAGAAAGCAGAATTTATCATGTGAAGGTGTTATCAGATTGTGACAGATCCCATTCTCCAATGGAGACCCACAAAGAAACATCAGGACCTTCTTTTCCCAGCTCCATGGCAGAGGTTCTCAAGGCATTTGTCTCCATCTGACAAATACAGATAGATCTTAAAGGAGCCACCACTGAGATGCCACCAATGACATCTTTTAGCAGTTGCATCTTAAATCCTTTATTGAAAGGAGACTGGAGCAGCTTACACTGTCAGCCATTCCTGTGCCCTGTACTAACAACTGATCATTTTAAAGTGACGTCCTCTTCCTCTACATGATGAGAGTTTACTTTGTTTTGTGAAAGTGTTTGTTCTCTGGAGTGGGAATTGCTTGTTTGTTAGTTAGATTTTGTTTTGTTTTGCTTTATGAGACTTGGGATCCAAGAGACAGTCTTGTACATGGTAGATGTGTGCTCTACAACTGAGCTACAGTCCATTCTCCCTTGTGTTCATCTGAAACAGGGCTTCCCTGTGTAGCTCAGGATAGCCTTGGATTCCCATTCTTCCTGGATCTGCCCCTCAAGTGCTATTATTACAGCCAATGTTGCAATGAGAACTTATACTGACCCAGATCTGTGCTGACAGGAGCTAACTCTTTGTTTGACCTTTCCCCTACCTCTTTGGAGGATGGAGGTGGAGGCACCCGGGTGACCAGGCAGATCCCTGCAGGTCAGGCAATGAAACTCCTCCCAGCAGATGTTTTGCTTTAAATCCAGGTCGCCAATGTTCAGTTTTAAATAAGAAAACCTAAGGCCAGTTTCATTTAGTGGTATTGCATAGTATATACTTACCTTGTGTCTTGTTTCCCTGAAAGTTTTTTTTAGTTTGCTGAATTACTAATATTTAGTATTTTCTTTCATTCTTATGTGTGCATTAATAATAACTTTCATTATTTCCCAAGCTCTCGATTTTGTTCATCTTTGTTCTTCTCTGTGTTCAACATTCATTTAAGGATCTTATTCAATGGGAGCTTAGTATTTGCACAATGATTAATGTAGGCTTACCATAAAAGACTGTAAATTACACATTGATTTATTTTATTTTTTATTTAAATTAAAAACAATATTATTTTACATATCAATCCCAGTTCCCTCTCACTCCCATACCCCCATGCCCCCCACCAACCCCCTATTCCACCCACACATCCATTCCCCAGGGAAAGTAAAGCCTTCCATGAGGGGTCATCAAAGTCTGTCACATCATTTGAGGCAGGGCTTAGGCCCTCCCCCATGTATCTAGGCTGAGAGAGTGTACCTCCATGGGGGAATGGGCTCCCAAAGTCCATTCATGCATTGGGGATAAATTCTGGTTCCACCACCAGAGGCCCCATAGACTGCCCAGGCCTCCTAAAGACACCCACATTTAGGGGTCTGGTTCAGTCTTATGCTGGTTCCCCAGATGTCTGATTGGGGTCTGTGAGCTCTCACTTGCTTAGTTAGCTGTTTCTGTGGGTTTCTTCAGCATGGTCTTGCCCCCTTTGCTCATCACTCCTCCCTCTCTACAACTGGATTCTAGGAGTTCGTCTCAGTGGTCAGCTAAGCCTTCATTCAGTAGCTGATGGAAGCAGGGACCCACAGCTAAACACTGAGCCAAACTCCTGGAAGCCAGTTGTATTCTTTGATTTTTAATAAATAACATTGCTAGATGCAGTTATCTCATTTGGCAATTTTGTTTGTGTCAGGGCATGAAAAATATGAGCCCATGCTTTCTGGCATTAGCATTTCAGCTTAAAAATCTATTATGCTAATAGGTAACTACACACTTGCCTGTTACCACCTTCCTTCTTCTATACTCTTGACATTTAACTATCCATATAATGGTGGTTTGAGGAAATTCTTTTCAGTACCGATTCCCGTCAATTTGTGCATCTGAATGGCTTCCATTGCTGGATGATTGTCGTTTTGTTTTTGTTTGAGAGGAAGGCTAAAGTTGTGAAATTCACAGAATATGTTTCCAGTGTCTTGGATCTACTTCACAGCCTTCTCTTCTACTCCACAGACTCAAAGGTGCCATCTCTTAATTATTAATGGGCGGGGGGCTCTTAACTTCTGTATTCATGAGAGTTCTTTTTTCTTCAGTCACCTTACTCTAAAGATTCCTTATCTTCATTCCTTTCTAGTCTTTCATCCAAATCATCTACTCCACTGCTATTTTTCCAATGGACATTTTACTTACTGAGCTTTTTCCTTTAAACATTCCAATTTGTATTTTCTTTTGGAATCACTCTGCTGAATTTGTCACCTGAGATGCTGAATGATTCTTGGAAGCTTTCTGTGAACTCTATGTAATCCATCTTTTTGAACAGTCTTCCAGTTAATTACTAAATCATCAAAATTCCACATTTGCATTTTGAGCCTGTCATCCTATCATTTAGGAATCAGTTGTTGCCTACATCTTTATTTTATGAGTAAGTATCATTGCTTGCCTGGTTTTTGTTATCGTCTCGGGTTTCCATGTTACCATTTGTGCAGGGATAGAGTGTCTTCACAGTACCCTCTATCTATACCCTCAATTCTCAGTGCTACTCAGGGAGAGAAAGAACTTCCAGAACACTAACACCAAAATAAGTCAGACAAAAATGAAACAAAATAAAACTAAGGAAACATAAAATACCAGTAACTACAAAAATATGTTTAAAAAAACCAGAACAACTTATGGTAGTAAGTTTTTAAAAGGCAATAGAGCTGGGACGATGAAGTAAAATACACTAGTGTGAAAGTTGGCTTTACTGTAAACCTGACAAAATATGGACTCACCTGGAAGAGAATATTAAAGTGGGGTTATCTAGATCAGGTTGTGCTGTGGGCATGTCTGTGGCATATGTCTTGATTGTTCACTGATGTGATGCCAAACCATTGTGAATAGCACCATTTCATTGGCTGGTCTCTGAACTGTGTAAAAAATCTGAAAAACCAGCTGAGTGGTAAATGTTAAGATTCAAACCTGGGGCAAATGGCTGAGACGCCTATTTACATATTAATTCATGCTTGGCCCTCAGTCTCTAACTGTTATAGGTATGGCTGGAATACCCTACCCTCTACCCTAAAAGCATAGGAGTTGGGCTGCCCTTCCCCCAGAGATTCTAGTTGCCAGCCCCTTTTGTACCTTTCTCCTCCTGGCTGCTGCACCTTCTCTGCATGGACCAGCTCAGTCTGATCCTGTCCATTCTGAACTCCAGGATGTTCCTGCCTCTGACTATGCTCCCCCACACATCTGTAATAAACTTTCTAAACTTACTTCTCCACCACACTTAAGGGAAGTCCTGTCCATTCCTCTCCTTTTTATCTTTTTCTTTACTCACGAAACAGGCAAACAAAGATGCACATATTCTCCCCATGCTTTTGTCTGTGACTGATGTAACTAGGTACTTCAATTCCTGCTGTGGCATGCAAAATTATGAACTGTAACTTGCCTTTCTGCCCCAAGTTACTTTTTTGTTTGGGTATTTGTCACAGCAATAAAATATAAATGAAAATTAAAACAGAGAAGAAAAGAAATGAAGGGGGAAAAGAAAGGTTAAGAAAGCCAGAAAATAGAATCTGATGTTAAAATGTGAGAATCATAAAATTTAAGAATACATATGAATTATTGGAAATATGAATCTGAAAGACTTGAAAAATAAAAAAGAATCCAAACAATATTAAGATATGTGTGGGGGAATAGGTGAAATAAGAAACAAAACATACAGGTAGAATATTTCAACCATTTCCACTGTGGTGGTTTAAATAAACCACATAACTCCCTATATTTGAATGTTTAGGGAGTGCCACTATTTTAAAGAAGCAGGAGGTATGGTCTTGTTGGAGGAAATGTATCACTTGGCATGGGCTTTGAAGTTTCCAAAGCTCAAACCAGGTCTATTGGATGCTTTCCCACTGCTGCATGCAGATTAAGACACAGAAATCTCAGCTACTTCTCCAGTACCCTGTGTGCCGTATGTCACCATAAGTTTAGTATGGACTAAACTTCTGAAACTTCAAGCAAGCCCCAATTAAATGCTTTCTTTTGTAGGAGTTGCTGTGACTATGGTGTCTCTTCACAGTAATTAAACATTGATTAAGGCATCCACAAATAGTGGAATCTGCTAGCAGGTTGGGGTTGCTGGGTGGAGGCTCATGTTGAGTGATGCTCTTAGTTCTCACCTTACCAATTAGTGTTCTTTGGTGTTGAATGGCTGTGTTAAATGAATTAATTTCCTTCTTTGTACAGGAGAAGCCACTGCCAACACCAACACGCGTTTGAGGTTATCATTAGGTACTATATCTACTCATTACAGGAACCTCAATATTCTTGTACTGAAGTAAGAAAAAAAAAAAAAAAACAAAATCTAAAAGAGTGTCCCTTGAACATCAGACTTGTAGGAAAGGAAAGGGAATTAAGACTCTTGTCTGAGTTCCTCAGTGCCTTCAGAACACTATGAACAGTAACTACATTGTGGTGAAAAGCCAGTGATGTCAGTCACCTTGGATCAGAATTTTTACTCTCAAAGTTCATCAAAGCTCAACATTGCCAACAATATCTCTGGTGATATTTTGTTTATGATCTAACAAATAAAGCTCGCCTGAGGATCCGAGTGCAGAACTAGCCACACTAGCAGATTATAGAGCACAGACAGTGGTGGTACTACCACAACTTTAATCCCAGCACTTTGGAGACAGAGACAGATGGATCTCTCTTAGTTCAAGGCAACCCTGGGGTACATGAAATTGATCCAGTCTGAAAGAAAAACAGAACTCACACAAAGGTGATCCCAGCTCTTGGGATCACATACCTTTAATCACAGCACTAGGGAGGTGGAGACAGGAGTGATATGGCTAGGTACAGAAAGAAATATAAGGTGGGAGGAGACAGAAGCTCAGACAAGCAGTCTGAAACAGCCTGAGGAAGCAGTCAGTCTGAGGATGCAGTCTGAGGACAGGATCACCCCTTTGGCCAGATCATTGGTAGAGGTAAGAACTCTAGTGACTTGCCATTCTGCTTCTCTAATCTTAACCCCTATAATTAATTATAATTAATACCAATTCAAATTCATGCTATATCTGGCACACAATGTGAGCCTCAAACCCATGATCTTGAGATAAGAGTCTCATGCTCTACTGACTGAGCTAGCCATTTTTTCATAGGTATTAACTGTGGTCTGAGACTGTGTCCCTATTGAAACCCACTACTAAGACTATCTAACTGTCATTGCCCTGGAGGTGTCAAGATCTGGAATAATAGAGCCTAAAAATGAGGCAGACTAAAGTCTCAGGCAAGCCAACTTTATTTAGAGCACCAGACAATTTATATTGTGAGGGTCAAGCAAGGTCATATAAGCCAAATCCACATGAGTTCAAGCTGTATATAATCACAAGGTCAAGTGTTTAGAAATATTATCTGAATAACAATATAAGTTACTTTGGGTAATCTGAGGCAAACTAGGCCTATTGCATAAAAGTACATTCAAAGAAATATGTATTTCAAGGAGCTGTGGTCATAAGACTCTGGTTTTCTTGAAGATTTTTCATAAGCAATCAGTACTCCTCAAACGGTTTCATTCTTGAACTGTGTCCCAACATCTAACCTGCCTTCTCACTCAGCTTGGAACATAATGTTTCAAGTTTCTGGATGCTGGTGCATTTCCCTCATAGCACACAGCCCACCCAGTTCCAGCTTTTTTGTAATTATGTCTGCTGTTTTTCATGCCCCAATCAGATCAATCCCAAAGCCATACAGGTCATGGTATCCCATTACTAACTCTACTCTAGCTTCCTTAATTTTCTTATAGTTTCCATTGCTGCTACTAATGAAAACCAGCTACAAAGAAACAGTATTTGTGTTCCTACCATTCTATTTTGACAGAGCCTTAATATTATATCCTATTATGGCCTCTCATTATATCATTCTATAATTGTGAATAAAAATCATAAAGTTTATATGCTGTCTAGTCTGCTAATACTGTCAGAGAAAAGTCACTTCCCTAGATTAACACTTGCCAGTATCACGGGTTCCTCCCATGACAAAGAATGTCAGTCTTTTGCCAGCAGGGCACTTTGCACAGAATGGTCACTACCTGGTTATAGCTTTTAGCCTATTATCACTTCATATTTGAAGTTGGAAGTGTGGCTTCATTCTTGGTTTTTACTCTATTGCATTTCAGTTTTTCTGATTTATACCCTAAGATTTTACAAAAACAGTAACAAAACAAACCTAAAATGGTAGATGGGATGAAATAATTAAAATTGGGTAAGAAATTAAAGAACTAGAAATGCACACATACACAAATACAAACACATGCACAACACACACAGACACAGGGACACACACACACACACACACACACACACACACACCAAATTAAATAAATAACAGCATCTTTGAAACACATATATAAAATTGACAAACTCAGCCAAATTTACCAAAAGAAGAAGAGAATAAACTCAGATTAACAAAATTAGAGATGGAAAAGGAGACATTAAAACAGATACAGATACCAATGATATTTAGAAAATCATGGGGGGCATGACCATAAAATGTAACCTGTGCTAAATTGAAAGACTTAAAAGAAGTTGATGAATTTTCAGATGTATATGACATAGGGAAATTAAATCAAGATGAAATAAATAATTTAGCTAGCAATGAGATTGGAGCAGTAATAAAATGCCCTCCCAACAAAACAAAACAAATAACAGAACAAGATGGATTCCATACAGAATTCTTCCCAAACATCTGTCATGGTTTAAATAGGAATGTTGCACATAAGGGTCATATATTTGAATGCTTGGTTGTTATGGTAGGTTTTTTCTTCCCGCTGGCTCCATCCCGCCTGCCACCAGTCTGGGCCCACAGCTGCACCAGCCCCAAATATCATTCAGAGACTCTGTATTTGATACAATCCTGTTGGCCAGTTACCATTATTGTTTATGGGCTAGCTCTGTCTTAATTATTAACCCATATCTACTTATCTAAGTATTTCCACATAGCTCATCTTATCCGGGAGCTGCGGCTGGCGTCTTCCTTCCTCCCCGGGCTACATCTTGACTCCTCCCCCCTACTTCCTCTTTCCTCCTTGTCTCCTAGCCCCGCCTATGTTGCTATCTCATTGGCCCAACGGTGCCTTATTAATTAACAAGTATGAGAAACATATATACAGAATAACATCTCCCATCACTTGGTCATTAGGGAAGGGCACTATTTGGAGGTGTGGTCTTGTTTGAGTAAGGGTGGCTCTGTTGGAGGAAGTGTGTCACTATGGGGGGGCTTTGGGAATTTAAGGGCTCAACTCAGGCCCAGTGTCTCTCCCTGCTGCCTGGTGATCTGGACTTAGAACTCTTTGCTACCTCTCTAGCACCATATCTGCTTGCATGTTACCATTCTTCTAACCATGACAATAGTGAACTAAATATCTGAATGTAAGTAAGGCCTAATTAAATGCTTTCTTTTATAAGATTATTTGTAGTCATGTCATCTCTTCACGGCACAAAACACTGACTAAGAAACCATCTAAGCATAAATACCAAGACTTCTCAAATCATTCCATGAAACAGGAATGGCTTCCACATTGCTATTAGAACAGTATTGTGTCAATATCACAACCAAATAACAACATCACAAAAGAAAGGAAAGGGAAATTACAGTCTGATTTTTTTGATAAATATAGATGGAAAAGTTTCAGTAAAATACTTAAAAACTGAATTAAATGCCATATCAAAAAGATCATATTCCATCAATGCAAAAATGGTTCAAGCTATGTAAGTTAAAATGTAATCAGTAATATAACCGAAATAATACAAAATAATATGATCCATCTCAATAGATGTAGAAAACAAGCTTTTGATAAAATTCCACATCCCTTCATGATAAAAGCCATGGAGAGGCTAGGGACAGAGGAAGCACTCCTCAACATAATAAATGTTATACACAACAAACCCATAGCCAATGTTACACTCAATGGAGGCAACTCAGCAACTTCCCACTAACATCAAGAGCAAGACAAGGAAATTCATTTTCTCTAGTTATATTTAGTACAATACTTGAAGTCTTAGCAAGAGTCAGATGACAAGTGAAAGAAATAAAGGTAATACTAATAGGAAATATTAAAGCAAAACTATCCCTTTGTATAGAGAGACAAAAGACCCACCCTACAACTTACAGATAATAAACACATTCAGCAAAGTGGAAAGATGTAAACTTAACACACGATGATCTGTAGCATTCCTATATACCAATGACAGACTGAAAAAGAGTTTTTGCAATTTTTAAAGTTAAAATATATTTAAATAACTTTTCTTCTCCCTCACCTCCCAACAACCCTTCTTATATCCCTTCTCACTCTCTCAAATTCATGCTTTCTTTTTCTCTTTGATTTTTAATGTTAATAGTTGATACATATATATGTATATTATTATTTATATATGTATATAAATATATAAATGAAATCTGATGATTCCCTTTATTGTTGCTTGCATATTTCCAGGGCTGGCCACTTGCCACTGAACAACTAACTAAAGAAGTTATCCCTGGGGAAGATTAACTCTACCTCTCTCAGCAATCTTTAATTGACTATAGTTCTTCATCTAAAGGTGGGACTCCATGGAATTATCTGTTACACATTAGTATGTCTGCTGGTGTCATCTTGTTCAGGTCTTCTTTGGGAAGCCATAGCATTGAAGCAACTTGGATTCAGCTCCCCTGTTATTTCTAGGAGACAAAATCTCAGAGTTGGCTTCCTGGTTCTCTGACACTTAAAATGTTTCTATCTGCTCTTCAGAGATGTTCCTTGAGCCTTGGGTGTGAGAATTGTATTGAAGATATACAATTGGAACCGAGAAACCTAAATCAGTTTATTTTTTTATGAGGCTGGACTCTAGACACTAGCACACAATGTAACCACAGTCCATAGTCTTGACATTAATACTCTATTTCATGTGTAGCCAGCAAAGATTCTTCCTCACCCAATGGGCTCCCTTTTCTAATTCTCCTTTTCTGTTCAGAAAGAAGCTTTTTAGTTTTATAAAGGGAGATTTGTCAACTGTTGGCCTTAATTCCTAAGTGAATGGGATACATTCAGGAAGTCATTTCTTGCACCTAATGTGGGGTCATCTTTTTGTACAATGTAATGATGTGTCTCTGTCAAGACACCTTCTGAATAATTTGATAAAGAACTGAATGGCCAGTAGCAAGGCAGGAGAGGCTAGGTGGAACTTCCAGGCAGAATAGGAACTCTGGGAAGAAGAGGGGTGGAGAATTCACCAACCAGACACAGAGAGAATCAGAAGTACAATATGGAGGAGAGGTAATAAGCCATGTGACATGATATAGTTTAATATAAACATACTAATGTAAGTTATAAGAGATAATTTGGAACACACCTAAGTTAAGACCAAATTTACATAATAAAAGTCTCTATTATTATTTGGGAGCTGGTAATCCAACAAAAGTCCAATACACACCTATACTATAAAGGCTACTGCCTATATTTTCTTCTAAAAGTGTCAGAATTTCAGGTTTCATGTTGAGATCTTTGATCTATTTGGAGTTGGTTGTTTGCAAGGTGATAAATACAGGTCTCATTTCATTCTTCTGTATGTATATATCCAGTTTTCCCGGTACCACTGTTGAAGATGCTGTCTTTCCTCCAATGAGTACTTTTGATGACTGTATTTACATATGCTCATATTTGGATCTTCTATTTTGTTCCATTGATCTATATGTCTGTTTTGTGGTAGTACCATACTTTTTATTATTGTTGTTGTTACTGTTGTTACTATTGCTCTGTATTTCAGCTTCAAATCTGATATTGTAAGCCTTCCAGCACTAGTTCTTTTGGTCAGGATTGCTTTGTCCCTTGGGTTTTTTGTGCTCCTTTGTGAATTTTAGGATATTTTTTTTCTGTTTCAGTGAAAAATGTCATTGGAATTTTGATATGGATTGCATTAAATCTGTACATTGCTTTTGGTAGGATCATCATTTCATAATATTCATTATACCAATCCATAAGCACAGGAGGTCTTTGTTTTTTATAGTGTCTTTCTTCAGAAATTTAAAGTTTTCATTATTGAGGTCTTTAACTCCCTTGATTATATTTATTCCTAGATATATTTTAAGCCAGTGTAAATGGGAATGTTTCCATGATCCCTCTCTTGGCATGCTTGTGATTGGTGTATAGAGTCTACTGATTATTTCATTTCCCTTCCTTCTTTCCTTCCTTCCTTCCTTCCTTCCTTCCTTCCTTCCTTCCTTCCTTCCTCCCTTTCTTTTGTTTTTGTTTTTGTTTGTTTTTAGAGATAGGGGTTCTCTGTATTGCTTTGGAGCCTATCTTGGAACTAGCACTGTAGACTAGGCTGGCCTCAAACTCACAGAGATCTGCCTGCCTCTGCCCCCTGAGTACTGGGACTAAAGGCGTGCGCCACCAATGCCTGGCTTGCTACTGATTTTTGTAGCTCTATTTTTGGATTCTACCTTCCCATAGTCACTCCATTTACAGACATCACTTTCAAATATATTATTTCTCTTTCACACTTTATACAACCTCATTCTATTTTCCTATCCTTCAAAGTCCCCTTCCCTGGAAAACCTTTCTTCCCATGAGCACTTAAATAATATTTTGACTTCTCTTTGAACTCTCAACAAGGCATACACATCTAAACATTCAAAGATAACACAAACAAGAGAGAACATGTTACATTATCTTTCTAGGTCCATGTTGCCTCATTCAGTATGATTGTTTCTAGTTTCATCAAGTTACCTGTGATTTTCATAATTTCATTTTTCTTAAATGCTGAATAATATTTGATTTCATTTGTTGATAGATATCTAGGTTGTTTTTCTTTTCATGTGAATAATGTGAATAGAGCAGCAAAGAACATGGTGAATTTTAATTATCAAATATTTCCAAGAGAAGCAACTAGAAACACTAATTTTTGTTAAACACAAAAAATGCATTAGGCATGAAGACATGTATTATATGTTGCATGGTTTTGTATTAAAGAATTATAGATTAGTGCCTTATAGAAAAGAGGAATATTAAAACATGGGTTTATAAGTTTCTCTCTCCTAAACACAATGAGAAGGCTTTGGAACACATGGGACCCAGAAAAGATAAATATACTAATCATGATCTGGAGAAAACTTTAATTGGAAGTGTTTGTTCTGCGCTAGAGTTTTAGATCTCTGGACACCAGGAGATTCCATGGAGAAGCAACAACAGCAACAAATGATTCACATGGCAATAACCAGGTGTCTTGGGGAGAAGGGTATCAGCAGGAAACAAATTGGTTTCTATGAAGAATCACACCCCATGGGGAAATGATTGGCTGAATGGTGGAATAATCAGATGGAAATGTACCTAATGAGCAGATAGGTCCCTTAGTGTGTACAGTTTTGGTTTGCACATGGCGTGGTTATTTCTTTTAATGTCCTTGACATTCCAGAGTCTGAGGATTCACTCGCTGTCATCTATTACACAGTGTCATTCTCCTCTATCAGCCTTTGAGGCTGCAAATTGTTCTTCCACATAGAAACCTTCTGTTTAGACAACTCATCCAGGTGAGTCTCAAAGACACCACATCAAAGACAAAGAGAGAAGACAAGAGTATTTGCCTAAGGACACTGAGAGTTAGTCCAGCCAAGCTGATCTCATGGATAGCTCAGAGGTGGCTATGTGGGTTTTCTTGCTTCTTCAAGGAAATCACAAATTCTTGTAACTCATATTCTAGGAACAGACAGGAATCTTTAAGTCAGCAATTCAGGATTATTGTTGACTGTAAAGTGGTATGAATGGGAGACAATTGAGGGGCTTGAGGGGATGTCATGTAAGCCAGTCATGGGTCAAGGATTCTTGCAGTTCATTAGGTAGACAGGAGAAATTTCTCATTACATATGGCGACTAAGATGAGGAAGTTAGAGCATTTCCTAATTCTGAGTTCCAGTCCAGTACTGGTCTGAGTTGCTTATTATTGCGATCCTACAACCATTTCCTACTTATAAGCATATCAGTAGAATTTTGTTTTTACTATTTATATATTTTTGAAGTTGCTAGATATTTTGATATGTACTAAAAACAAATTCTTAAGTGAAATATGTCTATGTTTTTTTTCTCCTCAGTTTCTCATCTAGTCCACCCACAAACCTTAGCTTTTAATTAATTTATTCATGATTTTAAAATTCAACTAAAACATGTTCTTGACTTGAGATAAATGTCCACAAATAACATTGCCAGTGCAGCTTCAGTGTGTTAAAATATTAGAAAGTTATTGTAGGAAACAGATGGATGAATGGATAGATAGATAGATAGATAGATAGATAGGATGGATGGTAGATAACACTCATTTATTGGTAATTTGTTTTTATTTTAATCTTGCTGATGACCCTGAATCTATAAGGTACAATTGTTTGAAACTCTTTCACTTTGTCTATAACCCCTGACATTCTTTGCATGCCACAAATGATAATTTTCTTTTCTCACTGTTATTGTTCTATACATGCATACATATTCACTACCACTGTGTAAGTGCAAAGGTGAGCAAAGCAAGTGAGGTCTACTCAGAGATCTTGCACCTCAGTGTCCAGCCTCAGAACACAGTATTGTGTGTGTGATGTGATGGCAGCTAGGATTAACACTCAGAAAATTGAATTAAGTGTGAAGGAGAGATTTTCTGGTGAATGTAAGATTTCAGAGAACATGTTGGGAGGTTTTCACATACCAGAGGAAACAAGAAGCAGAACTGGAATATTCTTATTGGATTTTGTAAAGATTTCAAAATGAAAGTTTCAGAATAACATTGGAAACACAACTATAGTGTGACTGAGGCAAGAAGCACATGATATCAATAAGAAACCAAGAATCACATGAGATCATGAGACTTGCTTTTGACTTGTTTTCAAAAAGTGCATGCATTGATGTGTGTGCTGTGTGTTTGTAAATAACAAGCAAGCAATTTCAATTGACAAAACACCTTTTCAGCCACATTAAGATGCAAGTGAAATTAGTGACCAGAGTCACTACTTGTATCCTTATGTCTCAGCAGCAGCAAGGGTTCTTCGCTTCTCATCATTTTCCCCTGCCACAAGTTCAGATCATTTGTTACTTTGAAAGACCCTATTTAAAAAAATATTTTTAAATGTTTAATGCAATATACTTTGACCCTATTCTTTCCCTTCCCATATATTATTCATCCCCTCTCTACCCAACTTACTCCATATTCTTCACCTTCTTTCATTCTCCTGGCTGAAAGCTTAAAACATCTCCAACCTCTTCCTTGTTTTTCTTCCTGTGTTATTTCTTTAGAAAAATACATCACCAATTGTAGTGCAGGGCATGTGGAATAACAAGACATGTTACTAATCAACCAAATCAACCAAGTCATGGTTGGTTTGGTCCTGGCCTTTTTACCTTCCTTGTTTAAAGGCTTCCTGTAAATGTAATGGAAGATAACATCTTATTTATAGAGACTGGAAAGGTTTTGGATTCTCCTACCAATTTTGACCCTTGCTTTCTTATACAAGAACCACCTTCCCATTCAGTTGGCAAAATCATATCAATCACCAATCCAAAGAACATCCTAAAGGTTTGCCAACAGTTCAATCTATGGAGGCTTCTTCTTTTTGTTTTGTTTCCTTTTTCAATCCAGATTCTCTTCCCAGAAACATCTAGGTTTGCATCAAGTTGACAACCCCATCCAGCAAAAGGGTAAATGTTTAAATATTTCAATTTGTATTGAGAAAAGGCTGTGAGTGAGTGAAGATTTGCACATCAGAGATGGTTAGGGGGAGGAGTATGTAAACTAGACTTATGTGCAAAACACAAGAATTCAGGGTTTGATTGTAGAATATGATAATATATCTGCATTGTTATATAATTACATCATTATATTTTTTCTGTTTTTTGGTTTTGTTTTTAAGTTTTAGTAACATAAACCACATGGAGCCAAAGAATGACACACAAATTTCACAATTTCTTCTTCTGGGAATTTCAGAGGACCCAAGGTTGCAGCCTGTCCTCTTTGGACTGTTCCTGGCCATGTACCTGGTCACAGTGCTTGGCAACCTGCTCATCATCCTGATCACTATCTCAGACTCTCACCTGCACACACCCATGTACTTCTTCCTCTCCAACTTGTCATTTGTGGACATCTGCTTCAGCTCCACCACTGTACCAAAGATGTTAGTGAACCTCCAGTCACATTGTAAGTTCATAGTGTATAAAGACTGCATCACCCAAATGCTTTCCTTCATATTTTTTTCAGGACTGGACATCTTACTGCTTACCATAATGGCTTATGACAGATATGTGGCCATTTGTCACCCCCTGCATTACACAGTCGCCATGAATTCCAGACTCTGTGTGTTGATGGTTCTGGTATCCTGGATAGTAAATGCCCTGCATATCTCATCACAAGGCTTCATGGTGCTACAGTTATCCTTCTGCACAGAGTTGAAAATTTACCACTTTTTCTGTGAACTGAATCAGGTGTTACAACTCACCTGTTCTGACAATTTTGTTGCTGTTCTAGCCATGTATCTTTTACCTGTGTTGATGGCAGCTGGATCCCTTATTGCCATCCTCTACTCTTACTACAAAATAATTTCCTGCATTCATGCCATCTCATCAGCTCAAGGGAAGTACAAAGCATTTTCCACATGTGCATCCCACCTCTTGGTTGTATCTTTATTTTATTGCACAGGAATAGGTCTTTATCTGAGTTCTGTTGTAACAGAAAACTCACAGTCAACTGCAAGAGCTTCAGTTTTATACAGTGTTGTCACTCCTATGCTGAACCCCTTCATCTATTGTCTGAGGAATAAAGACATTAAAAGTGCTGTGAAAAGAGTTTTGGAGATAGAAACAAAATAACACCTGTTGAGCCTCAAGAAATCCCCATGACTGCTGGACAGATCTGAGATTCATTGATCTTATTGTAGAAGTAGAATATACTCCTTCTATTGTATCCTTGGAAGCTCTCTTTAACTGGGTTTATCTTCACTCCTCATTTTATAATTCTATATCATACTTGTGCCAGCATTATTTGTTGAAGATGCTTTCCTCCTCCCATTGTATACTTTTAGCTGTTTTGTTAAAAATCAGGTTTAATATCAGGATTTTTGAATAATCTACCTTTTAATCCTATTTCTATATCCCCCTTTTTCAAAGTAGATTCAATATCTACTCTCATATCCAATCACATCTATATCCCTGTTTTTCTTTTCAAAACAAGAACCCTGAAACTAAACATGATTGTTTAGCTTTTTTCCTGTCCATTACCAATAACACCTTGTACCTATCCTCCTAAACAATAACAAATATCCATAACCCATTGAAGGACCAAAGGTCACCTAGCTCTTGGGAGTGTGGAAGCCATGTTCTTAAATTTAATTTCTGCTCTTTGTGGGTGATGGCATCTTTAGGTGATCCTAAAAAGAAAAATTTGGTGTTAATTGTCAAGTCCTTTAAGAGGTACTGTTACAGCAGGTTTCCCCGCCGGCTGCTGCTGGTTCTGCCGCTATTGTCCCGCTGCCACGTGTGCCCCAAATAACACTCAGAGACTCTGTATTTGATACAATCCTGTTGGCCAGCTACCATTATTGTTTATGGGCTAGCTCTGCCCTAATTATTAACCCATTTCTACTTATCTAAATATTTCCACGTGGTCGTCTTATCGGGGAGCCACGGCTGGCGTCCTCCTTCCTCCCGGTCTACATCTCGATCCCTCCTTCCCCCTTCCTCTTTCCTTCTTCTAGTCTCCTAGTCCCACCTATCTAGTTTCCTATTGGCCATAGGGCTTTATTAACCAGTATGAGAAACTTATATACAGAATAACATCTCCTATCATCTCCTCTTTTCTGTCTAAAGTAAAAGAAGGGGTTTAACCTTAACATAGCAAAATATAACATACAATAGTTATTAAATAAGAATCACAGTAAACAATATTTAGTCCATTAACATTTTGTAAGACTTAAAGAAAATATCATCTATCCTATCTTTGTCAGTCTAAAGTCCTATATGTAACTTATCTTTAATCCTAACTAAGGAAAACTATAATCAAAACTATCTGTCTTCAACTCCTTCAAAGACCACAGAAGGATAATATATAAACTCTAGAAATGATAGAGACAACTCATTGCCTAGTCAGTCACCCGAAGTTCTTCTGTAATGTTCCATCTTCAGTCCATAGGCCATAGTGTGTGTCCAGACTCCTCAACAAGGCAGGAAACTTTAAACTGCCAACCTGTATTAACAGTGTGTCAGTCATTTTTCTCTGTGTCCTGTAGACTGTCTGGCAGCCTCTTCTATGAAGCAGGAATCCTGTAGCAGTGTCCATCTTGAATCAGCAGTCACCTTTTTGTGGGTCCTGCATGCCCAGTTTCTACAACATAAAGTCAAACAGTCCAGAAGAGCAGTACCTTGCCCAAATGGCTAGTCTTGCCATATTAGAAGCAAACTTCGTAACGAGTTTCTTCAATGTCCATCTTCCTTTCTGATGCAGGTGGTGTTACCAGGAGCAGTTGTGCCTCATTGTCAAGAAAAACCCTAAACCATTTTAAATGCCATATTCTGTAGGTCTTTGAAAGGTTTGAAGAATGCCTATTCATCTCAAATACATCTCTGCATATCTAGAAATCCTAACTAACTTAACTCCCATAGGTAACTCTCTATAATCTGTACTAAATCATACATTACATTTCTAAATGAGCTATATAAACACAATACCTAAAACAAGAGGAGAAATATACATATCACAAAATTGACCTTAAATTGTATCAATAAAAGAAAATCTATTTCAAAGCAAAGTATTCATATCTATACCATAATTCCCTTTTTACCTTTAAAAGATTGCTTGTGGTTATAGCCATTGATAACCAAGCCCATTTAAATGAAAACAAAAATTTATAAACAATATTTGGGAATTTGGGTGTCGTTCTTTCCAAACTACTTCCTGCTGGTAGAGGGCGCTGTCATGGGGGTCCTAAGAAGACGCAGAAATCTTGGCTGTAGTCTGCAAGGCTTTGTCTCAACTGCTTTGAATGTTGGATCACCTGGGGCATTGTTTCAGGGGGTCTGGCTTGATCAAACCACATAAGTCTGGAAAGAATCCATAGCTTTTCATTTTCTGTGGAAACAAAAATAGAAATCCTTTTCCCCAGTAACTTGTCCTTAGGCTTAAGTTTTGGAGTCAAAACATTTTTAAAATATATAAATTGAATTAATCCAGCAGTTTTTCTTTTATCAGTAGTTATTTTCTCAGCAATCAAATAATTTAAAGACAACAGAAGCGTGTATAGTATCCAAAATCTCTCTGTGTTTCCCATCTTTACGTGGCTTTTTTATTACTCTATTTATTCTATTTCTATTTTTACATATTTTGAGACAGGGTTTCTCTGTGTAACTTTTATCTGTCCTGGAATTCAGTGCATACCGGGTTTGCTTTGAAATCACAGAGATCTGCTTGCCTCTGTCTCCCGAGTGCTGGGATTAACGGCGTGCACCCACCATAGCCATCCATTTAATTCCTTTTTTCTTTTTTATACTATAGTATCCTGTTTCTTTTTCTCTCCCAAGCCAGCGTATTTTTTAAAACACAGTGTAAACCTTCATTGCAGCTCTTGTACACAGCAATGAATTGTTAGCAGAGCTCTTTAAAAGCAAGGCGGTTTTTCGCCGCTTATGCTAATTTTGGAAACCTCCCTTAAAGGAGCTGTGCAAATCTCTGTCTACAGCAAAACAAATCCAACCAAGAAAATGCTGCTACCAAGAAGTCCCACCAGTCTCTGTTCCCTTGTCTCCAAAACATTTCTTAAGCTCTTATCAGTTTTAAAGAGGAGATGATGGGAGATGTTATTCTGTATATATGTTTCTCATACTGGTTAATAAAGCTCTGTGGCCAATAGGAAACAAGATAGGCGGGGCTAGGAGACCAGGAGGAGGAGAGAGGAAGTAGGGAGTCGAGATGTAGCCTGGGGAGGAAGGAAGACTCCAGCTGCGGCTCCCCATAAGACGACCATGTGGAAATACTTAGATAAGTAGAAATGGGTTAATAATTAAGACAGATCTAGCCCATAAACAGTAATGGTAACTGGCCAACAGGATTGTATCAAATATAGAGTCTCCTGCGTGTTATTGAGGGCCGGCACGCCAGACCAGCGGCGGGTGGGCTGGCGGAAACATACATGCTACAAGGTACCTGTATCATTTGTTGTCCAGTTCTGCATAATGAGAAAATGCAGTGCTTATCTCAAGTCCTGGCTTGAGTAGTCTATGAGGATAAATTATCTCAGCGAGCCACCTCAAATTTGTCCTGAGTAGTTTGTAGCCCAAAGCCTATCTTTAGGTGATAATTGTCAGCTTAGTGGTATTATCATGATTCTGGTGGAATCATGGTTGTGGGATCACATCATGTTTCTGGAGACTTCAAAGATTGCATTAGGTAAGATCATTCTTTTCTTGGTAAGTTTTCTGAGTAATTTTCCTTTCTTCTTTGGATATTTATTTGTTCAAAGATCTTTAAAATTCTCAAGATATTTTCTTTTTCCTGAAATGACAAAAATAAAATCCTTCTCCAACCCTAACTTCAGGGAGTTCCCTTTTTGGCAAGTTATAGCTGATTAAAAGAGAAGCATTTGTTAGTTATACAAGTTAATTTATATCCAAGAACATGCTGTTTGATAAACTATCACATCTTCTAATTAAGAGGTCTCTGAGAGAGGTCCTTCAAGACAATACCCCATGGCAAAGGGTTACCTTGACTGTCTCATGCTGATCTACATTTATTAGTCCAATGTATGGCCTTGACACACCTTCTGTATAATCCAGAAGGGAGAAGCATTCTGTTTGGGTTATGCTTAGGAATGCCCTTCTTAGACTCTCTTTTTAGATGAACTTGTTTACCACAATTGAAATATTTAATATTTTTGTTTTTTCAAACTTCTGGAAATCACCTCTCCTATATAGGCATTGACATGGTTATGAGATTCAAAATGGGATCTATTCCTCCAAAGGTGCTAATCTTGCCTTTAAAGGCCCAATTAAAGTTTTCATTGAGAATTAGCATTTTTAAAAAGCCAGAGATTCAATAATTATTTGTGTAGCTTCTGAATTTGGTATCATGTATTCTATTTGGCACTGACGTCAGTCTTTGTAAGGAATCAGTGAAGGTTTCTTTTGAGCACTGTATGACTTTAGTTAATGACTCAATTCTTTTCCTTACTTCACCAATTCCACACCAAGCATTCAAAGCTGCTGTGTGGCATAGAACCAGGTTGTGACCAGCATATAGAGATTGCTTTCTGCATTAGCATGATCTCATTTTCCAAGAGGTTGGTCTTGGGAAATTCAAATACCTCTAGCCGTACTTTGTTTTTCAGTGGTTTTAGTTTCATATTTTCTGCAGTTCTTCTATTGTAATAGAGGACCAGGCTCCAAGACTGCTGAAATCAAGTCTCTCCAGTCTATTTAATTCTATTAAAAGGTGACCACAAGTTTAACATCTGCCTCACGAAAGGTAAATGCATGCCAAATGAGACTATTACTTCCTTAAATCTCCTTAATATAGCATTTTCACAGGAGTCCAATTAACTTTTTCACAGTCTTGGAGATGTGTATCATTTGGAGTTCCTATAAGGTTCCTATAATTTATAATTTAT
The DNA here is from genome assembly GCA_030556225.1 of Cricetiscus sungorus. Lineage (NCBI taxonomy): Eukaryota > Metazoa > Chordata > Mammalia > Rodentia > Cricetidae > Cricetiscus > Cricetiscus sungorus. The sequence goes on from JANBXA010000044.1 coordinate 11,643,342, forward strand.
AAATTAAAATTGGTTGTTTGAAAACCTTAGACTATTCCCATCTAACCTTATAATGTAATTGGTTCTCCATTAAATTCCTCTGTCTGGGTCTGAATATCTCTAAGATCTATTTTAATAACTTTTTCTAAGTGTTGTATCTTGGCACTCATATCAACCAACATTTTTTGGAGATAAACCAAAAATTATCAAGATAACAATTAGTATTATGTAAATCCCACTTAAGTTGATTATTCCTTCTTTTAATTGATTTCATTTTTCCAATTTTGAATCATGCATTGTGTAATCATAAAGAGACCTAACTATCTCTATCATAGCTATGTTTCCCATTTTTCAACATGGGAAAAAAATCTCTGACAGCTGACCTGAACAAGGGGGAGCTAATGGACCCCCAGACTGAGAGTTGGGAAACCAGCATAAGACCGACTCAGACCCCCTGAACATGGGTCTCAGCTAGAAGGCCTGGGCAGTCTAAGGGAACTCTGATAGTGGAACCAGAATATAACCCTGGTGCACGAAAAGACTTTGGGAGCACATTCCCCATGGAGGGATACTCCCTTAGCCTAGAGACAGGAGGGAGGCCCTAGTCCTTACTCCAAATGACAGATTTTGTTGATCCCTCCTGGAAGGCATCACCCTCCCTGTGAAGGGGTGGGAATGGGATGGGAGGGGGTTTGAGGGGAATGGGAGGAAATAAAAAAATAAACAACCCCCCAAAACATCTCTTTTAACCAATTCTCCCCTTTAAGAATCCCCAATTTTCTTACCAAATTTGCCCACACTGGCAATGAAGATGTGAGCCTGACTACTGCTACACAGACTGGTAGAAGCCTGAGTGCATTTCAAGGCACCTACCTAGTTTGGCAGCAGCCTGAGAAGGGGTCCAGAAAAAGCCAACAACCAAGCAGTGCATTCAATATTTCAAATTCAAAAAATACATAAATGATGGCTGAATCTTTTCTCTGCATGTAGGGAGGGATCAGGATTTGATATTATCTAAGTGATTCAGTGTTGAAAAGAACACACAATAGCAGTGTATGTCTCAGTACAAAAAGTAAACAGAAAACCTAATCTCATCTTTGATTGAATTGTTGATTGGGAATTCATGAATTCTTTCTATCTGTTTTCCTGGAATGAGACAGAAATATTTTGGGCATTAGAGAGACATGAAAGAAATATTGGTATGAAGACATAATGCAAAATTTGTAGAAAAAAGAATTTTCAGACTCCTGTTGGCCATTGGCAAGGTAGATTGCCATAGACAATAATCAGTTTTAAAGAGCAGGCTGTCTCACTGATTTTCACCAGGCCAGTCTGTTTGGGACATTTTCTGGGATGTTTTCCCTCTCATCTCCCTTGGCATGTTCCCTTACAAGGGCATTGCATCATCCCAACTCACTCTCTCATGTAATCTTTGCAGTAGAGCACTCAAGGCAAGTCAATTCAAGAGGAGTCTTCCCTGGGGTCTTGATGTCTGTCCTCTTAAATGAAATCGTGGTGCCTGTGTGTCAAGAAGATCCCAAATGTCATTTGAAGTTTGTTTTTATCTTGAGTGAAGGGTCTCAAATGGGAAGTCTCAGGGAGGAAAGTTTTACAAAATTCTCCATGCAGTGTAGATGAGACTTGTAAAAAGAAGTGTATGTGATTACAGTGATGACTTCAGTCACCAGGTATATTACAAACTCTTGAGTTCACAAATAAGTGTGCTTTGTATGTTGCTACTGAACACATTGGGATCCAGGTCCCCCATGCTTACATTGTAGTAGACACTTCTATTTTATGACGTTTTCTTGAGTTTTTCTTGTCTGGCTCCTGCAGACTCTTGTTCCTTTTAATTCCATTGATGATTTTCAGTGCAGTTTCAAAAGTACAACATAATTTATATCATGATGGAAATGTGGTGATTTATATAATTGTTTCACTTTTTATTTGTGTCTGGAGAAAATATTTGATTTTACAGTTAAGGAAATGGAAATGGTTAGGTAAGTGCTTTTAAAAGGTATTTTGTTTCATTATTTATACTTACTTCATTGTCCTTGCTAAGTTTGGATTCACCAGACTGAATCATGTGAGGAGAGGTGGAGGAGTGAGAGGAGAGGAAGAGAAGTGGGCACAGCAGACAGAGGCCCATGTTTATTGAGGTTTAATAAGGATCAGGAGAAACAGATAGGTCGAATAGATGTTTATTCAGGGAGAAATAACTTACAACATAGACAGATGAACACCAGCAGGTTCCTGGTACCAAGGATATCTCTGGATGTTCTCCTGTCCCTGTGCTGCAACTTACTTGCTCAGGAGCTCCTTCCTCAGACTTAGTACCCAAGTTAACATCCGCCCCTGTCCCCACCCCAATGGGAGTGGTCTGTGCCACAGGTGTGGACAAAGTGAATATCTCACTACACTCCATTGCAGATATTAACATTTCCTTTTCTTCCCTAAGTATGTGTAAGTCTCTGCTGTGATCACTGAAGAAGTGGGAACTTTCTTCTTAAAGCATTTGATATTTTTAATTAATTAATCAAAAATAAAGAAGTAAAGCATTTGATGTTTTGAAAAATTGACCCTAAGAGGTGGAAAATGATGTTACAATAAGCTCAAGTTCTTACTTTCAAATTTTATAAATGCTTGATTGTGGCACACCCACCCAGAAAGATGAACCTCCTAAAAGAAAATTCATGGAGATTGAGTCCGAGAAAGGATAGAGGAGAGCAAGAAAAAGGGATATGATAACAGAGGGAGCCATTATAGGTTTTAAGAGAAATCTAGCTCTAGTGGAATGCCCAGAGATCTACAAGGATGACCCCAACTAACAATCTAAGCAATAGTGGAGAGGCTACCTTTAATGCCTTTCCCTAATAATGAGATTGATGACTACCTTGTATGCTGTCCTAGAGCCTTCATCCAGTAGCTGGCGGAAGCAGAAGCAGACACCCACAGCTAAACAATGAGCTGAACTCCTGGAATTTAGTTGCATAGAGAGAGGAGTGATAAGAAATGGGGTCAATGTGCAGAGAATAAATTTTCTGTTTAGTGATGTTAATCTCTTTACCAGTTATTGGAGCTTTGTCATAAACTTAGCCTGCATCTTTAACTCACAATGTTTGGTCCACGATTAAGGAATTCCATATTTATTTTCATTAGTTCTTTGTCAATTTTGTTCAGGGAGTTTTGATGAGCCACTGAACAACTGACTGGAATTGGCCACAGATGTCAGCAATTTGGATAAAAAAGATGCACAGGAGGGAATGGGTGTGGACTCGAGTTTGGGTTTGCCCGTGGTTCTGGATAAAGGAAGAGATGGCAGGAGATTGAGAACAAAGAAGACATGCATAAGATGATGTAACAGCTACAAGCCACGTGGCAGCAAGTAGATGAGTACAAATGGGTTAATTTACATTATAAGAACTAATTAGGAACAAGCCTAAGCTATAGGTGGAGTTTTCAAAATTAATAATAAATCTCTGTGCAGTACTTGTGGGCTGGCATTCCTACTAGGATGTATTTCAAGAGCATAGTTTATTCCTGCTCAGTCAATTTCATTGGAGATATCTTAAGAGAATCACCCAAAATTTTGCACATCAATATGCATGAAATATAAAATTATCCTTCACAAAACAGATGATAAAGTGTTGGCTTCATATTTCCTTATTTCTGTGGCTCAGTTTATTATGAACTATATGAAATGGTATTGTTAGTTTTTAAAATGATATTTAGTTGAGGGTTGATATACTACATTACAATATTATTATTCTTTTTTATGGGTTTTGATTAATGTTGCATGTTTCAGCCATGACATTCTGATGACATTCCTCTGACTTACTGAAATTAATTTTGTAAGTGTATTGATTTGGAGCTTATTGTCAGGACTGTGATAGGGTTCAAATTGAGTGTCTCCTGTGTTCAAGTCACATTCAGATGTACTTTCTTTAATACCCTTTTCTTTGGGTCTTCTTAGATTTACATATTCAGATATGAATCAATGATCTGATGTAATTGAAAATCTAAGAAAATAGGAAGGAACTATTGCAGAGTGTGGGGGGAAGAAAGATGGGAAGTGAAGGACACCATTGATCCCATGGGGGAAGACAAAATGTGATATGGTGGCCGTAGTTGGGATGGGGATTGAGGTAAATACAGCAGGAAGAGAAAGGAGGGCTAACTGACATTTAGGATGTGTGACAGTTTCAAAGGAGCCATACTATTGGCTGTCTACATAAAAATACCTATAATGAATGTAAGTCAATGTATAAAAATACATAATTAGTTCAGATGGAAAATTTCCATCTGACTGAATGCTCCTCTGAATAGCAACAGATCACCTAACAAAAACTGTGACACCTGCCATGAGAAACACATTGCTGAGTTATTGTTCAGTGTTGTTCAAGAAATTTCCAAAATACTGAAATTTAAGCCCCTGCTGCCTGAAAAATGGAAATAGTGCTGGAGATCCCTGAGTTAAAACTGTTCTAAAAATCTCCTCCCTGAAGTCTTGCTTCAGTATGAAAGAAATTGTTATTTATATTTCAAAGGGAAATCGAAGAGTAAGGAATTCTGAAAGCAGGAGAAATAGTCCCCTCCCCTGAGAAAACACCACACATCTTTGAGGGAAGAGGTGGAAACAGGACAAATTTCAAATGGAAGGAGTTAAGTATAATGAGGTAGAAGGGTGCTCTAACCATGTGTACAGGGAAGATGGGAGAAGAATCAGTAAAATCTAAGCTCCTGTGGAAATATTCTAAGTGAACCTATTACTTTATAAGCTAATACACAAACTAATGTTATGTGAGATACAGTCTAACTAAAGTTCTTTTTTCTGCATCACTATTTCTAAAACTTCTCTCATCTCAATGTTCATTTTGTTCAAATTTCCACTTTCTTTCCACACTGAGGAAAATATAAGGAGTTCCAATTTCTATACCACTAACATAAAATATGAATGGCAGATCACAGGAAGGGATCTGAAATAATAGAGATCATAAGAAACCCCATGTATCACATTTATTTTATAAATGAGAATAAATAGTATGTTAATCATACAGAAGAGCTGTGTGGCTCACTTTGAAATACCTAGATTATCTGCTGAAAAAAATTGGCACCAGTCCAACCCTCTGTATACATAGTGTTTAGTTTTGTGATGCTAAACTAACCAAACAAGAGTATTTTCAAACATGAGAAATCTATTTTCCCACAACTCTGAATCACAGAAATTAAAACTGAAGGTTTCCCTGGGCCTGCTTATACTCTGAATCTCTGAATGCATGTGATTAGGTTTTTCTGAGAGTCAGACAGTAAAGTCTCAGCAGTTCTGGCTTCTGTGTTCTTCATCTTGGTCATAGGTCTTTCCAACTACATCAGGTACAACTAAGTGATCTTATCCACACTAATCACCTAATAAAATAGCCAAATTTCAATCAGGAGTCAAAGGTGTCAGGGCTTAGAGGCTTAACACAGCAATGTGTACATAACTACATATATATGAAAAATATATTCTTACAGATTGATGCTAGTTTATGCATATTGGATGGCTAATTCTGTGAATGAATGTTAATATTCCCTCCAAGAGATTATAAACAGATAATTTCCCTACTCATGTATGAGCATCATTTTTTCATTTTTACTTAAAAGTACAGTTGACATGACAAGTCAAAGTGCCAGTTGAACAATATAATTACAAGTCAACATTTTTAGTTTATAGGATCATTTACTTATAATCAGTTTTTAAATTAAGTGCATGTTATGAACAACAATCCATAATTCCACATGGACAGTCTATGCATAAATAATACAAAAGACAAATACTAATCATGCCTAGTGCCTTGCCTGTGAGCCTCCCTTGTTACCTAGCTTGTCTGGGTCTGTGCCTTGTAGCATGGTTATCCTTTATAGCTAATATCCACCTATACATGAGTCCACAGCCACGTGTTTATTTCTGGGTCCAGGTTACTTCACTCAGGATGATATTTTCTACACCCATCCACTGCCAGCAAATTTCATGATGTTCTTGATTATAACAGCAAGCATGCCAAATTAGAATTTTCTCGTTATTTTTAGCTTGTTTGTTTAAATTTGGCTTAAGTACCTGTTTTTCCCCTTCACAGTGAGAATAACACAATATTAAACATCACTTTATGGGATATTTTAAAAATTTTCTCTAATAGTGGGAATAACTCACCAATGGTGCCGGAAAAAAATTAAATTATCCCAACTTCTAGTAAAAACCAAGTATGTTCAGGGCATAAAGTATTAAGTCAAATAGTTTGTAAACTTCATTGTACAGAGAATCTTCTCTTTTAATTGCCTAATTAATGCTTAAATGAACATTTAATTTTCATAGTAAATGAACCAGAGGACAAAATTTATGATTTGAACTATATTATGGGGTATCCTCCTGCTGGATTAAATATATATATAATGCTTTGACTTCAAAATTTAAGCCTAAGGACAAGTTACTGGGGAAAAGGATTTCTAATTTTGTTTCCAAGAAAATGAAAAGCTGTGGATTCCTTCCAGGCTAATGTGGTTTGATTGAGCAAGACCCCCTGAAGCAACGTCAATGGGAAAATGCAGCCTTGCAGACCACTACAGTCAGGATTTCTGTGTCTTCTTAGGATTCCCCCATGACAGTGCCTCCTACCAGCAGGAAGCAGTTTGGAAAGAATGACGCCCAAATTCCCAAATATTGTTTATAAATGTTTGTTTTCATAAAAAACCAAAAAGGCATGTATAATTATGTCCAGCATAAAATAAATAAATGTTTAAAAAATAATTTTATTAAAAATATTCTATATATTGCCTAAAATCCTATAAAGTTTGTCTTTAATGCCTTTGTAGATAGCTTATGTATAGGGGAATAATCAAATAGAAGGGGGAGATATAATTGCTTAATTATTATTACTCCCACATTTCAAATGGAAAGCAGCTCCAATATGTAGGAAAGGAAGTTTTATAAATATTAGAAATATTAGAAAGATTTTTTACTAATAATGAAAGGTCAAATATAAAATTCCAAATATATGGCATTGATATTTCAGGTCTACTAGAAAATAAAGCAGATGTTTCTATAATTTCTTAATAATCTTAAAATTCCTACTGGCCTTTATAAGAAGTCTTCATTCAAATATTAGGCATCGGAATTTTATCTCAGGTAAAACAGAATATAGAGAGAAATAAGTATATGAGGCCTGAAGGCCAAATAGAAATATTAAATTCTTATTAAATCTCTATTCACACTCTAAAGGAGATGCTTGTTAAACAGAAGTGGGACATGAGGACCCCAAAGATAGACTACATATTGATCTACTAACTTGAAAATGTTTAAACACTAATGAAACAGCAGCTGCTGAAAGATAATTGATTATGGAAAAAAATATTGCTGAATTAGGTCATCCTGTGTAAAGCCAGGGAAAGTGTTAAGAAGGGGCTGAGGGTATGTTTATGTTTCCATAGGAGACACCATCAAAATTGATAAAAATCTGTCATGGGCAAGAGGAATCTCTCAGATGCTTCTCCTGCTGAGATGCCTCTAGGAAAGTAAAGACACAGAAGGACTTTGGGGCAGAAAGTGAATCCATCAACCTGGAGACAGCTTAAGAATTTGTGTGACAAAGGGGAGGCAATAATTCAAATGACCCAGTAACCTTTGAATACTTAGTTCCTTGCTATGGTATAGGTGGTATCTGTGTAGGTTACAGGCTGATCATAGTTATTGGGCATATATCCCCAATCCTCCAATTAACTCAGCAGCAATTTGGTGAGATATGAATACTCCTGTGGTGGTTAATGAATTTTCTTGGCTACCTTGTCCTCATGACACCTGAGGTGCTGCTCAGTCAATCGAGGAAGGTAGAGAAAGTACAAGGAATTCTTACTTGTAAGGGAAATGGAATTCAATATCTAAACATAACTTTGCAAATATGGCTATCTATAGTCAATACTAGCCAATACTATCCTACTAAGTTTAATATGCTTCATGCATCTGGCTTTAAAGGACAGGAGATTAATGCTGCTAGTTCCATAAATCTACCAATCTGTTATGTGTGGGTTACCAGCAAGGAATCTGACTGGGTACATTAGCAACAATGTAAGAGTGAGAAACCTCCAGTGCTTATCAATATCTCCCATGGAAGTCATTCACTGGAGCCCTTGTGGCTTCCCTTGAGGGAAGTGTTCTCACTCTGAGTTAAGATGGCAGTGGTAAGATTTGAATGGATCTGTGGAAATTAGTTATTGATCCTATCCATTGTCATGGAGTTAGGATGTCAAGTCCTCTCTGGAAGTTTTGCAATTCTTTCTGTTCAGACTAACTTATGGAAATTAGCAAGTGTCTTCTACCCTCTCAAAGCATGGGAAGGAAATGTAAACATTATGGATGATATAAATACTTTGTCTTTTAGACTATATCGAAGCCATCCTTTTATAGTACGCATACCATTACCTTACTTGCTACTGAAGAGCTTGTAAAATGGCACCCTAATAATTACAACACCACTTGAAAATGTTGTACCTTTCATACCTGAATTAATTCTAGTATGTCTCTAAATTTAACCTCTGAAAATGTATGCATTCTCAGAGCAAGGTAAGAAATCTGAATAAAGGTGAAGTTGTTGAGGCCATGCCAAAACTTAACAGAAGCTTGCTGAAAGAATATTAAGACCATGTAGAATGGTTGGACTGTAATAATGGGAATTATTGCATTGACTGCTAGTACTGCGACAGCCAGGGAGGCCCATCACTAAGAAATACAAGCTGCTGAGTTCATTGGAGACTGAACTAAACATTTTTACAGAACTTTAGACTGAACAAAGTAAATTAGATAGTGAGATAGTTAATGAATTAGCTGATTTGAGTCAAGCTATTATACTGTTGGGAGATCCGTTAGAAACATTGAAGGAGCAGATAAAATTAAAATGAGATTAGAATGCTACATCCTATTGTATCACACATTTAAAGTTCAACAATATCAAGTATGACTCAGAGATGGTAAAAGTACACTTGATTTATCATCCTACTCCTTCTCAAATTATTTATAGCCAGAAATTAAAGAAATTTTTACCAAAAATTTAACTTTCATGACAATAATGGATGCTATAGAAGACATTTCAGATACAATAACCTCATTCATCCCTTTGAATCACTTTAATAGATTTCTTATTTTAGCAAGTGTTACTCTTGTGCTAGCAATAGAAACCTTATTGGCTTTAAAATGTATTTTCACTTACTTACATAAGATTATAAAAAGAAGATTGCATTTGCTGTAAAGCTATAAAACCTCCAGCATAATTAATTGTTATATATACAAAAGGGGGATTATGGCAGGCGCTCCTGCAGTTGGTTTGATTCTGGATTGTTAGCATCTAGCTTTGATCTGCTTTTCGTGACAGCTACCTTTTGTCCTCTGTACCTTCTTTTTAAATCATGCAAATCTTAGCTGATTGACTATTCAGCCAATAGTATTTGAGGTATCAGCCCATTTTGGACAGGGTCTCAGGTTCTACTTGTAGACTGGGAGCAAGTTCTCCCTCTCCCCCACCCCTATTTTTTCCAGTGGTGGTCATGAAACAAATGGCAACTTCCAGCACCTAAAGGCAGAAAAACTTCATTGTGTGAATGTTCCCCAAATAAACATTTGTTATTCTTTTATTTGGGTATTCGTGGGCTTCCTTAATCCACCCACATCTGAGAGCATACTAAGGGTATAAATTGTATGCAAAACTTGTTGGAAAAAATGCAGTATTCCTTAAGTGCGAATATTGACATGCATGGTCCCTTTGAAAAACTTAAATCAGAGGTTTTGGTATATGGCAATTAACTTGATAAAGATGTTAAATGAATAAAGAAAAAGCCTTTTGCTAAGTGTCAGTCCATGAGAAGCTATTTACCCCTGTAGCTGGAAAGGCAGTAAAATCATCCTTAGAGTGCATCTGTGAGTTTTTTCCATGGACCCTTGTGAACCCTCACTTTTTATAAGAGCCAAGTAACATGGTTGCTTCCATCTTGATGAGGATCATGTGGGCCATCAACCAGGTCATATTTCTGTTCAATTTGAACTCAGCTACTAAATAAAGTAATCACATCCACCATTATGGAATTCACTTTGCTAGGGAGGTAGGAGCATAGTGAAGGCACAGAGAAAGAGGAAGGCAGATGAGAGAAAATACAAAATCTGAGCACGGAAAACCCCCAGAGAATTTAAGTCATGACTGTAGGCTGTTAATCTATGATCTTCCTAAAATCACTCAGTCATTGTGCTCTTCCTTGTACGTCTCTAAGAGAAGGAGATGGCAATGGGAGAGTGAAAGGTTATTCAAAGAGCTGTGCTTGGGTGGGGGATGTTTAAACCTCTCTCAGGTGCAGATCCTAATGTTGCTTTAGGATTGATCCATGAGCATTACTGATCCTTAATTAGAACATCAGAAAGGCTGCAGTCTCTCCACCCATGTACAGACAGAGTTAGTGTGGTGTGGAGGCCTTGAGGTGTTATAGTACAGAACGGGGGAGACTTTAAGAATGCAATTTTCTATATGCTGCTTATTTCACTAAAACATCAAAGTATTAGGAGGGTTTTTATATGTTTCTACTTACCAGAAGATTCCATGTGTGATATGAGTTAAATTAACTTTCCTGTCCAGAAATTTTTGATCCATCCAGGATTTTATGTAATAAGGTCACCACTTACTATGTATGTTGGCATTCAAATTGCAATGATTATCATGATGACAAAGATTATTTTTGTAGATATGTAACATAGAAAGTGTAAAAGCCATTGTATCATACTGTAAGAACATGTGAGGCCCCATCAAAAATATCGATAATTCTCTGTAGGTTCAAGGCAAGGAGCTACCAGTATTTTTTGGCCTTCATGTTTGCCATTGAGGAAATCAATAGAAACACTCACATTTTACCTAACACATCTCTAGGATTTGATCTCTACAATGTCAGCAGCAATCAGTGGAATACTCTGGAGGCACCTTTTCTTTGCCTCACAGGAATGGGAACAATGATTCCCAATTACACATGCAGAAGGGAGAAGGAGGCTGCTGCTTTACTGACAGGAACATCATGGGCAACATCTGCACATATCGGGAGACTGCGGAGTCTCTACAAATATCCACAGGTGAGGGACAAGGCTGTGAGGGAACAAGAAACCTGCATTAAACTGCAGATCTTCTCGGTATATCAAAATGTACAGACGTGAGGATATGTCACTCATCAATCAAAGAGAATAAATCAGGCATTTGGTTATATAGCCTCATATACTTTGTTGGAGATGGAGAAGGGGAAGAGTTTGAAGCCTATTTTGGTGTTTAGAAAGTGCTGTGTCTTGTGAGGAATTGTTTATAAATGGCCTGGAAACAAGATAGGAAATCAAAACACCATGAGCAAATATTAATCATTATTATTCCAAAGTACTGCCTCAGGTTCAAGATTGTGTTTTATGTCAATAATTTCCTTCTTGTTTCCTATTTGAAATTTCCTTCAGGCTACTTTTGGCCCATTTGACACTATCCTGAGTGACAGAAGACAGCTCTCTTCTCTCTACCAGACAGCACCCAAAGACACATCTCTGTCACATGCCATTGTTTTTTTGATGCTTCATTTCAGCTGGACATGGGTGGGGCTGGTTCTTGTTGATGATCATAATGGCTCTGAGATTCTCTCAGACTTGAGAAGAGAGATAGACAAGAACAGAGTGTGTATAGCTTTTGTAGAAATAATTCCAGATAACGTGGTTCCCTTCTACTATAATTCTTTAAGGACTTTCAAGGAGACCATGAATTCAACTGCAAATGTGGTTATCATTCATGGTGACACTGAATCTTTAAGTGGTATATTTCTATACATAGAGGAACATTTGGTGAACTGGAAAGCGTGGGTCATGAAGTCACAATGGGATTCAATGAGTGGTTTTGACTACTTCATGTTGGATTCATTCCACAGGAGTCTCGTTTTTTCACATCATCATGCTGAGATTTCTGATTTTAGGAAGTTTATCAGGACATACAGCCCTTCCAAATACCCAGAAGACTATTTTCTTGCTGTTTTGTGGAACAAATACTTCAATTGCTCATTTTCTGGAGCTGATTGTAAAATTCTGGGTAACTGTCTACCCAATGTTTCCTTGGAAATGTTGCTAGAAATGTTTGGGAAATGAAGAGAGTTACAATATATATAATTCTGTGTATGCTGTGGCTCACAGTCTCCACGAGATGACTCTCAAACAAGTACAAAATTACCCCCATGGAAATTGGGAGGTAAATGCCTACCCTTGGGAGGTAATTTATCTTCCTTTATATTTAATAAACAGTCCTGGAACTTATGACATTTTATAAAACCATTCAGTGCATGACTGATTATACACCTCAGCAAATTTTGCCAAAAAGAAACTGAGAGATTATATGCCACTAATCATCTAGAATTCTTTGCGTACATATGTCATTGTCCCTGATGAATGCATGGCAATAACTAGGTCAAAATGAGTGTATATCTTACATACTTTGGCTTATAATTAACCCCAAAATCTTCTTATGATAATATATTCAATTGAAGCCTCATTATCTCTAAGTATATTACAAAATATAGGAGAACAGATTCTAAATGGTTAAATTTTAATGGATTCTTAAAGTTCATATTCTGAGATTATGTTTCTTGTCTCTAACTAATCACTTTATTACATCCCAACATAAACATCCCCACTTGCAAACTGAATTTTTGAATTGTACCAAGCACTTCAAGTAGGTGGAAATTTGCCTGAATCAACAATTATTGATTAAATCATCTTGTTTGTTAATTTGTGTGTGTGTGTGTGAGAGAGAGAGAGAGAGAGAGAGAGAGAGAGAGAGAGAGAGAGAGAGAGAGAGAGAGAGAGGAGAGAAAGAGAGAGAGAGAAGAGAGAGAGAGAGAGAGAGAGAGAGAGAGAGAGAGAGAGAGAGAGAGAGAGAGAGAGAGAGAGAGAACTCATTCTTCTGAAACTGACTGGCAGGCTAGAAAAATTATGACATGTTCATTTTTGGTTTACACCCACTAAAATGTTGATAACTTAGTATAGGTAGCAATTAATGTCAGGGATTTAAGGTGAGATCCATTGTTTCATTGGGTTCTGTTGAACTTTTCTGGGAATAAATTCATCATCAGCATCTGTATGTCTTTTAGCTTCACACTTTTCTCAAGAATATCAAAAATGATGATAGAAACCGTGTGGTTTTGGATTCACAAAGGAAATTAGATGTAGAATATGATATTCTCAACTTCTGGAATTTTTAAAATGGCCTCAGACAAAAGATGAAAGTTGGAACATTTTCTCCAATAGCTCCACAGGGCCAAGAACTGTTTTTGTCTGACCATATGACACAGTGGGCCATGGGATTTACAGAGGTGGGTTGGATCTTACCTCAAGGCTTTGATATCTATCAATGAACATTTGTTTGTGGGTGTAGTGGCTGTTAACCCCTTACTCAGTGCCAATCTGTACACACAAAACTACTGATACATGAGAATTTTTGTTGTCTTATTCTGAGTAATGGGCTGTTCATTTTTCCATCTGCTTTTTATTTGGATACTCATTTCCAGTTATAAATACAGTGTTTATTTATTAAGATTGTATCTATGTGCTGAAACCCCCTGACAAGAGCATTACTTTGATTCCCAGATTAGGAAATATCAGTGTATGGTCATTTTGCTTTCAGGCACCTGGCAATGTACGATAGTATGGAGCACACATGAATATGTGTTAATTACATGTCTTCTTGCAGAAAAAGAAGCAATTTGTCAAGGAACCCCACTCCAAAACAAACAAACAAACAAACACACAAACAACAACAACAACAAAACATGTAGACGTAAGAACAGAAACTTCTTTTAACACATTTGGTATGAGCAGTCAGCATTGATTCAGGCAACCATGCAGGCAAGAGCCTGAGATATTGAGTCATGGTGTATGTCCAGTCAGGAAATACATAGAGGTGAACACTGCTCTTCCTACCCCTTTTTGATATTCTTCCTGTTAATTTCAACAGTCAATGAAATTGTGCTACCTAATTATAGAATAAGTCTTCTCACTTCAAATATCCTAATGTAGATCATCTCTCAAAATTTACAAGTACTAGTTTATTTGGTAATGTTGAATTCTGCCAAACTAAAAAAATTTAAATTAAGCATAACATTGGGGAACAAAACTGCTCACTCCAGCTGTTGGGAAGCTCACAACAGGATCAGTATGGCATTACAGTTGCCTTTTAGACATGTACTCAATGACATTACTCTTTATTTTTCCTACCTTGCATATTTCTCCAAATATTCATATTTCTCTTGTCTTTGGATCATTGATTAAACACATTGAACTTCATAGCAATACTGTATTGACATTAGAATCAATGCCACAAAATAAGAATCTGCAATTGAGAAATATAAAAACTTGTCATCTCATTGTCCAACATTAGAAAATAACATTTTTATTGTTTTAAAACTGTCTACACCTGAGTATTTTCACCATGTATTTAGTTCTCAGATTCCTCGTTCGGTTATTTTCACCATGTATTTAGTTCTCAGATTCCTCGTTCGGTGTGCAGTGAAAGCTGTTTTCCTGGATTCTGAAAATCCCACCAAGAGGGGAGGCCTGCCTGTTGCTATGATTGCACTCAATGTCCAGATAATGATATTTCCATGAGACAGGTAAGTGTCAGACACGCTGGGGAATTTCCTACCTCTCCAAAATGTTTGGTAATGTCTAAGCAGATGAAAACTGTGAAGGAACAGGAAGGAAAAGTCCTGTTCCTCTTTCAGGTAGAAGTAAAAATATTTTGGTTCATTTTATCATCATTTAATTGGTGCTCTGGCCATGAAAATTCATACTTGATATATGTTGTTCATCGTTTACAGCCATTGTTCCTTTCATAGAACAACTTCATCCATCACAGAATATTCTGCCTTATTTCTCTACAACATTTAGTGCACTTGTGCACACATGTGAGCACACACACACACACACACACACACACACACACACACCATACATACTATATATTGCTGACTTCTCTTGTATTTCATAGCATTTTTAGTTCATAGTTAATACACATTTGAGGGTTGGATCCTTATGGCCCCTGGTTGCATAATTTCAGTCATGGTTCTAGCTTCATCAGAGGTGTCAGAAAGGTTGTATTTGATCTACCCATGGACATATGTCAAAATGTTTTATTTTACATTTTGTCATTTTGTTTTATCTGTAAGTGCTTTGCCTGCCTGCCTGCCTGCATGTATGTACCCTTGGCTTGCTGGGACACATCAAAGTTAGAATAGGGCATCAGATTTCCTGGAGATGGAGTCACAGATAACATTGACCCCCATGTGGGTGCTTACAACAGAACCTAGGTCCTCTGAAGGGTAACAGGTTCCAAGAGCCACAAAACCAGTTATCCACCTTCATCTATTTGGTGTACGGCATAGATAACATTCAAAATTCCCTTAATGTATGTGTTTTCTTCCCTGTTTTCCTTCATCTTTATATAAGTACCAGAAACATCAAAGCTATGTAACTTCCAAAGACAGAAATATCATTAATTTACATAGGTTCTAAAGATATAAGGCATATTTTGATTCAAAAAGTATCCATTAGGGTTATGTGTCAAAACCTGTTATGATAACCTTTCGTTGAACACAAATATTATTTTAAAATCAATAGTTGCTATATATCATGAATTTGAAACTGTATTTGTATCTCCTCCGAGTTAACTTGGTTAACCTAAGCTAAATAAATTAGTAAATAGTCATTATCTCATTATATACAAATTACTATTTTCTGTTATATTAAATTGAAGAATTATTAAACATAAAAGAGGTAAATTATGGAATGATGTCTTGGGACAGCTAGTTGAAATGGCACATCACCACTTTTATTAGTGCTTGTGTTGTGACGTAGTAGAGGACCCTCATGTAGTTGATTGTTCTTTTACTCTTTTGCTCTTTGGGTGCCCACCACCCAACTCTGAAATAATTACATGGAGGCTTAAACTTTCTTATGAATGCATGTCCTCAGCTTCTATTGTTTCTAGCCATCTTTTATTAAGTTAAATTATCATGTCTACCTTATGCCTCTGGGTGTTTATCTTTCTCTATTCTGTATATCTTTCTTTACTTCTTACTCCATGGCTTGCTATATAGCTCGATGGCTGATCCCTGATGTCCTCTTCCACTTCTCCTTTCTCTCCTCAATTCTAGTCTCCAAGATTCATTCTCCTACTTATCCTTTCTACCTGCCAGCCCCACCTATCCATTTTTCTGCATATTTATTGACCATTCAGGTCTTTATTAGTCCATTCAAGTGCTTTAGACAGGCAAAGAAGCACAGCTTCACAGATTGAAATGAATGCAATATAAAAGAAGGCAACATATGTTTGCATCATGAAACAAATATTCCACAGAATAAATAAATGTAACATATCTTTAAATAATAGTCCACAAAAACCTATGTCAAAATATATCCAAGAAATAGGAGTAGGAAGGGGACACTTGAAAACAGTGAATGGGAGGAGCACTGAGCATACTTTGATGTAATATTGAAATTGGAAAGAAAATCAGAGAGGATTCCTCAATCTTAATATTAATGTCTAAGGAGATCCTTTATATACTAAATGCTGTTTTTTGAATAATATATTGGCTTTCATGAACACTCAGATGTTTTAACATTACCTCTTAAGGAGTGATACTTTTAAAATTTTTGGTAACTTTAATTTGCCTAATTTCAAAATGTGCATATTTAGACTGATCATGTAGACCATCAAAGACTTAATGTGTTTACAGGCTTTGTGTACTTTGGAGCCATGGTAAGTTCATGAACATGTTAAATGTATTCACCGAAGGAAACTGGAAATATCAATATCAAACCCTGCATGATTGCAGTTTAAGGGGACACTCCAAAATATATTTAGTAAGAAAAGAAACTAAAGCATGAGTGCTAAATATTTCAAAACAGTGAATCCTATATTTCAAAACTTATAGAATAAGGTGTAACTATTCTTGAAAAATCATCTAAAATTTCTAAAATATATTTGTTATGACTTTTATAACCCGTGCTTTTACTAAAGAAGATATCGCGCTGTGTTTATGAAGCATTCAATGCTCAGTTACAAACCAATAGAATAAAAACAGGCAAAGTAGAAGAGACATAGTGCCTTGAGAGTAAGATGGTAGCAAAAAGCACAGCTGTAAGAAATAATAAATAATTTTGGCTGTGAGTCTAGCCTTTAAAGGCCGAGCCGTCTCTCCTGGAATCCAGTTGCAGAGAGGGAGGAGTATTAAACAAAGGGGTCAAGACCAGGCTACAGAAAGCCACAGAGACAGCTGACCTGAACAAGGGGGAGCTCATGAACCCCAGACTGATAGCTGGGAAACCAGCATTGTACAGACTCAGACCCCCTGAATGTGGGTCTCAGAAGGCCTGGGTAGTCTACTAGACCTCTGACATTGGAACCAGGATGTATCCCTGGTGCACAAAAGGACTTTGGGAGCACATTCCCCATGGAGGGATATTCCCTTAGCCTAGAGGTAGGAGGGAGGGCCTAGTCCCTACTTCAAATTACTTGACTGATTTTGATGACCCCTCCTGGAAGGCATCACCATACCCGTGGAGTGGGAGGGGGAGGGATGGGATAGGAAGGGAGGGTGGTCGGGGAACATGAGAAGGTGGGAGATAGGGAGGGAGGGAGAGGGAACTGGGATAAATATGTAAAATAAGGAAAATAAATAAAAAGGCATGCACAATAAATATGTAATTAAATAAAAGCAATAAAAATATGGAATAAATAAAGAAATAGAACAAGTCCTAAATCCTTATTGAGTTCATTTTGTATTTTTATTTACTGCTGGGCATAGGACCTGTGTATTGTGTAGTTTGTTTAACCTTTCAGACCTCACTGGAGAAAACTAATTTTATTTCCTTTCATTTCCTAAGCAGGTTTAAGTTTCTTCATTGATTAAAAGAAGAAATTGGAATTTTCTCACCAAATTATATGAAGCAATGAATAGACCATAAGGGAAGTGGTAATTGACTTTAAAATGTATTCATGCTCTTCTTTAAAATGCAATAAACACCTAGTTGTGGAAAATAAACATGAATAGATTATCTCCCTAAAGATAAATTGTGGCACTTGATAAAAAATTTATGAAAATAAGCAGTGTTCATATTTATTTCTATAGTAGCAAGTATAACTATTGTGGAAAAACACATCAGTTACAATCAAGATATTTACACTCTTAGATGTCATTTCTTAAGCTAAGGTACTTCATCAATGTACGCCTCTACTGTGGCGATACATTATTTATGATTTATTAAAGCTTGCCTGAAGATCACATAAGCAATGAGGTCAGCCACTAGCTCTTACCTCTAACTATGCTCAGACCCAAGGGGAAATGCTCAGACTGCTCACAGCATCACTGCTCCCCAGATTTACTCAGACTGCTATGTTCTGCATGAGCAACACATTGCTGAGCTGTTCAGTGTTGCCCAAGAGATATCAAAAATACCAGAATAGAAGTAAGTCGTGATGTCAGAATGAAAATACACTTTGGAATAAAATTTCTTGCCTGAAATCTTGGTTCATGATTAAGAGATGTTGTTATGTAAAGTTAAAAGGAAGAAATGTTTTGGCAAGTAAGGAATTCTGAGCCAGAGAATAGCTTCCCCTAGAAAAGAGCACACAGCTGTAAAGAACTGAAAACAGGGCATATTTAACATGGAAGGTGGCAAGTATAATGGAGTAAAAGGGTATTTCAAGGACATGTAGCAGAGTAGAAGATTGGGAAGGAGAATAAGTAAAATCTAAATTCCTGTGGAAATATTCTAAGTGAACCCATTAATTTATAAGTTATTAACAAAAAAACTAACGTTAAGTCGGAAAACATCAAACTCAAAATCTTTGTGGTCTGTCACAGATACTAAGATCTCTATTATCCCAATGTATATTTTGTTCAAATTTCCACATCTCTCTTCAACTAAAATGAAAATGAAAGTTGCTTCAATTTTCTATTGCTGACGTATATTTAAGTTAAACATAATTGTGGCAGAAATCAGGAAGGGATCTTAAGTCCTAGTGCTACTACAAACTCCCAAGTATCAGATGCTGAAATTATAAGTGCAAATATAATGTATGTCAGCTATATAGAACAATTGTATGGCTCATTTTGAATTACCTAAGAGACTATTTGCTAACAGTAGATTTGCAACAGCACACCCATCCACATACAAAGCACCCAGTTCTGGCACTGCTACAATACAAAACCAAAAATATGAGTGTTTTAAAACATGAGAATCTATTCTACCACTATCCTAGAACAGAAAAATTCAAACTGAAGGCCTCTCTGGCCCAGATTATACTCTGTACCAATGAATAAATATGACTGGCTTTTTCTGAGAGTTGAATCTTGAAAACTATCAGTCCTGGATTCCATGGCTTCAAGGTTATCAGTGTTTGACACTATACTAGGTCCAAAAATAAAGATCTTATCCATACTGATCACCTCATAAACTAACCCATTTTCTATCAGAATCACAGGAATCAGAGATTAATGGCTTAACAGATATGTCTGGGAAACACAAGTTTAGAGTCACTTATAACCTCTATCAAGATAAAGGCCCATGTGACAATCATTAAATATCAATTTTGTATTCAGAACTTTCTCATTTATACACAGTAGATGTATATTGGAGGTTTGTGAGAGTGCTCAGGTTAGAATCTACCCGATATATTTAACTTTGCAACTTAGGGTCTGTAAACAAGAAGAATGGAGCCTATGTGAAACTATGGCTGAGATTTATGTATTTGTGCATGTGTGAGTTTGTTCAAACTTAAAATTTATTAACATGGCACTTTCTTCTCTTCAGATTCTGTATGAATATTTCAAACATAATGAGTGGAGTATATAAATTCTTATTTTATTTGAGGAAAATGGAAGAGGGGCTTTCAATACTTTACATTAAAAAAATAAATAGTGTCTGAAATCTCAATGTCTGTATATAGGAGGGATCAGGATTTTATATTAAATGAACGATATATGATTGAAAAGCACACACAATAGCCTAGTAAGTAAGAATTCGAAAACTAAACAGAGACCCTAATCTTATCATTGATTGGACCATTGATTTGGGATACAGGAATTTATATTATCAGTTTGCAAGGAATGAGAAAGAAAATATTTGGAACTATAGGGAGACATGAAAGAAATATTGCTGTGCAGACATGCAGGATTTGTACATAAAGTGTTTTCAGACTCCTCTAGGCCATTGACATGTTAGATTGGCATAGACAATAATACATTTTAAAGATAAGGGTTTCCCATGGATTTTCACTGGGCCAGTATGGTTGGGACCTTTTCAGGATGTTTTCTCTCTCATGCCCTTTGGCAATCTCCCTTGCAAGGTCCTTGCATCATCCTGATTCAATGTCTCATGTAACTTTTGTGGTAGAGAGCTCTGGGCAAGTCCATCCTAGAGGAGCCTTCCCTGGGGTCTCGCTGTCTGTCCTCTTAGCTGAAATCATGAGGCAGTGGTACAAGGAAATCCCAAATGTTTTTTGAAGCTGTTTTTATCTTTTATGCAGGGCCTCATATGGGAAGTCTCAGGGAGTCCGTGGAGTGTTGGTAAGACTTGTCAACAAAACTATGTGATTAGAGTGATGACTTCAGTCACCAACATTATTACAAAGCCTTGTGATAACAAACACGTGAGCTCTATATGTAGCTGCAGAACACACTGAGATCTGTGTCTCCCATACTTACACTGTGGTGGACAGTTCCTTTGTATGATGTTCTCTTGGGTTTTTATTTTCTGGTTCCTGCAGAGTCTTGTTCCTTTTCACTCCTTTGATTCTTTTCAATGCAGTTCAAAAGTACAAAAGCGTTTATATCGTGATGGGAATGTGCTGATTGCTGCACTTGTTCCACTTTTTAATTATGGTCGTGACCACACAATTAATTTTACAGGTGAAGTAATTACTTCCATCCAGTAAGTGCTTTTAAAATTTATTCCTTTTCACCACTCATATTTCATTGTGCTCAAGTAAGTTTGGATTGACATGAACTTAAGTATATTTCCCATCCTGGAATTCCCTCTCTTGAATTCACAAACCTCTTTTTCAGGTGTTTCTTCATGTTTCCCCTTTTCCTTTTTGCTCATGTTATTTTACACATTTGATATTCTGAATTTCTCTATGTTCTTCTGCATTGTTTTCAGATGTCCAGAAGTGGGACATTTTCATGGTTTTCCCTGAAGATGGAATATCTTGTAATTTGACATGTTGTTTTGGGCCATTTTCAAAGTGTAGTTGTTCTCCATTCAAAAGAAATGATGCCAGTGATCACAGTGACTAGAGTCCCTATGTGATGATGGTAGAGTGACAGGGACTGCCTGTGCTATCTGCTGCTCATTATAAAGTCAGAATATTAGAATTTGAAGTTGGAAGCTCTTCTTTTAAAAATGCTTTCAAAATTATTTACTATTTTATCTATACTTTTGATAAGAAATCTTTTAGATTTTGTCAATTTAGCACCGTTTGCTCCATTTCATTTCTATGCTTCTAATTATCAAAACCTGCAATGTATGTGCCATGGATGCCACATAGATAGATGTTAATGGTAACCTCTGGGGGGATAGTATCTTAGTTTCTTGCCTTTTATATTAGAAGTAAGTGGCAATCAAGTTAGAACATCTAGGACTCCATTGTAAAGAAATGCCTACACAGAATTCATTGTGAAGAAACTAAGATTTATTTTTTAATATGCAAAATTTTGATAGCTGTAAGATCCATAAGACCTGAGATTGAGGAAGATAGCTTATACTCAGTATAATGATGGAAAATGGAAATGCAGAAGCAAGGTTCAAGTAGAGTCAGCATACAGTCAAGTAGAGGTGAAGAAGAATTTAAGTCATTGTGATATGACTGTGTTTGTGCTGAAACCTGGATGAAGTACTGCTAAGTCCTTAGCACAAGGAATGCAGAGTAGAAGAAATGATCAGTTAGGAAAAGTTGATACATATAAGGATCTTTTGATAACTTGATCTGAAACAGACTAAGCAAATATGGTGACAGAAATCCATTTACAGGAATATGTCTATGTGACTACATATGTAAAATTGATTTATTTTGTCTTGTTTCCCTCTTACTTGATTTCCTTAGTTTTTTGATTGGATGCACATATACATGTTCCTTCTGAATTTATAGAAAAGGACATGGAATGTGCGGCTAGGAATCTATTCCATTATAATATTTTTTCTTAACTACTTAGTTTATTTGACATAAGTGAGATCATAATTTAAAAGATGATACTTAAACATCATACATACACACCTGGCCCTTTATAGTATGCAGCATGTTGAATTCTCCAGTGTTAGCAACTAGCTTTAATATGCATTTTTGAGACTACTAACTTGGGCCTGGTAACTTCTGTTTAAAATATGCAAACTTTATCTGCGTGCCTCCTAAGATTTCAAAGTCTATGCAAAACTTGGTTGAGAAAAACACAGAGACCCACAGTATTCCTTAGTTGAGAATTTGCATTTGGCATTGTCCCTTTGGGAAGCTTAGATAAGTGGTTTTGGTATGTGGAAATTAACTTAATAAATGTGTAAATTGGATAATAATAAAAATCCTTTTAATTAGGGGCAATGAGTCCGTCCAAGAGAGGCTGTTTACTCCTGCAGCTGGAAAGGCTAAAAAATCATTCATAGAGTGCCTCTGTGAGTTCTATCCATGGACTTGTGTGAACCCACACTTGTTACAAGAGCCAAATCACATGGTTGCTGCCATCTTAATGAGGATCCTCAAGTCGTGTGGGCAATAAACCAGGTCATATTTTCTGTTCAAGTTGAACTCAGCTACATGGGAATGGAATCACACCCACCATCAGGGCATTCAAAGTTGAGTAATCCACTTTGTTGTTGAGGTAGGAACATAGTGGTGGCATGGAGAAAGGGACAGACAGATGAGAGAAAATATAAACTCTGAGCACAGAGAACCCACCAAAAACTCAAGTCATGACTGTAGGCTGTTAAACTAAAGAAGTTCACTCAGTCAATGTGCTCTTCCTTGTATGATTCTCAGAAAGGAGAAAGGGCTGGCAATGGGAGAGATGAAAGGTTGTTCAAAGAGCTGTGCTTGGGTGGGGGATGTTTAAAACCCTCCCAGGTACAGATCTTAATGTTGTTTTAGAATTGATGCATGAAACTCAGACATGATGCATGCAGACATCTCCATGAGCATCATTGGTCCTTAATTAGAACATCTGAAAGGATGCAGTCTCTCCATCTATGTACAGACAGAGTGAACGTGATGTGGAGGTCTTGGGGTGTAATAGTCAAGAACAGGGGAGCTTTTAAGGATACAACTTTCCATCTGCTGTTTATTTCACTTCAGTGTCAAAAATTGGGGGTTTTTATGTGTTTTTACTTACCAGGAAAATCCATGGATGATACCAGTTCAAGTCAACTTTCCTATCCAGAAATTGTAGATCTATTTGAGGCTTTTAGGTAATTAAACCTCTACTTACTATATAACCTGGCTTTTAGATTATAATCATTAAGTGATGACCAAAATATTTTTTGTAAATATATAACAAAGAATATATTTTTATTTAGTTTAGAAATGATCATATTTTCCATATCAATCTCAGTTCCCTCTCCCTCCCATCCTCTCATGCACCCCACTGACCCTCCATCCCATCGCCATCTTTGTGGAAAGCCACAAAGAGGGTGAGGGCTTCCATGGGAGATTATCAAAGTCTGTCACATCATTTAGGGGAGAGTCTAGGCCCTCCTTCATGTATCTTGGTGGAGAGAGTATCCCTTCTTGGGGAATGGGCTCCCAAAGTCCATTTATACATTAGAGATAAACACTTATTTTGTCGTCAGAGGTCCCATAGACTGCCAAGACCTCCTAACTGGCACACACATTTAGAGAACTTGGTTCAGTCCAATTCTAGTTCCCCAGCTTTATTACTGGGGTCCATGTGCTCTTACTTGGTTGGCTCTGCTGTTTCTGTGAGTTTCTCCAGTATGGTGTTGACCCCTTTGCTCATTACTCCTCCCTATCTACAACTGAATTCCAGGAATAAGGTTCAGTGCTTAGCTGTGGGTATCTGCTTCTGCTTCCATCAGCTACTGGCTGAAGGGTCTAGAATAGCATTTAAGGTTGTCATCAATCTCATTATGAGATAAGGACATTTAAGGTAGCCTCTCCACTATTGCCTAGATTCTTAGTTGGGGTCATCCTTGTGGATCTTGGGACATTTCCCTAGTGCCAGATTTCTCTGTAAACATATAATGGCTCCCTATCTTAACGTATCGTTTTTCTTTCCCTCTATTTTTCCCCTCAGTATTTCTGATCTCTCATGTTCTCCTCCTCCCTCCTCATCTTCTCTTTTTCCTACCTCCTTCTACCCCCCTGCCGATGCTCCCAATGTGCTAAGGAGCTCTTATCCCTTGCTCTTTCTCCAGGGGACCATATATGTCTCTTTTAGGGCCCTCCTTGTTTCCTTGCTTCTCTGGAGGGTGTGGATTGTAGTTTGGCAGTCCTTTGCTCTATGTCTAATATCTACATATGAGTGAGGACATATCATGCTTGTCTTTCAGTGACTGTGTTACCTCACTCAGGACGTTTTTTTCCAGTTCCATCCATTCACCTGTGAACTTCAAGATTTCATTGTTTTGTTTTGTTTTCCGCGGAGTGATACTTCATTGTGTAAATGTACCACATTTTCTTCATTCATTCTTCGGTTGAAGTGCATCTAAGTTGCTTTCAGGTTCTGGCTATTACAGTCAACAATGTTGAACATAGTTGAACAGATGTCCTTGTGGTATGAATGTGCATTCTTAGGTTATAGGTCTATTTAAATTGCTTATCTGTTCTTTATTTAGTTTTGGTAAGTGATATTTATCCAGAAAATTGTCCATGTCCTTTAAATTTTCCAATTTTGTGGAGTACAGGTTTTCAAATTATGACCTGACAATTCTCTAGATTTCCTCAGTGTCTGCTGTTATGTACCCTTTTTCATTTCTGATTTTGTTAATTTGCATGTGTTATCTGCCCTTTGGTTAGTTATTTTTATAAAGGTTTGTCTATCTTATTGATTTTCTTGAAGAACCAACTCTTTGTTTCAATGATTCTTTGTGTTGTGTTTTTGATGGGGATTGCATTGAATCTGTAGATTGCTTTTGGCAAGATTGCCGTTTTTACTATGTTGATCCTACTTGTCCAAGAGCAAGGGAGATCTTTCCATTTTCTGGTATCTTCTTTAATTTCTTTCTTGAAAGACTCAAAGTTCTTTTTATACAGCCTTTCACATGTTTGGTTAGTTACCCCAAGATATTTTATGTTGTTTTTGATGATTGAAAAATGTGTTGATGCTCTGATTTCTTTCTCAGCCCATTTATCATCTGATTTCTCAAAAGAGGACTCTAAAATGGCTGTGTTTTTGTTTCTTCTTAATTGATTTCACCCCTCAATTTTATTATTTCCTGGCATCTTCTCCTTCTGGTGAGTTTGCTTCATTGTGTTCTAGAGCTTTCAGATGTGCTGTTACTTCTCTAGTGTGACTATTCTCCAGTTTCTTCATGTGGGCACTTGGTACTATGAACTTCCCTCTTATCACTGCTTTTTAAGTGTCACATAAATTTTGATATGTTGTATCTTCATTTTCAGTTAATTCTAAGAATTCTTTTATTTCTTCCTTGACCGAGGAATGATGCAATTGAGCATTTTCAATATCCATGAATTTGTAGGCTTTCTGCAGTCTGTGTTGTTGAAAACTAACTTAAGGGAGCCATTGTTTGTTTGAAGAGAAGACTGAACCTAAAGAAAGATCTAGAGACCTACAAGACTGATTCCAATTAACAATTTGAGCAACCGTGGAAAGGCTACCACAAATGCCCTTCCCTGATAGTGAGATCATCAACTAAATTATCCACCATCATGGAGCCCTCATCTAGTACCTGTTGGAAACAGAAACAAACACCCATAACTAAACACTGAGTTGAACTAGAATCCAGATGCAGAGAGAGAGGACAAGACTAGGTTGCCGAGACACACAAAGACAGCTGACCTGAACAAGGAGGAGCTAATGGGTCCCCCAGACTGATAGCTGGGAATCCAGCATGGGACTGACTCAGACCCCCTGAATATGGGTCTCAGCTAGAAGAATTGAGCAGTCTAAGGGACCTCAGACAGTAGAACCAGGATGTATTCCTGGTGCACAAAAGGACCTTGCAGACATATCCCCCATGGAGGGATACTCCCTTATCTTAGACACAGGAGAGAAGTCCTAGTCTCCACTTCAAATGACTTGACAGATTTACATGACCCCACCTGGATAACATAGCCTTACATGTAGAATGGGGTGGAGAGAATGGGAGGGGAGGGTGGTCAGGGTGCATGTGAGGGGGAAGGGGGTAGGAGGGAAGAAGGGAGGGAGAGGAAACTGGGATCAACATGTAAAATGTTTAAATTATAATATATATATATAAATATATACATATATATTATGTATATAATATATATATATATATATATATATATATATATATATATATATATATGAAAACTAACTTTAAACCATGGTGATATGACAATATACAAGGGTTTTTCCATTTTTTCTGTCTATTGAGGTTTGCTTTGTTGCTGAGTATGTGGTTGATTTTAGAAAAGGTTCCATGTGGTGCTGAGAAAAATGTATATTCTTTTGTGTTTAGATGGAATATTCTACAGCTATTTGTTAAAACCAATTGGTTCATAACTTCTGTTAGTTCCTTTGTTAAGAATCTGTCTGGTAGTCCTATTCAGTGGTGAGTGTGGGGTGTTGAAGTCTTCCACTATAAGTGTGTGGGGATTTATGTGTGTTTTGAGTTTTAGTAATGTTTCTTTATGAATGTGGGTGCCTTTGTATTTGGGGAACAGATGTTCTGAACTGAGACTTCATCTTGGTGGATTTTTCCTGTGATGAATATGAAATGCCCTTCTTAACCTCTTTGATTAATTTTAGTTTGAAGCCTAATTTGTTAAATATTAGGATAATTACATCAGTTTGATTTTTAGGTCCATTTGATTGGAAATCTTTTTTTCAACCCTTTATTCTGAGGTAACATCTGTGTTTGAAGTTGAGGTGTATTTCTTATATGCAGGAGAAGGATGCTTTCTGTCCTTATATCCATTCTGTTACCCTGTGTCTTTTTATAGGTGAGTTAAGACCATTGATATTGAGGGATATTAATGACCATTGTTGTTAATTCTTGTTTCTTTTGGATTTTGTGGTGGTGATATTGTGTGTGGATCCCCCCTTTTTTCTTTTGGTTTTAATAAGTGGGATTGTCTATTGCCTATGTTTTTGTGGGTGAAGCCAACTTCCTTGGGATGGAGTTCTCCTAATACTTTTTGTAGGACTGGATTTGTGAATATGTATTGTTTAAAATCTGGAGTTTTTTTCATGAAATATTTTGTTTTTTGCATCTATAGTGATTGAAAGCTTTGCTGGGTATAGTAGTTGGGGTTGGTATCATGGTCCTTTATTGTTTCTATTGAGAAGTCAGGTCCTTTAGTGTTTCCATTGAGAAGGCAGGTTTAATTCTGATAGGTCTGTCTTCATATGTTACTTGGCCTTTGGCTCTTATTATTCTTTATTTTGTATGTTTGGTGCTTTGATTATTATATGGCAAGTGGACTTTATCGTGGTTCAGTCTATTTGGTGTTTGGTACGCTTCTCGTACTTTCATAGGCATGTCCTTCTTTAGATTGGGATGGTTTTCTTCTATGGTTTTGTTGAATATGTTTTCTGTACCCTTTAGCTGGATTTCTTTACCTTCTTCTATACCTATTATTCTTAGGTTTGGCCTTTTCACAATGTCCCATAATTCCTGGATATTTTGTGTTGAAGATTTGCTGTACTTAAGATCTTCTTTGATTGATGAATCTATTTTATATAGTGAATCTTCAACACTCTAGATTCTCTTCTCCATCTCTTGTATTCTGTTGGTTATACTTACATCTGTAGTTTCTGATCATTTACCCAGCTTTTATATTTCCAGCATTTCCTTGTTATGTGGTTTCTTTATTGTTTCCATTTTAGCTCTCAAGCCTTGATCTGTTTGAATTGTTTCCTTTATTTGTTTTGTTTTGTTTTGTTTTTTTTTTTTTTGTCTTTTCTTGGATTTCTTTAAGAGATGTTTTTATTTCTTGAATTTTTTTTATTTATCTTTTCCTCCATTTCTTGTATTTTTTGCTTGTTTCTACTTCTGCTTCTTTAAGGGGGTTTCTCGTTTCCTCTTTAAGAGCCACTCTTATTATCATAAAGTTGTTTTTATGGTCATTCTCTTCTGCTTCATCTGCATTGGGATGTTCAGGTCTTGCTGCTGTAGTGTCCCTAGACTCTGTTGGCATCATATTGGTCTTTCTGTTGTTGAATGTGTTCTTATAATGTTTTCTTCCCATCCTATCTTCCAGTGGGTTCATATGGGGTCTTTCCCTCTCCTCTCCTAGCCAGGTGGGTGTAGCTGGGCCAAGACTGAGATGTGGGCAGGTCCTACCTGCTGGGGCATATCTGCTGCACGCCAAGCAGACAAGGAAATTCTAAGAAGGGGATGGGGGAATGGGCCAAAGCAGAGCCCATACTCACCTCTCCAGGTGGGTATAGGTGGGCCAAGCATAACAAAGAATTTATAAGAGCCATTGCATCATACTATTATATGATATGAGTCTCTTTCTTAAATACTGATAATCATTCTCTGCAGGTACAGAGCGATTGCCTACCAGATTTCATTGTCCTTCATATTTGCCATTGAGGAAATCAACAGAAACACTCATATTTTACCTAACATATCTCTAGGATTTGATCTCTACAATGTCAACAGCAATCAATGGAATACTCTGGAGGCACCTTTTCTTTGCCTCACAGGAATGGGAACAATGATCCCCAATTACACATGCAGAAGAGAGAAGAAGGCTGCTGCTTTACTGACAGGAACATCATGGGCGACATCTGCACATATTGGGAGACTGCTGAATCTCTACAAATATCCACAGGTGAGGGACAAGGCTGTGAGGGAACAGGAAACCGGTATTAAACTACAAACATTAAATATATTTTAAAATGTAAAAAGTAAGACTAGGTTATTCATGGATCAAAGAGAATAAATCAGGAATGTGGTTATAAAGCCTCAGATACTTTGCTTGAGACAGAGAAGAGGAAGACTTTGAAGCCTATATAGGGCGTATAGAAAGTGCTGTGTCTGGAAAGAAATTGTCTATAAATGATCTCAAAGCAAGATAGGAGATTAAAACACCATGAGTGTAAGTTAATCTTTACTGTTCCAAAGAGCTGTCTCAGGTTTAAAAATGAGTTCTATATCCATGTTTCCCTGTTGTTTTCTATTTGACATTCCCTTCAGGTTTCCTTTGGGCCATTTGACATTATCCTGAGAGACAGAGGCCAGTATTCTTCTCTCTATCAGACGGCACCCAAGGACACATCTCTGTCACATGCCATTGTCCTTTTGATGCTTCATTTTAGCTGGACATGGGTGGGACTGGTTCTTGTAGATGACCAAAATGGTGCTAAGATTCTCTTAGACTTGAGAAGAGAGATGGACAGGAACAGAGTGTGTGTAGCCTTTGTAGAAATGATTCCAGACAACTTGATTTCCTTTTACTATATTTCTATAATGACTATCCAGAAGATCACAAAATCAACTGCAAATGTGGTTATCATTTATGGTGACAATGAATCTTTAAGTGGTATAATCCTATATATAGGAGAATTTTTAATGAATTGGAAAGTCTGGGTCATGAAGTCACAATGGGATCTGAATACTGTTTCTTATTATTTCATGTTGGATTCATTACATGGGAGTCTGATTTTCACACATCAACATGTTGAGATTTCTGAATTTAGGAAGTTTATCTGGACATACAATCCTTCAAAATACCCAGATGACCATTATCTTGCTCATATTTGGAATGAACACTTCAATTGCTCTTTTTCTGGACCTGATTGTAAAATATTGGGTAACTGTCTACTCAATGTTTCCTTGGAAATGTTGCCTAGAGATATTTGGGAAATGGACATGACTGAAGAGAGTTACAATGTATATAATTCTGTGTATGCTGTGGCTCACAGTCTCCATGAGATGACTATAAACCAAGTACAAAATTACCCCCATGGAAATGGGGAGATAAATGCTTACCCTTGGGAGGTAATTTCTCTCCTTGTATATTTTAACAATAGCATTGTGAGTTATGAGGATATTTAAAAGCACTCAATACATGATTATACACTGCATATTTTGCCAAAAGGCACCTAAGAGATTTGTATGTCACTTATCATCTAGATTTTGCTGCAGACATACAGGTCATTGTTCCTGATGAAGGAATGACAAGAAAATGTTTAAATGTATAAATGTCATTATCTACTTTGTGTTACAATTAACCTCATAAGCTTCTAATTATAATGAAATAAATTTGAAAACCCATTATATCTAAGTATATTTCAGAGCTTAAATAGGGGAAGTAGACACTAAATGCTCAAATTTTTCTAAATCCTTAAAGTTCAGATTCTGAAGTTATGCTTATGTTACCTAGCAGTATCTGACTATTTTCATTAAGTTTAGACATTAAACACCTTATTTACAAGTTAAAGCATTGAGTAGTGGCTAATATTTCAGGAAGTTGGGCATTTGCCTGAATCAACACTCACTGATTAAGGTTTATTTATTTATTTGTGTGTGTGTGTGTGTGTGTGTGTGTGTGTGTGTGTGTGTGTGTGTGTGTGAGAGAGAGAGAGAGAGAGAGAGAGAGAGAAAGAGAGAGAGAGAATTATCTCTTCTGAAACTTATGTCAGTCTAGAAATATTATGATATATTCATTCTTGGTCTTCATTCAATAAAATGTTGATGTGTTGATATAGCTTGCAATTAATGTCAGGGAATCGGTATAATGCGACACATTGTTTTATGATGTTGTGTTTAAGTTTTCTGGGAATTAATTCAACATCAGATTTTACATCTTGTTAGCTTCACCATTTTCTCAAAAATATCCATTTCAAAAATGCTGCTGGAAACCTTGTAGTTTTGGATTCACAAAGGAAGTTAGATATACAATATGATATTCTCAACTTCTGGAATTTCCCCCTTGGTCTCAGACAAAAGATGAAGGTTGGAACATTTTCTTCAAAAGCCCCACAGGGCCAAGAACTGCTTTTGTCTGATCATATGATCCAGTGGGCCACAGGATTTACAGAGGTGGGTTGAATCTTATGTCATTGCACTGATCTCTTTCAATAAACAGTTGTTTGTGGATGTAATGTAATGGTTTGTGGATGTAATGTTATTCAGTGACAATCTGTATGCACAAAACTACTGTCATCTGTGGAACTTTTTGTTCCCTCCTCTGAGTAATGGAATTTTTTTTCAATGGGCATTTATTTCCAGTTATAAAATCAGTGACTATTTATAATGATTTCGTCCTTGTGCTGAAACTACCTGAGAAGGCTTTAATTTGACTCCCGGATTAGAACATTTTAGTGCATGGTCAATTGGCTTTTGGGCACCTGGCAACATGCAATGGCATCGAGGGCACATAAATGTGGGCATATTACATGCCTTTCTGCTGAGAAGGGAACCAATTGTCAAAAAAAAAAAAAGGCAGACATAACTTTACATAGACTTCTGGTCACACTTGGTGTGAGCAATTCATAGTGGTTCAAACAACTATGTAGGCAAGAGCCTGAAAAAAAGAGTCATGATGTACCTTCAGTCAGGTACTACATGCTGATGAACACTGCTCTGCGTATCCCCTTTTGCTTTTTATTCAGTCCATAACAAAAGAAAATGAAAAGGTACTACCTTCTTATAGAATATGTGTTTTCACTTCATGTAACATACTGTACATTATTTTTAACAGACAGTCACAAAGAACAGTCTATTTGGTGAATCTTTCAAACTAAAAATGTAAATTAAGCATCACCATTGGGAAACAAAGCTGCTCACTCCAGCTGTCAGGAAGTTCACAATAGGATTATTATGGCATTACAGTTGCCCTTTTAGACATGTACTCAGTAACCTAACTTTTTCTTATTTTGCCCTACCTCTAACATTTCCAGAACTGTTCATATTTCTGTTCTTTTGCATCATTGATTAAATACATTGAAATTCATATTCTTATACTATATTGAAATGAGAAGCTATGTGTCAACACAAAGATCTGCAATGAATAAATATAACAACTTGCCATCTTCTTGTTGGAAATATATTTTTATTGTCTTACAACTGTCCACTCCTGAGTATTTTCACCATGTATTTGATTCTCAGCTTCCTCGCTCCGTGTGCAGTGAGAGCTGTTTTCCTGGATTCAGAAAATCTGCCCAGGAGGGGAAGCCTGCCTGTTGCTATGACTGCACTAGATGTCCAGATAATGAGATTTCCAATGTCACAGGTAAATGTGGGACTCACTGTGGAATTTCCTACCTCTCTACAGTTTTTGGTAATGTCTAAACTGATTAAATGGTTATGTGAAGGAACAGTAGAACTAAGTCCTGTTCTTTTATCAGTTAGAAGTAAAACTATTTTGGTTCATTTTATCATTTAATTAATGCTTTGTCCATTGAAACTCATACTTGGTTTATGTTGTTGATCCTCTACAGCCACTGTTCCTTTTATAAAATGACCTTACCCATTGTGAAACATTCTGCTTTATTTCTCCCTAGAATTTAATGCACACACGCACACACACACACACACACACACACACACACACACACACACACTATTAATTACTAACTTCTCTTATATTCATAGCATATTTAGTTCATAGTTAACACACATTGAAGAGCTGGATCCTTATGGCCCTTAGTTGCATATTTTCAGTCATGGTTCTAGCTTCATCAGAGGTGGTCAGAAATGTATTTTATTAACTCATAAACATATTTTAAAATGTTTTACATGTTTGTCATTTTATCTGTGAGTGTTTTGCCTGCAATGTATGTACCCTTTTTTTACATTGTGCACATCAAAGTTAGATTAGAGCATGAAATTTCCTGAAGGTGTATCACAGACAGCATTGACCACCATGTGGGGGCTTTTAACTGAACCCAGTTACCCAAAGTGTAACAGGTTCACTGTTTTTCTCCATCTTTACATGAGTACCAGGAACATCATAGTATGTAACTTCCAAGGAGAGGGATATCCTTAAATCACATAGGTATGAAATAGCTAATACATGTTTAGATCCAGAAAACATCCACTAGGGTGGTACATCAAAAACCTCTTGTGAGAGTGTTTCATTGAACACAAATATTTTTTTAAATCAATTGTTGCTATGTAACACTAATTTAAATGTAGATGTGTATTTCTTCTGAGTTATTTTATTAATGTAAGCTAATTAATGTGGAAAATAGTCATTAATTCATTGTATACAAATGACTATTTTCTAAAAGATGTTAATGAAAAAATTATTAAACATAGAAGAGGAAAATTATGGAATAATTTTGTGACAACTAGGTGAAAATGGCACATGACCACTTCCATTAATGATAATACTGTGAATAAGTCAGGCATATATACAAATGTTTATACAATAAGGAAGGACACTGCATTTAAAGTATCGTCTTTTCCAGGCAACTGGAGACATAGTAGAGGAACCTTATGTAGTTGCTTGATTTTTACTCTTTGGCTCTTTGTGTGTCTGCTACCCAGCTCCCAAATAATTACATGAAGGCTTCTTTTTATTTACAAATGTTGGGCCTTAGCTTGACTTTTTTTCTAGCCAGCTTCTTTTAACTAAAATTATCATGTCTACCTTATGTCTCTGAGCATTGATTTTCTCAAGTGTAGACATCTTTTAAAAATTCAAACACCCATAACTAAACACTGAGTCGAACTAGACTCTAGATGCAGAGAGAGAGAGAGGATAAGACCAGGTTGCAGAAACATAAAGAGACAGCTGACCTGAACAAAGAGGAGTTAATGGGCCCCCCCCCCAGACTGATAGCTGGGAATCCAGCATGGGACTGACTCAGACTCCCTGAACATGGGTCTCAACTAGAAGGACTGAGCAGTCTAAGGGACCTCAGACAGTGGAACCAGGATGTATTCCTGATGCAAAAAAGGACCTTGCAGACATATCCCCCATGGAGGGATACTCCCTTAACCTAGAGACATGTGGACTGGGGATGGGGGGGATGGTGGGGAGGGTGGTCAGGGTGCATGTAAGATGGAGGGAGGAGAGGAGGGAGGGAGAGGGAACTGGGATCAACATGTAAAATAAAAAAAAGTTATAGGGAAATATAAATGACTTGGAGTTTAAGAAAAAAGAAACATGTTAGAAACCATTTTGTACCTGATTCAAGACTTGCTATAATGCTGTAATGAATGAGCTGAAATAATACATAATGATAAACATATTACATAATTGAGTCTAAAATAAAAAAAAAATTTTCTCCCTGGCTTGGTGTGTAGCATGGTGGCAGTCCCCTATGTCCTCCTCTTTTGCTCCTTCTTTTGCTTCTTGGTTCTTGCTCCAAGATTTCTTCTCCTAATTATTCTGTCTACCTGAAAGCCCTCTCTTACCATTCTCTTTCTGCTATTGGCCATTCAACACTTTATTAGACCAATCAGGTATTTTAGAGATGAAAAGAAACATAACCATAACATAAAAGAATACAACATACCTTTGTATCATGAAGCAAATGTTCCACAGGATAAACAAATGTGACACATATTCATCTAATATTCCACAACAATATTATGTCAAAATATACCTAAGGAACAGAAAGTAGGTATGAGACAATTGAAAAAAAGCAAATTGAAGGAGCATACTTAGACAAAATATTGAATATTGAGAGAAAATCAAAGAGGATTCCTTAATCTTAATATTAGTGTCTAAGGAGATTCTTCATATATTAATTGAAATGTTTTCAACAACATAATGGCTTTCCTGATGTGTTAACATTACTTCATAAGGAGAGAGGGTTTTAAAGTTTTGGTGACTTTAATTTGCCTAATTTTAAAATGTGCATATTGAGACCTCCTATATACATGGCCAAAGACTTAATGTGCATATAGAGATTTTGTGTATATTGAGCCATGCTGCATTCATATATATATATATATATATACATATATATATATACATATATATATATATGTATATATATATATATATATATTCACTAGGGGTAACTAGAATCATCAATAATCATCAATATCAAACACTGCATGGTTGAAGTTTAAGGAGACATTTCAAAATTTATTTAGTAAGAAAAAAAGAAATTAAAATATAAATAAAAAATATTTCAAAGCAGTAGTCTCATACTGCAAAACATATAGAATGGCATGTGAATATCTTTGTATGATTTTCAATTTCTAAAAAAAGTATTTGTCATGACATATACAGCCTGTGCTTTTAATAAGGAATTTAAAGGATTGTGATTCTGAAGCATTCATGCTCAATTAAAATCAATAGAATTAAACACAGATAAAATAGAAGAGACAGATTGCCTTGAGAGTGAGAGGGTATTATGAAGAAATAACAAAATGCTGATGATGGTAATAAATTATACAGTAGGCAGAAACAAGATGATAAATTTAATGCAAATTTTCAACAAAAACCAAATTGGAATGAATACTTTGCAAAAATACTGAATATTTTTAATTGGATGAAAATATTGTATTAATACATCATTATTTATAACTTGAATTGAAGATGAAAATCTAAAATTTAAAGTAATAAAGTATCACACAATTACTCCATGACCAACCATGGAGTAACTCTCCATGGTCATGGAGAGTTTTATAGCTGTTAAGTTCATCATTTCTCCCTGGAAATGACTAATCAGTTTCACAAAATAAGTTTTTCAAACTTTGAAGAATTTAATGGTTCTCACTCCTTTACACACTATCAGAGAAGGAGAATTCATGCTGGAGAATTCATTCAATTAAAATTATGGAAATAGATAGATTTGGGTGTGATGCCTGAGAATATTACAAGAAAATCCTAAAAATGACATACTCCTTATACTGAGCTCACAGGACAAAGTCACACAAAGGAAATCAGAATGAGATGATCCTATGATCATATATCAGGTTTATGAAAATTAATTTGGTCATTTGTAAGTATAAAGTAAATATAAATTATTACTTAATTGAAGATGTATTTAAGCACACTAATATAAAATAGACTGGCTAATTTTATGTCCTATAAAAAAAAGATCAATGTAGAATGATTAATTGGAAAGCATTTGGGAATTTGCACTATTGAGCACTGGTTTACTTGAGTCTGAAACAACAAAGGAAATGTGGGCAATGCCAGAAAGCTGGTAATGCGAGTGGCTTCCTGAGCAGAGACTCATAATATCTTTAATTCCTGAGTAGATATGGACCATTGTGTGAGGTGTCCAGAAAGTCATTATGCAAACACAGAGCAAAACCACTGTCTCCAGAAAACAGTGACCTTTCTGTCCTATGGAGACCCTTTGGGGATGGCACTCACCTGCTTGGCCCTGGGCTTCTCTGCACTAACAGCTGCTGTTCTTGGTGTCTTTGTGAAGCACCAGCACACTCCCATTGTCAAGGCCAACAATCGGACTCTCACTTACATCCTGCTCATCACTCTGACCTTCTGTTTTCTCTGTCCCTTGCTCTTCATTGGCCATCCCAACACAGCCACCTGTGTCCTGCAGCAGAGCACATTTGCAGTTCTCTTCACAGTGGCTCTCTCCACAGTCTTGGCCAAAACTCTTACTGTGGTTCTGGCTTTCAGGATCACAGTTCCAGGGAGAATGATGAGGTGGATAATGATATCAAGGGCTCCTAACTTCATCATTCCCATCTGTACCCTTATTCAAGTTGTGCTCTGTGGAATTTGGCTGAGTACCTCTCCTCCCTTTGTTGACTCAGATGTTCACACTGAGCATGGCCACATAATTATTATATGCAACAAGGGCTCCACTATTGCCTTCCACTCTGTCCTCGGATACCTGTGCTCGATGGCACTTGGGAGCTACACTATGGCTTACCTGTCCAGAAACCTGCCTGACACATTCAATGAAGCCAAGTTCATCTCTTTCAGCATGTTGATTTTCTTTAGTGTATGGACCACCTTCCTCCCTGTCTACCACAGGACCAAGGGGAAACTCATGATAGCCTTGGAAGTCTTTTCCATCCTGTCATCCAGTGCAGGCCTCCTCAGCTGCATCTTTGTCCCCAAGTGCTATATTATTTTGTTCAGACCACATAAGAATGTGTTTAAGTATGTCAGGAACAAAGCACACTCTAGAGGAAAAGATGATTATAAAGCTTAGTCCATGTTTTTCTAAATTATGTAGATGCCTTCAAGCCTGTTTAAGGCATATAATAGACTGAGATATTTATTAGATTCATTTATTAATAAATCCGTCTTTATTTCCTCATCTTTACATATTTCGCTAATCAGGAAGCTGACTTTCATAAATATTCATTGTATCACTTAAATAATATTAAAGAAAAGATGAATGAGATATGTAGCCATTCTTCACCTCTTCTACATTGCATAATTCTGCATTTATAGCACCAAAAGTTTTTATATTTATCCACGTGTTTTTCATGTAAGTTTGCTATGAAGGAAAGCACACTTTTATAATGAATATGAATTTGACATAAAGGAATTACTTCGCCAAACAATTACATAAAAAGCTGCCTATTAGAGAACAATGAAGACAAATTTATTTTATAATAAAAACACAAAGTCAGATATGAATAATAAAATACTTACTCAAACAGAAAATTACATGAATCTTCTGTTAAGTATTAACGAATTGGAAATGCTTGTTTGTAACCAGTTCTGTAGAACTTGGTTGATGTCTATCTTTGATTATACATATCTAAACATATTGCGCATTTACTCATTCATAATTCAATTTTAATAAATTGATCTACATTCTTTCAACTTAAACTGAAATATAGCTCCTGAATATTGATGAGCACATATTTCTCCATATTCTATCAACTTTTCATAAAAGATATGTAATTCTTTCAAAATAACAATTCTAACTCTTATTATTTCTTGTGCAATGTACATTTGCACAAATATCTAGGACCCTCTTGCTATGTGCCTTATACCTTGTCATTTGTCGGTAATCAGTTTCTTTATAGTTCACAAGCTCTAAATTTCAAGAATGTGGTAGATGGTAAGTAATGTCAATCAATAAATTTAAATTAAAAACAAGCTAGTTTCCATGGTTGAGAATTGGTACTCATTATTACAAATAAATTTTCTTACATCCATTTGATTGGAAAATTTTTACCAACCCTTTATTCTGAGGTAATGTCTGCCTTAAAGTTGAGGTATGTTTCTTGTATGTACTAGAAGGCTGGTTCCTGTTTTTGTATCCCTTCTGTTATCCTGTTTGTTTCTATAGGTTGATTCCTTTGATATTAAGGAATATTAATGACAAGTGATTGTTAATACCTGTTAAATTTTGGTAGTGTGTGTAGTCTCCTCACAAGGATTTTCTGGTGTGTAATTATCTATTGCCTGTACTTTCACGTGTACAGCTAACTTCCTTGTGTTGGAGGTTTCCATCTAGTGCTTTCTGTTGGGCTGAATTGTTGAATACCACAACTATCATTATATAGCCTTCATTCAGATGCAGAGATCCACAACCAAGCACCAAACCCAGCTCCTGGAATCCAGTCAAACAGGGGGAGGAGGGAATATATGAGCAAGGGAGGTCAAGACCATGATGTAGAAAGCTACAGAGATAGCTGAACCAAAGTTTAGTAATATCCTTTTCTTTGCCAATTCCAAAAGCCTTGTCACAAACTGAGCACAATTTTAAATTGGTGTTTGACCCCAAATTAAGTAACTACCTATTTCTATTGAGAATTGTGTTCAGTGTATATTTTAGATTTTCTTCCTCTTCCTCCAGTTATATTAGACCCAACACCCATATGTATCCCATGAACATTTTGCCATTTTTTTGCAAGCAGAAGCAAATAAAATGAGTTCTATTCCATTTGGAACACAGTTGAGTTACCAAGGGTATATGTCTTGAAGAAAATTCTCAGTATTTCTCCATGTTCATGTCTCAAATGCCAGTAATTTATCAGTTAGTTGTATGTCCTCACTGCTACTTCCAATCTCAATGCAGGGATCTGGTTCCCCTGTGTGCTTGAACTAGGTTTGTGCATGTTGTCACACTTATTTTGAGTTTATTATCTCAATTCCCTTGTTGTGTGCTGAGGAAATGTTTTCTAGTACTAATCAACCTTGTCTGTCCCTTCCAATCTTTCTACCCCTTTATAGTGATTCATGAGCCTGTTGAGGAGGGAATATGAAACCTGAATGAAATTAAATATTTTATTGTGATGAAAATGTAAAAAGAAATTTGTAAATCAGAATCCTAGAGACAATGGGTAAAAAAGTTGGACTCGCCTTAGTAGTCATAAAATTAACATAAAAAACATGAGATATCAGGGTGAGATGGAAGTTTAGATGAAATTTCTGATCTACATTTTAAGTAGAAACATTCAGAGTCATAAGAGAGGAAGAGTTCACTCCTTGAATAGCAAGAAAGGAAGGGGGCTGGGATCCATAAAGATGAGTCAGGATCCAGTAAATGTGGAAACAGAAAGGCAATGTAGTGTTCTGAAGGAAACAATGAACACTTCCAACATGGAAACCAAGTAAGAATAGAATGGAGGACCCATATAGGAGAAGACATTTGGGCAACAAGCCATGTTTCTGAAAGACTAGAATTCCATTTCAAAAGAGAGACATATGGTGCTGGTATGCATTAATCTAGTTCAGCGATTTTCTGTGACCGTGTTTCTTTCTTTCCTTTTTAAGAGTGGGTCTTCCCTTGCTTACTTAAATCTTATTTATTTATTATTTTACATATCGATCCCAGTTCCCTCTCTCTCCCTCCTTCCCTCCTTCCCTCTCTACCTCTCTCCCTCCCTCCCATACCCCCTTGGGAGCTAGGAGAAAGAGAAAGGGAGGAGAGGAAAGCACACTGGACAGTGTATCTTTCTTATTGAGCCCATTTTCTCAGTTCATTGCCCCATTGCTCCATTTGTGTTAGATTCCTGTGCCCCTAGGGTGTAGTGTGATGCATAACTCACAAACTCTTAATGTCATTGCAGTCAGCAGTAGCTCTTTCTTCACAGTTGTTTATTGTTGAGTGCCACCTTGCTACTACTGAGGAAAATAACTTGATGAATCTAGGCCATAATCTAGTACACAGATTGATAGCCCACAGAATGTAAGGACAGAGGACACTATTAGACAGGTAGTCTATGACTACATAAACACAGACCCTGCTGGCAGATGTGAGTATTAGTACTTGTTGACAACACCTTTCTCCAGTTGTTGATTTTTTTCTCTTTTTATGAATTGCTACTACATCTTAAGTATGTTTTCACTATCCACTCTACCATGGTGCACAGGAGCCCAAAAGCCAGTTGAGTGCAAAGGATAGGCCCTGGTCTCACTGCTACAACCCTTACAAATTGGCCTAGCTACCCAACTGTCACACACCTGCAGAGGTCCTAAGTCGGTCCAATATTGGTTCCCTAACTGTTGATCCAAAGTCCATGACCTACCATGAGCTCAAGTCAGCTGTCTCTGTGGGTTCTCGGTCATGACTGTCCTGGCTCTTACAATCTATCTTTTCTTTCTTCAGCAGTGGATGGTAGAGGGGTAGATGGAAAAAAGGAAGCTTAGGAGTAAAGAACAGATGGGGAGAAGGGTAAGAAAACTGTGGAAAAGGTGTAAATTAAATGAAAGATTTTATTTAAATAAAATAGGAGAAAATACACCACCCATAGCCTGCCCTCCCCTCACCCTTTGTCTTGCTGGGCCCAATGCTCAGGGTGAGCATTGGGCCAGAGTGTGGGTTCAACAGCCCCTCCACCTCCATCTCCATGGAATTTCTAGGGTCTGCTCTGAGCACACTGGAGCCACCTATCCACATGGGACCACCTTGAGGCTCCACTTGCTTGATATTTGGACCTCATCATTGGCCCTCTGCTGGAGGTGATTCTGCGACCAGTTCAGGCTGAATACCACCACATACTTCCCTGGGAACTCCAGGGGTTAGCTCCTCATCTCGCTCCCCCCTATATCCTGGCGCTGGATAGTACGGTCCTGGTACTCTTCATACACCACCCAGAGCCTGCCTTCCCCTTCCCCTTTGACCAAAGAATATCTACCCAATGGAATACTACTCTGCAGAAAAGAAAATAACAGAAGCTTGACATTTGCAGGCAAGTGGATGGAACTTGAAGAAACCATCCTGAATGAGGTAACTTAGTCACAAAAAAAGGAACATGGTATGTACTCGCTCATATATGGATTTTAGACCTAGAGCAAAGGATCACCAGCCTACAATTGACACTGCCAGAGGAACTAGGATATAAGGTGTATTCTAAGAGATTTATGTAAGTACTCACAGAAGGGGGAAGGGACAAGTTTTCCAGAGCACATGAGGAGTGGGGGGGGCAGTGAGGGAAGAGGGAAAGAGAAGGGGAAGAGAGGAAAGCACGTGGGACTAGGAAAATTGAGTTGAGTAAGGGGAGGAATAGAAGACAGGAGGGAGAAAGAGAGAGTGAGAGAGTGAGTGAGTGAGTGAGAGAGAGAGAGAGAAAACATAAAAGAGGGAGCCATTATAGATTTGAAGAGAAAACTGAACTTAAAGAAATGTCCAGAGACCTAGAAGACTGACTCCAACTAACAATTTGAGCAACAGTGGAAAGACTACCAAAATGCCCTTCTCTGATAATGAGATCAAGGACTAAGTTATCCACCATCAGGGAGCCCTCATCTAGTACCTGTTGGAAACAGAAGCAAACACCCACAACTAAACACTGAGTCAAACTAGAATCCAGATGCAGAGAGAGAGGACAAAAGCAGGCTACAAAAACACACAGAGACAGCTGACCTGAACAAGGAGGAGCTAACGGGCCCCCAAACTGATAGCTGGGAATCCAGCATCAGTATGCTTCTTGTACTTTCATAGGCTTGTCCTTCTTCAGATTGGGAAAGTTTT
The DNA here is from genome assembly GCA_030556225.1 of Cricetiscus sungorus. Classification (NCBI taxonomy): domain Eukaryota; kingdom Metazoa; phylum Chordata; class Mammalia; order Rodentia; family Cricetidae; genus Cricetiscus; species Cricetiscus sungorus. The sequence goes on from JANBXA010000044.1 coordinate 11,685,381, forward strand.
CTCCAATGATTTTGTTGAATGTTTTCTGTACCTTTTAGCTGGGCATCTTCATCTTCTTCTATGCCTATTATCTTAGGTTTGGCCTTCTCACAGTAAGGATTTGTTGGATTTAAGATTTTCTTTGCATGATGAATCTATTTCCTCTAGCTTATCTTCAGCACCACCTGAGATTCTTTCTTTGATCTCTTGTATTCTGTTGGTTATACTGGCATCTGATTTACCGAGTTTTGTTTTTTTTTTTTTTTTCAGCATTCCCTCAGTTTGTGTTTTCTTCATTGACTCTATTTCAGTTTTCAGGTATTGAAATGTTTGAATTGTTTTCTTCATCTGTTTCATTGATTTTTCCTGGCTTTCCTTACTTTCTTGAAGAGATTTGTTATTTTATTGCATGCTTTGCTTTGTCTTTTCCATTATTTCTTCTAATTCTTTGTTTGTTTTTTCTTCCATTTCTTTGAGGGATTTTCTCATATCATCTTTGATGGCCTCTGTCATTTATGAAGCTAATTTTTTTAAGTCATTCTCTTCTGCTTTATCTGCTTTGATGTCTTCAGGTCTGGTTGGTGTAGAGTCCCTAGATTCTGGTGTTGTCATACTGTTCTTTTTAGTGTTGGGTGTTTTCTTGTATTGTAGTCTTCCCATCCCTTCTTCCAGTGGGTGCAGGTGGAGGTGATCTCTCTCTCTCTCTCTCTCTCTCTCTCTCTCTCTCTCTCTCTCTCTCTCTCTCTCTCTCTCTCTCTCTCATTCTCTGCCATGCTCTCCAGGTGGGTATAGGTGGATGAGGAGTTCGATGTCTGTAACCCTGGATGATCCAAACTGTCTTGTAGGTCTCTCCTCTATCAGAGGGCAGGCTATGAGGTTAAAAGATCAAGTGAGTCCAGCCTCAAGTTGCTCCCACATGGATAGGTGTTTCCAGTGTGCTCAGAGCAGACCCAGGAATTCCATGGATGTGTAGAAATTATTGTAACTTCCCTCTGGCCCAATGTTCACCCCAAGCATTGGGCCTAGCAGGACCAAGGGTGAGGGGAAGGTAGGCTCTGGGTGGTGTGTGGAGCAAAGTACCAGGACTGTACTCTCCAGGATAAGGTTATACGGGGGATCAAGACGAGGTGCTAAATCAGGGAATTCCCAGCGAATGATGTGGGGGCATTCGGCCTGAACTGGTCCCAGACTCACCTCTGGCAGAGGGCAGGTGATATGGGTTCCAAATATCAGGCAAGTGAGGCTTCAAGGTGATCCCTCATGGATAGGTGGTTCCAGTGTGCTCAGAGTAGACCCAGAAAGTTCCATGGAGGTGGAGGGGCCATTGGACCCACACTCTGGCCCAATGCAGAGGGACCAGCAGGACAAAGGGTGAGGGGGTAAAAGGAGAACAGGTTTTCAATGTATGACCTGATGATTCTCTGGGTTTTCTTAGTGTCCTTTGTTCTGTTCCACCTTTCATTTCTGATTTTGTTAATTTGCATGTTCTCTCTGCCTTTTCCTTAGTTTGGAGAATGTTTTGTCTATCTTGTTGATTTTCTTGAAGAACCAACTCTTTGTTTCACTGATTTTTAGTAATTTTTTTTGTTTCTACTTTATTGACTTCAGCCTAAAATTTGATTATTTCTGGGCATCTACCTCTGCTGAGTGAGTTTGCTTTCTTTTGTTCTAGAGCTTTCAGGTGTGCTGTTAATTCTTTAGTGTGACTATTCTCCAGTTTCTTCATGTGGGAACTTAGTGCTATAAACTTTCCTCCTATCACTGCTTTCAAAGCGTTCCATAAGTTTGGGTATGTAGTGCATTCATTTTAAGTGTATTGTAGGAAGTCTTTAATTCCCTTTTTATTTATTCCTTACCCCAGTAGTGTTGCAACTGAGCATTGTTCAGTTTCCCTTAGGTTGTAGGCTTTCTGCACTTTGTGTTGTTTTTTACTTCTAACTTTAAACCATGGTGATCCTATAAGATACAGGGGCATTTTCCAACTTTTTTTGTCTGTTGAATGAGTTATTATACTGTTGTCTTCCCAGTCCTGCTTCTAGTGGGTACTGGAGGGTTTTCTCCCTCTCCTGGTGGGTATGGCCTCAAGGCTCTCTCTTGGTGAGTGCAGATGTGTCCAAGACTGGAATGGCGGCAGATGCTGGATGACTCAGTCTGCCTCCTGGTTTCTCTGGGGGATTCAATGACTGGACAGAACTGGGGGCCCCAGGTCAGAGGACCCCAACAAGGAAAAGTGGTCATGAGAAGGCTCATCACTCACCTCTTCCAGTGGGTGTGGATCCAATATTCAGATGATTCATTAAAATTGTTTTGTAGTAGTCAAACAGCACTAACTCTTACAGTCTTTCCACTATTTCTGAATGATCCATGAACCTTGTGAGAAGCTTAAAGTAAATGTCCAACTTAAGACTCACCATCCATGGGATTGTGGTGGCACAGGCCTTTAATCCCATCACTTGGGAGGCAGTGGAAGGTGGATCTCTGTGAGTTTGAAGCCAGCCTGGTCTACAGAGTGCCAGGATAGGCTCCAAAACCAAAATAAAATAAAATAAAATAAAGACTCATCATTCTCCACACTTACACAATGTATCTTGAGAATTTTTTTCATTATATTATTTACCAGGTCCTCCAAGGAAATCTTCCTTTCAAGTTAGCTAACTCAGAGGTCACTATATTCACGGTTTGTGATATAATGCCCGTTCTTTTGGAAATGAAATGCTTGATTATGATTTAGATCACAGTGGGAAAAGAAATTTGGAAATAGACAGCTTATAGAGAACAGGTAATAGTGTTGGACTCACTTTTGTAGTCTTAAGAAAATGAAAATGCGTTATACAAGAAGTTGTAGGGTGGTGTTGTGGGACTTATTGATTGCACAATGACAGTCCTGATTCTGACCAATTAAGTTATACCTGGAATCAATGGGCAGGGTCAGTGACTAGCTGACTGCATTTGGCCATAGGTAAACCAGAAATTTAGAAAGAGAATATGAACTGTAAAAAATGGTGGAGACTGAAGTTTTGGCTTGCTCTCAGTTTTGGGATGGGGTCGAAGGTGCCAAGTGACACAAAACATAAAAGGTTATGAGGAGAGTTAACAGCCAAGGGTCATGTGGCAGCACATAGAAGTGGTTTAATTTAAGTTCTCAGAACTATGGGGCTTTGTTCAATGTTTGTTTTCCAGCCTGTCCTATTCTGATGATATGTCTCTGACCAATTAAAATTAATTTTTTAAGTGTATGAACTTTGGTCCTTTGTCGAGACCATGTTGAAGATTAAATGGAGTGTCTTTTGTATTCAAACAATACCCTGTACTACTTTCTTCAATACTCTTTATTGTGAGTCTTGTCTCAACATATTCAGTTGGGAATACATTGCTTGAAATAATAGAGAAACAAGTAAAACACTCAGGAGCCATGGCAGGTATGGAGCAATAGAGAGGAAGAACAGGATACCAGTTTTCACAAGGGAAAATGACAAAATGGGTTGGGGAGGCTGTAGTTAGGATGGAGAGGGAGGTAAATACAGGACAGGGATTAAGACTGGCTTAGCAACAGGATGTGTGACAACTTTAAAAGTAATCATACTAGTAACTGTCTGTATTAAAAATGCCTATAATTCACATCACCAGAAGAACTAGGATACAAGGTATATTCTAAGAAATTCATATATGGTCCCTCAAAAAAGGGGGAAGGGACAAGTCCCCCAGAGCACATGGGTAGTGGGGAGGCAGTGAATGGAGAGAGAACTAGAACAAAAGAAGGGATCTTAACTTTTAGTATTTATACAAATTTTCAAGACACTAAGATAATAAGTACAATTGTAATATGTGTCAGTTATATAGAGCAATTGTATGGCCCAATTTGAATGACCTAAGAGACTATTTTCTGAAAATAATTTGCACAAGCGCACCCATCTGATGGGAGATGTTATTCTGTAAATATGTTTCTCATACTGGTTAATGAACAAACACTATTGGCCAATAGGAAAGGAAGATAGGAGGAACTAGGAGACAAGGAGGAAAGAGGAAGTAGAAAGGAGGGGTCAGCATAAAGAGACTGGAGAGAGCAGAATGCCAGCCCGCACTCCTGTAAGATGAGACCACGTGGAAATACTTAGATTAATAGAAATGAGTTAATAATTAAGACAGAGCTAGCCAATAAGAAACTAGTAACTGGCCAACAGCATATCAAATACAGAGTCTCTGCATGTTATTGGGGGCTGGTGTGGCAGTGGGAGCGACTGGAAAACATACTCATTATACCCATCCATATATATTGTGCCTGTTCGGGCACTGCTAGATACCAAACCAAAAACAGGTGTTTTAAATGATGAGCAATCTATTCTCCCACAATTCTAGAACAAAGAAAGTTAAATTGAAGGTTTCCCCTGGCCTTTCTATATACTCTGAACTACTGAATAGAAGTGGCTAGCTTTTTCTGAGAGTCATATTGTGAAAACTATCAGTCCTGGTTTCTATGTTTTGAGTCATGTTGATCTGTCTTTCCAATGTCATCAGGTCCAAAAATGAAGACCTTATCCATATTGATCACCTCATAAAATAACCCATTTTTTAAAGAAGGTAATATTTATTTTTTTAGGAATGATATAATAAATGCATTTTAGATTATATAACAATAATCATTGGTAAAGTGCACATCAATATGCTAAAGAAAAGACATGTATTATTGTTGAATATACGATGGTTATGCTATAGTATAATTAAATCTAAAAGGGATGTTAATCATATAATTTGTCTTATTCCACCAAGAAGATCATTTTCTCCCATACTCAGCAACCCTGAGTTTCTTGTAGACCATCCTGTTAGGTGGAGGCCTCCTGGATTTGACTGTATGATTATCAACTGGAAATGCAGGCCCCAGAGGAAAGTGACTGCTGAAACATCGTTGGACATTGCTACAATGTTCTGGCTTTATGGAAGAGTTTGCCAGACATTCTGCAGGACACAGAAAAATGAATGAGAAACTGTAAAAACAGATGGACAGCTTCAAATTTCCTGCTTTGCTGAGAAGTCACACTAGGCCTATAGGCTAAAAGGATTCCCCAAAATAACAGAAGAAATTTGGTTAACTGTCCAGGCAGCAAGATGTCTCTATCAATTCTAGAATTTGTATATTATCCTTTTGTGGTCTTTGATGGAGTTGAAGACAGATTATTATGGTTATAATTTTCCTTTAGTTATGAAAAATTACATATACGGCTTTAGAATCAAAAGATAGGATAAATGATAGAATGTTTCTTTAAACCTTGCCTAATGGGCTAAATATTCTAACTATAGTTTTACTTGATTACTGTTTTGTTACATATAATTTGACTATGTTAATGTGGAAAACTTTCTTTATATTAAGACAGAAATGAGAAGATGATAGGGATGTCTTATATACATATATTTTTCTTATTGGTTATTTAGAAAAACACTTTGTCCTACCGGGCAGCAAGATAGAAGGGTGTAGGAGGATTCAGAGAGCAGTTGTCATGTCAGACACCATAGGATAAATCATGTGTAAAGGCAAAGATGAATGTAAATTTGTCAGTAATTAAGACAGAGGTAGCCAATAAGAAGCCACAGTCATTCTCCAGTAGTATTATAATTAATATACATCTCTGAATATTCATTATGGGCAAGGTGGATGTGGAACCAAGGTGGCAGGATGAGTTATTGTAATAATGGAGACCCACTCAGTGTCCTAGTTATTCCTTGCCTTTTTAAAGCAAATCAACCCACATGTCCAGGGAACACAAAATATGCTGGATATTCTGTCAGTTTCTATAGTTAAGTTAAGGGATAATTGTTGCTCTTCCTAGTGTTAGCTGGTTTTGGGGTTGTTGTTTTGTTTTAATTTTACTATGATTATATTATTTCCCCTTGATTTGTGGACTCCCAACATCCCATTTTTATTGTGTCCTTTTCATTAATAAAATTTTAAAATTTTCATAACCCAAACAATAGCTAAAAACTTCAAACTTACCTTTGATCAGGTTCATGAAAATAACCCATTTTTAATCAGAGTCACAGGTGTCAGAGATTAATTGCTTAATAGAAACATCTGGGAGAAACAAGACGTGAGTCATTTATAATTTCTATCAAGAAAAAAAATTGGCAGACCCCTGAGGTGACAGTCATTAAGTGAAATTGTATTCAGAACTTTGTCCTTTATACACAGGAGATGTATATTGGATATGTGCAGCAGTGCTCAGATTAGAAGCTATCTGATATATTCAACTTTGCCAAATAAAATGGAGCCTATGTAAAACTAGGGCTCAGATTTAGTTATTTGTGCACTTGTGAAATTATTCAAACTCTAAATTCACTGTCATAACACTTTCTATTCTTCAGAATAACTTCATTTAAAGGATTCTGAATGAACATTTAATAATCATGTATGGAGTATATATGCTCTTATTTATTTTATTTGAGGAAAATGTAAGGGGAGCTTTCAATACTTTATAGTAGAAGAAAAGCATATAAAGTGCCTGAAATCTCATTGTCTGGATATAGGAGGGATCAGAATTTTATATTAAATGGATGATTTGTGACTGATAAGTAACACAATAGCTCAGTAGGTCAGAGTTCAAAAAGCAAACGGAAACCCTCATCTCATCATGGATTGAGCCATTGATTTAGAATTCATGAATTATCATGTCAGTTTCCAAGGAATGAGAAAGAAAATATTTTGTACTACAGGAAGACATGAAAGAAATATTGGTATGCAGACAAGCAAGGTTTTTACATAAAGTGTTTTCAGACTCTTCAAGGCCATTGACAAGTTAGATTGGCATAGGTAATAATAAGTTTTAAAGAGCAAGGTTTCCCACTGATTTTCACTGGGCCAGTCAGGTTGGAACTATTTCAGGGTGTTTTCCCTGTCCCTTGGTATCCTTCCTTGTGAGGATCTTGCATCATCCTGATTCAATGTTTTATGGTAAAGAGCTCTGGGCAGGTCAATTCAAGAGGAGTCATCCCTTGGGTCTTGCTGTCTGTCCTCTTAGATGAAATCATGTGACCTGTGGTTCAAGAAGATCCCAAATGCCTTTTGAAGCTTGTTTTCATCTTGTATTCAGGGGCCCAGATGGGAAGTCTAAGGGAAAATAGTTTGCCAAAATTCTCCATAGAGTGTAGATGAGGCTTGTCAAACCCCCCCCCACAAAAACAAAACAAAATATAAGTTATTAGAGTGATGACTTCAGTCAGCAAAAAAATTACAAATCCTTGTGTTCACAAACAAATGATCTCTATAAGTAGCTGCTGAACACACTGGGGTCAATGTCTTCCATTCTTACACTGTAGTAGACAGTTTTTTCCCCAATGATGCTCTCTTGGATTTTTCTTTTCTGGTTGCTGCAGAATCCGGTTCCTTTTTACTCCTTTAATTCTTTTCAATGCAATTCAAAACAACAAAAGCATTTATATCATGATGGAAATGTGGTGATTGCTGTATTTTTTCCATTTTTTAGTTATGCTCTTGAGCAGAAAATTGATTTTACAAGTAAAATAGGTCCTTTCATGCAGTAAGTGTTTTTTTTTTCATTTTTAAAATTTATTTTTCTTATTTTACATATTGATCCCAGGTCCCTCTCCATCCCTCCCTCTCTCCCACCTTCCCATGCCCCCCCATACATCTTCCCATCCCATCCCCCCCCACTCCACAGGTAGGGTGATTCCTTCCTGGAGGGCTCATCTAAATCTGTCAAGTCATTTGGAGCAGGGACTAGGCCCTCCCTCCTGCCTCTAGGTTAAGGGAGTATCCCTCCATGAGGAATGTGCTCCCAATGTTCTTTTATGCCCCAGGGATACATCCTGGTTCCACTGTCAGAGGTCCCTTAGACTGCCCAGGCCTTCTAACTGAGACCCACATTCAGGGGGTCAGAGTCAGTTCAATGCTGATTTCCCAGGTATCAGTAGAGTTTCCATTAGCTCCCTCTTGTTCAGGTCAGCTCTGTTGGGTTTATGTAGCCCGGTCTTGTCCTCCCTCTCTGCATCAGGATTCCAGTTCAGCTCAGTGTTTAGCTGTGGGTGTCTGATTCTGTTTCTATCAGCTGCTAGATGAGGGCTCTATGATGGTGGGTAAGTTAGTAATCAATCTCATTATCAGGGAAGGACATTTATGGTTGCCTTTCCACTGTTGCTCGAGTTGTTAGTTGGGGGTCAGTCTTGTAGGTCTATGGACATTTCTCTAGGTTCAGTTTTCTCTTCAAACCTGTAATGGCTCCCTCTTTTATGCTCTCTCTCTCTCTCTCTCCTCTCTCTTTCTCTCTTTCTTTCTCCTCTCTCTTTCTCTCTCTCTTTTGTCTATTCCTTCCCTGTCTCAATCTTCTTAGTCCCATGTGTTTTCCTCTTCTCCCCTTCTCTTTCTCTTAGCCCCCTTTCTACTCACTGCCCCCTCACTCCCAATATGCTCAGGAGATCTTGTTCCTCTCCTATTCTGGGAAGTACCTTGTATGAATCTCTTAAAATCCTCCTTGTATCCTAGTTTCTCTGGAGATATGAATTATAGGCTACTGATCCTTTGCTCTATGTCTAAAATCTATATATGTGTGAGTACATACTATGTTTCTGTTTTTGTGACTGGGTTACCTCATTCAGGATGGTTTCTTCAAGTTCCATACATTTGCCTGAGAATTTCAAGATTCCATTGTTTTTGTGTTTGTTTTTTCTGCAGAGTAGTATTCCATTGTGTAAATATGCTACATCTTCTTTATCCATTTTTCAGTTGAGGGGTATCTAGGTTGCTTCCAGGTTCTTGGTATTACAAATAATGCCGCTATGAACATAGTTGAACCGATGTCTTTGTTGCATGGATGTGGTTCATTTGGGTATGTGCCTAAGAGTGGGATTGCCAGGTCCTGTGATAGACTGATTCCCATTTTCCTAGGAACTGCCATACTGATCTCCAAAATGGCTGTAACACGTTTGCATTCCTACCAGCAGTGCAGGAGTGTTTGTTCCCCCTTTCTCCACATTCTCTCCAGCATAAGTTGTCTTTGGTAAGTGCTTTTAACATAGTCCTTTTCACTACTCACATTTCATGGTTCTCAAGTAAGTTTTGATTGACATAAATTTAATTTTAATTTCCATCTTGGTGTTCCCTCTCTTGTACTCACAAACCTCTTTTTCAGTGGTGTCTTCCCATTAATTTTTTTTTCGATCAAAGAAAAAGTGGTCATTTAAGCTCATTTTATTTTACACATTTGATATTCTGAATCTCTCTATGTATCTCTGCAGTGCTCTCTACTGTCTGGGATTGGGACATTTTTCACGGTTTTCTCTGCAGATGGAATATCTTAAAATTTCACATGTTGCTTTGGGCCATTTTAAAGTGTAGCTGTTCTCCATTTAGAAGAAATGATGCCAGTGATCACAGTGACTACAGAATCCCTATGTGTTGAGGATAGAGTGACAGGGACTGCCTGTGCTATCTGCTGTTCATCATGAAATCAACTATGAGAATTTTAACTTTGGGGCTCTTCTTTTAAAATGCTTTCAAAATGATTGACAATTTTGATCTATAGTTTTGATTAGTAATCTTATAGATTCTGTCAATTTTGCACCTATTGTTCCATATAATTTCTGTGTTTCTAATTATTAAAATTGGTATGGATGTATCCTGGAGGTACATGGGTGTTGATGATGAATTCTGAGGGAAGTATTTCAGTTTTACCTTTCATTTTAGAGTACAGTGGTAGTCAGGTTACTAGATGGTCTTGGGGTACACTGTAGGAAAATGCCTACCCAGAATTTATTGTGAAGGAAGTAAGCTCTATTTTATTAGATGCAAACTCTTCTGTATCTGTAAGATCCATGAGACCTGAGACTGATGAAAAGATCTTTCACTCAGTTTTAAATCAATGATGACAAAATGGAAGTGCAGGAGCAAAGTTCAAGTATAGAGTCAGCACACAGTCAAGTAGAAGTGAAGATGAGTTTAGGACTTTGTGATATGATTGTGTTTCTACTGAAACCTGGATGAAGTACTCAGCTAAGTCCTCAGCACAGGGAATGTAGAATAGGATAAATGATCAGAGAGGAATTATTGATGCATACATGTATCTTTTAGACAACTTAGTCTGAAACAGACTCAGCAAATATAGTGACAGAAATCCAGAAATGTGCCTATGTGACTATATGTGGAAAAAAAATTTGTTGTTGTTTGCTCTCTCACTTGATTTTTCTCACATTTTGATTGGGTTCACATATGCATGTTCTTTCTGATAATTAATCAAAATTTGACATGGAATGTGTGCCCAGCAATATATTCCATTGTAATATTTTTCTTAATCTTTAAGTTTATTTGACATTTGTGAAATCATAACTTAACACATGATAATAAAGCATCATATGTATATCTATTATATATATATTTATTATAGGCATATTCATATATGCATTGCATACTTATATTTATAAAAACTATGACCTGTGAGATTGATTCTGGTTTACATATATTAGCAGGATGGCTCATTTCTTTGTCAGATATGTTTTAAAGTCATTTTGTGAATGGATGAGTATACCCTCTCAGTGATTACAAATACACAATCTCAAACTTCAGATCTGAGCATCATTTTTCACATTTACTTAAAGGTACAGTTGATACAACAAGGAAGTCAGATGAGAGAAAATGCAATGTCTGAGCACACAAAACCTCCTAAAACCTCAAGTCATTCCTGTGGGGTGTTAAACCAAAGAAGTCCACTCAGTCATTGTGCCTCTCCTTGTATGGTTCTCAGAAAGGAGAAGGGTATGGCAATGGGAGAGATGAAAAGTTTTTCAAAGTGCTGTGCTTGGGTCGGTGGGGGATATTTAAATCCCACCCAGGTGCAGATCTTAATGTTGCTTTAGGATTGATGCATGCAACTCAGGCAGACATCCCCATGGGTATCATTGGTCCTTAATTAGAACATCTGAAAGGCTGCAATCTCTCCATTTGTGTATAGATAGACAGAAGGTGGTGTTGGGGTATTTGGGTTTTATAGTATAGAACAGGGGAGGCTTTAAGTATGCAAATTTTCATCTGCTGTGTATGTCTCTTAAGTGTCAAAAATTGGGTTTGCATGGGTTTCTACTTACCAGAAGATTCCATGGGTGATATTATTTCAAGTCAACTTTCTTGTCCAGAAAGTTTAGATCCATCTGAGGCTCTTAGGTAATTAAGTCATCACTTACTATATAACCTGGCAATCAGACTATAACCATCACATGATGACCAAAATTCTTGTTTGATAATTGCACCATACTGTTATATAATATGATTCACTTTCATGAATATTGATAATCGTTCTCTGCAGGTACAGTCTGAGGAACTACCAGAACTTTTTGGCCTTCTTATTCGCCATTGAGGAAATCAACAGAAACACTCATCTTTTACCTAATACATCTCTAGGATTTGATCTCTACAATGTCAACAGCAATCAATGGGATACTCTGAAGGCACCTTTTATTTGCCTAACAGGAATTGGAATAATGATTCCCAATTACACATGTAGAAGGCAGAAGAAAGCTGCTGCTTTACTGACAGGCATATCATGGACAATATCTGCACAGATTGGAAAACTGCTGAATCTCAACAAATATCCACAGGTGAGGGACAAGGCTATGAAAGTACAAGAAATGTTATTGAACTGTAGACATTTCAGGCATATTAAAATATACAGAAGTAAGAATATGTCATTCATCAATCAAAGAGAATAAATCAGGCATTTGGTTAGAAAGCCTCTCATACTTTGATAGAGAAGAGGAAGACTTTGGGGCCTATATAGGGTATATAGAAAATGCTGTGTCTGGGAAGAAATTGCCTGTAAATGATGTCAAAACAAGATAGGAGATTAAAACACCATGAGCAGAAGTTAGTCTCTACAAATTCAAAGTGCTGCCTCAGGTTTAAGATTGTGTTCTATGTCAATTTTTTCCCACTTGTTTCCTATTTGAAATTTCCTTCAGCTTACATTTGGCCCATTTGACACTATCCTGAGTGATAGAGGCCAGTACTCCTCTCTCTACCAGACAGCACCCAAGGACACATCTCCGTCACGTGCCATTGTCCTTTTGATGCTTCATTTCAGCTGGATATGGGTGGGACTAGTTCTCATAGATGACCACAAATGGGGTTGAGATTCTTTCTCACTTGAAAAGAGAGATGGATAGGAACAAAGTGTGCGTGGCTTTTGTAGAGATGGTTTCAGAAAACCATATTTCCTTTCACTATAATTCTATAACGACTATCCAAGAAATCAAGAAATAAACTGCAAATGTGGTTATCATTTATGGTGACTCTGAATCTTTAAGTGGTATAATCATATATATATATATAGTGGACTTTATAATGAATTCAAAAGTCTGGGTCATGAAGTCACAATGGGCTCTGAATCCTGTTAGTAATTATTTCATTTTGGATTCATTACATGGGAGTCTGATTTTCACACAATACCATGCTGAGATTTCTGAATTTCAGGATTTTGTCCAGACATACACCCCTTCCAAATACCCAGATGACCATTATCTTGCTCACATTTGGAATATATACTTCAATTGCTCTTTTTTCTGGACCTGATTGTAAAATATTGGGTAACTGTCTACCCAATGTTTCCTTGGAAATGTTGCCTAGAGATATTTGGGAAATGGACATGACTGAAGAGAGTTATAATGTATATAATTCTGTGTATGCTGTGGCTCACAGTCTCCATGAGATGACTCTCAAACAAGTACAATAGTATCCCTATGGAAAGGGGGAGGTAAACGCTTACCCATCGGAGGTAATTTTTCTTCTTGTATATTTTACCAATAGCACTGTGACATTTTTGAATTTTATACAACCACTTAGTACATGATTGTACACTACACAAATTTTGCCAAAAAGAACCTAAGAGTCTGTATATAATTTATCATCTAAAATCTATTACAGACACATATTTCATTATTCCTAATGAATAGATGGCAATAAAAGTTTTAAATGTATATATTATATATATATATATATATATATAATTATCTACTTTATGTTATAATTAACCTTGGAATTTTCTAAATATAATAAAATAAATTTGAAAATCCATTATATCTGTTTCAAAACAGAAATATGTGAACTACATTTTAAATGGACAAACTTTACTATATAATTAAAGTTCAAATTCTGAAATTATATTTAGGTTACCTATCTGACCTTCTGACCATTATCTTACAGTTTAGGCATAAGCACCCTGATATTCAGGTGAAAACACTGAGGTGTAGCTAGCATTTCAAGAAGATGGAAATTTGCCTTAATCAATAATTATCAATTAAATCAATCTCTCTCTCTCTCTCTCTCTCTCTCTCTCTCTCTCTCTCTCTCTCTCTCTCTCCCCTCTGTGTGTGTGTGTGTGTGTGTGTGTGTGTGTGTGTGTGTGTGTGTGTATTCTTTTTTCTGTAACTGATCGGCAGTCTAGAAACATTATGATATGTTCATTTTTGGTCTTCATCCATTAAAATGTTCCTAAGTTGAAATACCTTGCAATTAATGTCAGATATTTAGGATAATGAAATAATATTTAGGATAATGCTTTAAGAGTTGTTTTGAACTTTTATGGGAAATAATTCAACAGCAGATTCTGTATCTCTTTAGCTTTACCATTTTCTCAAAACTATCCATTTAAAAAATTCTGCTGGAAACATTGTGGTTCTGGATTCACAAAAGAAATTAGATGCAAAATATGATATTCTCAACTTCTGGAATTTTCCACTTGGTGTCAGACAAAAAAGGAAAGTTGGAACATATTCTTCATATGCTCCACAAGGCCAAGAACTGTTCTTGTCTGACCATATGATACAGTGGGCCATAGGATTTACAGAGGTGGGTTGGATCTTATCTCATGCTTTGATCTCTAACAATAAACATTTGTTTGTGGATGTAATAGCTATTGGCCCCTTACTCAGTGCCAATCTGTGATGGAAGATGTTATTCTGTATATATGTTTCTCATACTGGTTAATAAAGCTCTGTGGCCAATGAGATAGCAAGATAGGAGGGGCTAGGAGACAAGGAGAGAGGAAGTAGGGGGGAGGAGTCGAGATGTAGCCCAGGGAAGAAGCAGGACGCCTGCTGTGGCTCCCTGATAAGATGACCACGTGGAAATACTTAGATAAGTAGAAATGGGTTAATAATTAAGGCAGAGCTAGCCCATAAACAGTAATGGTAACTGGCCAACAGGATTGTATCAAATACAGAGTCTCTGAGTGTTATTTGGGGCTGGTGCAGCTGTGGGCCCAGACAGGCAGCAGGCGGGATGGAGCCGGTGGGTAGGAACAACATGCCGTAACAAATCTGTATGCACAAAACTACTGTCATCTATGGAATGTTTGTTCCTTATTCTGAGAAAAGTGATTGTTTTCCATCCTTTTTTATTTGCACTTATTTCCAGTTATAAATATAGTGTCTGTTGAGTAAGATTTCATCAATGTACTGAAATTACCTGACAAGAGAATTTGACTCCTAGATTAGAAAATGTCAGTGCATAGTCATTTTGCTTTAGGGTACCTAGCAATATGCAATAGCATTGAAGGCATATGAGTACTGGTAAATTTCATGTCTCCCTGGTGAAGAGGTAACAATTTGTCAAATAAACAAAAAAAAAAAAAAAAAAAAAAAAAACAGGCAGCCATAAGTTAAGAGCATAGACTTCCATTGATCACATGTGGCTTGAGCAGTACATAATGACTGAAGCAACCATGTAGGCAAGAGCCTGAAAAATTGAGTCATGATGTATCTTCAGAATGGTGAATGCTGCCCCTCATATACCTGTTTTCTCTTCACTCAGTGAATAATAGCCAATAAAAAGATGCTACCTAATTTTATAAGACATCTTCTCACTTTAGTATCCTAATGTAATCATCTTTCATAGAAAGTTACAAAGACTAGTTTATTTGATAATTCTGAATCTGTCAACCTGAAAAGTGTAAATTAAACATCACCATTAGGAGACAAGGCTGTTCACTCTAGCTGTCAGGAAGTACATAATAGGATCAGTATGACACTGTAGTTGCCCTTTTAGACATGTACTCAGTGACATTACTTTTTCTTTTCTTTTTTTAGAATATTTATTATTATTAATTTATTTTAATTTTACACGTCAATCCCAGTTCCCCCTCCCTCTCTCCCTCTCTCCCTCTCTCCCTCCCTCCCTCTTTCCCCCCTCACATGCACCCTGACCACCCTCCCTTCCCATCCCCCACCCCTATTCCACATGTAGGGCTATGCCATCCAGGTGGGGTCAGTAATTCTGTCAAGTCATTTGAAGTAGGGACTAGGACTTCTCTCCTGTCTCTAGGTTAAGGGAATATCCCTCCATGGGGGATGTGTCTGCAAGGTCCTTTTGTGCACCAGGAATACAGCCTGGTTCCACTGTCTGGGGTCCCTTAGACTGCCCAGGCCTTCTAACTGAGACCCATGTTCAGGGGGTCTGAGTCAGTCCCATGCTGGATTAGAGGAAAGCACATGCGACATTACTTTTTCTTATTTCTACCTATTACATTTCCATATTTCTTCATATTCCGGTTGTCTTTGGATCATTGATTAAATACATTGAACTTCATGGCATATACTCTATTGAAATGGAAGCTATGTTTCAAATCAAGGATCTGAGATTGATAAATATAACAACTTGCCATCTTCTTATTCAATATTGGAAAATAGCATTTTATTGCTTTACAACAGTATACTCCTGAGTATTTACACCATGTATTTAATTATTAGCTCCCACACTCTGTGTGCAATGATAACTGTTTTCCTGGATTCAGAAAATCTGTCCAGGAGGGGAGGCCTGCCTGTTGCTATGATTGCACTTCATGTCCAGATAATGAGATTTCCAATGAAACAGGTAAAAGTCATATTTACTGGTGAATTTCCTACATCTCCACAGTATTTTATAATATCTCAGCAGATAAAAAGGTTCTGTGAAGGAACAGTACAAATAAGTCCTGTTCTTATGTATGTGTGATGTAGAAGTAAAAAATCTTGGTTCATTTTATCATCATTTAAATGGTGCTTTGGCCACTGAAACTCATACTTGATTTGTGTTGTTGATCCTTTACAATCACTGTTCCTTTCATAGAACAAATTTACACATCACAGAATATTCTGCGTTATTTGTCTTTGGCATTTAATGCACACTACACACACATACACTCACACACACACAGTATAAATTACTGACTTCTCTTTATTTCACAGCATATTTAGTTGATTCATAGTTAACACATATTTAAGGGTTGGATCCTTATGGCCTTTGGTTAGATATTTTCAGACATGGTTCTAGCTTCATCAGAGGTATCAGAAAGATTGTACTAAATTTTTATTTTACGTTTTGTCATTTTGTTTCATCTATGAGTGTTTGCCTGCCTATATGTATATACCCTTGTCTTGCTTGGTGCATATCAAAGTTAGAATAGGGCATTAGATGTCCTCAAGGTAAAATCACAGATAGGATTGACCACCATGTGAAGGCTTGCAACAGAACCCAGGTTCTCTTAAGGGTACCTTAATTTATTTGATGTGCAGAAGTAATAATGTTAGACATTCCCTTAGTGAGTGTGTTTTCTTTCATCTTTGCAAGAGTACCAGAAACACAAAAGTTATATATTTTCTAAGAAGAGGGATATATGAAAGATATAAAACATATTTTGACTTATACAACCGCCAGTAAGGTGGTATGTCAAAATAATATTATGTTATTCTTCCATGAAACACATGTATTTTTTAAATAAATAGTTTCTATGTATCATGAATCTAGTTTTGTATTTCTTCTGTGTTAATTTGATTAGTCTAACATAAATAATGTGGTAAAGTCATTAACTCATTGTATACAAATGACTTCATTTTCTAAAAGAAATTGATAGAAGCATTGTTAAACATAGAAGAGGAAAATTATGGAATAATTATTGCGACAACTAGGTGAAAATGACAAATCACCACTGCAGTTAATGAGAGTATTGTGAAATATGCAGGCACACATACAAATGTTGTTCTTAGAACAAGACAGGACACTACATTTGAAGGATCCACTTTTCAGACAAAGGGGGACATAGTACAGGAACCTTAAATAGCTGGTTAGATTTTACTCTTTGGTTCTTTGGGTGGTGCCCACTACCCAGCTCCCAAATAATGACATGGAGGCTTATACTTACTTAATATAGTCTGGCCTTAGCTTGACTTGTTTCTAGACAGTTCTTCTTAATTTAAATTTTCATGTCTACCTTATGCCTCTGAGCATTGATATTTCTCAATTCTATATTCTCATTTAAATTCTATACTGTGACTTGCTGTGCATGTTGTTGGCACATGATACCCTATTCAACTTCTCCGTCATTTGCTCATTGGTTTTTCCACCCAAGATTTCTCCTCCTACTTTTCTTTCAACTTTTCAGCCCTGCCTATACATTCTCCTTTCTATCTGTTGGACATTCAGCTCGACTAGAACACTCAGGTACTTTAGAAAGGAAAAGTAACACAGTTTCACAGAGTTAAATAAATACTACATCAAAAAATACACCATATCTTTGTATCATGAAACAAATGTTCCACAGCATAAACAAATGTAACATATCTTTATGTGGAAATATATATTTCCACAATATTTTGTCAAAACATATCAAAGGAATAGAAAGTAGGCATGAGACAATTGAGAACAGTGAATGGAAGGACCACACTTAGATACAATGCTGAGTATGGAGAGAAAAATCAAAGAGGATTCCTCAATCTTAACAATGTTTAATAAGATCATTCATATGTTAATTGGAATGTGTTGAATACCATAATAGCTTTCCTGGACACTCATATGTGTTAATATTACCTCACGAAAGAAATTTACAAAGTTTTTGGTAAATTTGACTAATTTTAAAACATGCATATTGAAAAACAATATACACACCATTAAAACTTAATGTGCATATGGGTACTGTATACATTGGAGCCATGTAAGTTCATTAGCATGTTAAATACATTTATTGGAGGAAAATAGAATCATCATTATCAAAACCTGAATGGTTGCAGTTTAAGGAGACAGTTCAAAATATATTTAGTAAGAATGTACTACTAAAATGTAAATGCTAAATATTTTAAAATGGTGAATTACATACTTGAGAACAAATAGAACCATGTACAACTATATGTATATAATTTTCAAATTCTAAAAATAACTTGTCATGGCTTATAAACCCTGTGCTTTTCATAAGGAAGATCCAGGATTGTGATTCTGAAGCATTCATGCTCAGTTTTAATCTAAACACACAGAAAATAGAAGAGGCATAGTTCCTTGAGAGTGATATGGTGACACAAAGGCACAGATGTAAGAAATAACAAATAAAATTCTGATAATGGAATAAAAGACAAAGTAGACAGCAGCAAATGATGAATTAATATTTTAATGCACATTTTCAACAAACTTCAAATTGAAAAATCTAGTTTGTAAGACTATAGACTATTTTTAATTGAAATAAATAAGATATAAATACAATATGGTTTATATCTTTTAAGGTCAAGATAAAATTCAAAAACAAGAAGTATCACACAATATTTCCACGACTAAAACAACTATATATATATGTATATATATATATACCATATATATACGATAAATTTATCATTTCTTCTTGGAAATAACTAATCATTTCACAAAAGAGAGTTTTTCAAGCTTTACAAATGATAGTACTCATTCCCACAAGCATCATCATAGAAGAAATACACTGGAGAATTCATTGAATAAAAATCATGGAAATAGGTATATAGTGATAACTCAGAACATTACAAAAATAAACCTTCAAACACATTTTCCTGGTACTGAACTCACAGGACAAGGACACACAAGGGAATTGAGAATGAGGTGATCCTATAATCAAGTTTAATTCAGAAATTTATGAGTATATAAATATATGCAAATAATTACTTAATTAAAATGTGTTTAAGTCCAAACTAAGAATAAACTGGTTCAGTTTTTGTCCAATAAAAAGATCAACCTGGACTCAATAATCAGAGAGCATTTGGGAATTCTCACTACTCAACACTGATTTGCTTGAGATTGAAAGAACAAAGGAAATGAGGGTAAATGCAAGGGAGATGGTACTGGGAAGTAGCTTGGGATAATAGAGAAACTTGAGCAGAGACTCACAATATCTTTAATTCCTGAGTAGATATGGATCATTGTGTAAGGTGTCCAGAAAGTCATTATGCAAACACAGAGCAGAACCACTGCCTCCAGAAAACAGTGATCTTTCTGTCCTATGAAGACCCTTTGGGGATGGCACTCACCTGCTTGGCCCTGGGATTCTCTGCACTAACAGCTGCTGTTCTTGGTATCTTTGTGAAGTACCAGCACACTCCCATTGTCAAGGCCAACAATCAGACTCTCACTTACATCCTGCTCATCACTCTGATCCTCTGTTTTCTCTGTCCCTTGCTCTTCATTGGCCGTCCCAACACAGCCACCTGTGTCCTGCAGCAGAGCACATTTGCAGTTCTCTTCACAGTGGCTCTCTCCACAGTCTTGGCCAAAACTCTTACTGTGGTTCTGGCTTTCAGGATCACAGTTCCAGGGAGAATGGTGAGGTGGATAATGATATCAAGGGCTCCTAACTTCATCATTCCCATCTGTACCCTCATTCAACTTGTGCTCTGTGGAATTTGGCTGAACACCTCTCCTCCCTTTGTTGACTCAGATGCTCACACTGAACATGGCCACATAACTATTATATGCAACAAGGGCTCCACTATTGCCTTCCACTCTGTCCTGGGATACCTGTGCTCGATGGCACTTGGGAGCTACACCATGGCTTACCTGTCCAGGAACCTGCCTGACACATTCAATGAAACCAAGTTCATCTCTTTCAGCATGTTGGTTTTCTTCAGTGTCTGGGTCACATTCCTTCCTGTCTACCACAGCACCAAGGGAAAAACTACAATTGCCATGGAAATCTTTTCTATCCTGACATCTAGTGCAGGCCTTCTAGGCTGCATCTTTGTCCCCAAGTGCTATGTTATTCTGTTCAGACCACATAAGGATGTGCTTAATTATGTCAGGAAAAAAGTACATTCTAGGAAATAAGTTAATTATACAGCTTAGTCCATGATTTTCAAAATTATATAGATACCTTCAATACCTGTCAAGCAATTGACAGAGATAATAAAGTAATTTAAGATTTTGTATTTATTGCATTCATTATTAATAAATCTGCCTTTATTTCCTCATCTTTCCATATTTCTCTAACTGGAAAGTTGAATCCCACAAATATCCATTGCATGTCTCAAATAATTTTAAAGAAAATATAAATGAGATATGAATCCATTCTTCATCTCTTCAGCATCGCATTTATAGCACCAAACATTTTCATATTTATCCATGTGTTTTTTATGCCATTGATGTTTCCTGGATTCCTTGTGCTAACATTTCACACAAGTTTATTTTGAAGAAAAGCACATTTTTAAATGAATATGAGTTTGACATAAAGGATTTACTTTGATAAATTATTAGATAATGTGCTGCATACTAGAGTAGAATGAAAACAAATTTATTTCATAATGGTAACGCAAAGTCAGATATCAGTTATCAAATACTCACCCATAAAGACAAATACTCACCCTTGTTGCATATAAAGACAATCCCATTAAGCTTCCGTTAAGTCTGTGAAGAATATGAAATACCCTGCTGTAACCAGTTCTGTAGAACTTGTGCTCATGTCTTTGACTATAGATATCTAAACTGTTTGTGTACTTACTCATTAACAATTCAATTTTAATGACTCACTCTACAGTCTTTCAATGGAAACTATGTATTTTGTGACTCCTGAACACTTATAAGTACCCATTTCTCCATATTTTACAAACATTTCATAAAATATGTAATTCATTGGGAACTATAATTCTAAAGCTTATTTCTTATGTAAAGTACATTTGCATAAATGTCTAAAAACATGTGGGCTCTGTTCTTTGTACCATGTCATTTATCAGTAATCAGTCTTTATATGTCATCATATCTACACTTTCAGGAATGAGGTAGAGGGTAAGTAATGTCAACACATTTATTTCATTAAAAACAAGCCAGTTTCCATGGTTGAGAATTTGTTCATCAGGGTGATTATTTAAAATAAATTTTAAGTCCATTTGATTGCAGTCTTTTTAACAACACTTTACTCTGAAGTAATGATTAGCTTGAAGTTGAGGTGTGTTTCCTCTATGGAATAGAAGGGTGGATACTGTTTCCATATTCCTTTCTTTAGCCTGTGTCTTATTGTTGGCAAATTGATGCCTTTGATATTAAGGGATATTAAAAACCAATGATTGTTAATACTTGTTATTTTTGGTGGCAGTGTGTTTATGTCTTCCATTGATATTTTTCAGGTATGGGATTATTTATTTCCTGTGATTTCATTTGTATAACTAACTACCTTGGATTTGAGGGTTTTGTCTACTGATTTCTGTAGGTCTTATTGGTGAATACTCCAACTATTATTATATAGACTTTATCTAGAAACTCATGGAACCAGATGCAGAGATCCACAATGATGCACCAGGCTCTGTTCCAAGAATAAGGGAGGTCAAGATCAACAGCAACAGCTGAACCAAGGTTGTGAAAGCACATTAGCTATACAACATCAGCTATGAAGACTACATGAGATCAAAGTAGGGCCTCAATATGTGGAAGACAATTTTCAATCTTGGACTGTCTGAGAAGGCCCTGGAAGTAGGAACAGAATCTATCCCTGGTGCATGGGATTGCTCCTTCCCAAACTTAATGTACCAGACTTTGATACAACAAGTGTGCCCTTGATGCCCTTACCCTTTGGGACAAGTGTGTGGGTGGGGGTGGGGAACTATTTGCAAAAGAGAAGGGAGACATCAAGTGGAGGGGTCATGGAGAGAATTGTAGTTGGAATGTTAAATGAAATTAGAATAAATAAATTTGAAAACACATTTTCCTATAGAATGTGTTTGTTCTCACTCATCTCTTCCAAGATCCTCCTTAAATGACCACCTATCAAATGTCAGAACTTCTTTCTTTCTCTCTTTTAGGAAAGAAGCAGAAAAACACAAAACCAAAGCAAAAAATAAAATAAAATAAACAGAAAAAAAGGACACACACACACACATTTACACACGTGGTAGTCCAGCTTACAACAACATCTAGGGTATAATGGCACAGAACTTTGAGAATTTCTCCTATGAAATATGAAATGCCTTTTTATATCCTTTGATTGATTTTTGTTTGAAGTCTAACTTGTTAGGTATTAGGATAGCTACACCTGCTTGCTTTTGGATCCATTTGATTGGAAGATCTTTTCCCATCCCTTTTCTTGAGGTAATGTCTATCTTTGAAGCTTAGATGTGTTTCTTCTATACAGCAGAAGGATGGTTTCTGTCTTTGTATGCATTCTGTTAGCCTGTGTCTTTTTATAGGTGAGTTAAGACCATTAATGTTGAGGAAAACTAAGCAGGATTAGTTAACTGTATAAACACCTGATTACAATTTGGTGCATGGCATAAGGACCATTGATTGTTAATGCTTGTTTGTTTTAGATTTGTTGTTGATAGTGGTATTGTGAGTATATTTACTCCACTTTCTTTTGGATTCTAATGAAGTGCAATTATCTATTAACTATGTCCTTGTGAGTGTAGTTAACTTCCTTGGGTTGGAGTTTTCCTTCCAGAACTTTCTGTAGGGCTGGGTTTGTCGATAGGTATTGAGAAAAATCTGTGTTTGTCATTGAATATCCTGTTTTCTCTGTCTTTACCAACTGAGACTTTTGCTGGGTATAGTAGGCTGGGCTGGCATCCATGGATTCTTAGTTTTTGTAGAAGATCTATCCAGGACATTCTGTCCTTGAAAGCTTCCATGGAGAAGTGAGGTGTAATTTTGATAGGTCTGCCTATATATGTTACCTGGCCTTTTTCCTTCGCTGCCCTTAATATTCTTTCTTTATTCTGTATGTTAGGTGTTCTGATTATTATGTGGTGGGGTGGGTCTTTTTTTTTCCTTTGGTCCAGTGGATATGGTGTTCAGTATGCTTCTTGTATTTTTATAGGCAAGTGTTTCTTCAGATTGGAAAAGTTTTCTTCAATGATTTTATTTAATATGTGTTCTGTACCTTTAGCTGGGTTCTTCACTTCCTTCTATGCCTATTATTCTTAGGTTTGGCCTTGTCACAGTGTCCCACATTTCCTGCATGTTTTGTATTAAAAAAATTGTTGAATTTAATATTTTTTTGATCAACAAATCTATTTCCTCTAGTTTATCTTCAGTTCCTGAGAGTCTTTCTTTGATCTCTTGTATTCTGTTGGTTATGCTTGCATCTATAGTTCCTGACCATTTGCCCAATTTTTCTATTTCCAGCATTCCCTCAGTTTGTTTTTTTTTCTTTATTGTCTCTAGTTCAGTTTTCAAGTCTTGAAATGTTTGAATTGTTTCCTTCATCTGTTTAATTGTTTTTCTTGGCTTTTCTTTCTTCTTTAAGAGATTTATTCATTTCTTGAATTTTGGGATTGGTCTTTTCCTATATTTCTTCTGATTTTTTGTTTATTTGTTTTTCCAATTATTTAAGGACTTTTCTAATATCATCTTTGAGGGCCTCTATCATTTTTCTGAAGTTAATTTTTTAAGTCCTTCTCTTCTGCCTCATCTGCTTTTGTATGTTCAGGAATAGTTTTTGTAGAGTTCCTAGATTCTGGTGGTGTCATGCTTATCTTTCTATTGTTGGGTATTTTCTTGTATTGGCCTCTTCCCATCACTTCTTCCAGTGGGTTCAGGTATAGTCTGTTCCTCTCTCTACACTACTCTTTTGGTGGGAGTATGTGGGTCAGGAGTTGGATGTCTGTAACTCTGGAGGGTCCAAGCTCTCTAGGAGGTCTCTCCTCCAGCCGAGGGCCAGTAATGCTGTTCAAAGATCAAGTGGGTTTAGCCTCAAGGTGGTTCCTCCTGGATATGTGTGTTCAGTGTGCTCGGAGCAGACACAGGAAGTTCCAAGGAGGTGGAGGGCTTGTTGGCCCTGTATTCTGGCCCAATGCTCACCTGGAACAGCAGAACAGTGGGCCCAGTAGGACAAAGAGTGGGGGAGGGCAGGCTCTGGGTGGTGTATGGAGCAGAGTAATAGGACTGTATTATCCAGTGTCAGTATAAGGGGGAAGTGAGATTTGGAGCTAACCCAGGGATTTCCCAGGGAAGGATGTGGGGAGGATTCGGCCTGAACCGGTCCCAAACTCACTCACCTCTGGCAGAGGCCCAATGATGGTGTCCAAAGATTAGGTGTGTGTGGCCTCAGGGTGTTCCCTTGTGTATAGGTGGCTCCAGTGTGCTCAGAGCAGACTCAGGAAGTTCCACAGAAGTGAAAGTGTTGTTGGACCT
This sequence comes from Cricetiscus sungorus, assembly GCA_030556225.1. Lineage (NCBI taxonomy): Eukaryota > Metazoa > Chordata > Mammalia > Rodentia > Cricetidae > Cricetiscus > Cricetiscus sungorus. The sequence goes on from JANBXA010000044.1 coordinate 11,709,727, forward strand.
GCACTCTGGCCCAATGGTCAACCAGAGCAGTGGAGGAGCTGGCCCAGTAGGCCAAAGGTGTGGGGAGGGCAGGCAAGAAATATCCATTCTAATATAATATCATCCTTCTGCATCAAAATCTTTGAAGGATATTCTCTAGATGGTAATATAACCAGAATACAGTCTAGTTTGAATCCACACAGTTCACATGTGCCTCTAGAATCCTCTTTTCTACCCATTCTAATTCCTTTTCAGCTTCAGCTGATAGTATTCATAGATTATTTTCATCCTTGTACCCTTTTAGGGCCATTTTCAAGTTTTTCAAATCATGCCCTTCTACTCCAATAATAGTCTGTAGTTGAGCAATCTCTCCTAGTAATTTTTGAAGATCATTAAATGTCTGCTAATTATCTCTTCTGATCTGTACTTTTTGTGGTATAATTTTCCTTAGACCAATTTTATGTCCTAAGTAATTGATAAAATCTCCTCTTTGTATTTTTTTCAGGAGCAATTTGGAATCTCCAGTGAGGTAAACTTCCTTTAATTCCTCAATTTTTTTCTAATATTTCTACTTTAGAATCTGCCAACATTATCATCCATTTAATGTTAAATTATGGATTATGGGAACTGTTTACAAATTATTTCCAAAGGATTTACAGAAAATATTGGCACAGGGTAGGGCTATTTAGCATTCCCCGTGGCAAAACTTTCCATTGATATCTCTTGACCGGCAGAGAATTATTGTGATGAGGTGCCTTGAAGGCAAATTTTTCTTTACCTTTATCTTGTAAAGGTATAGTGAAGAAGGAATCTTTTAAATCAATGACTGTAATAGGCCATTTTTTAGGTGTCAGATAAGGCAAGGACATTCCAGACTGTAAAGAGCCCTTTGGTTGGATAACCATTTTCCAGATTTAATTTTTTTGTTTTTACCCTTCATAACAAAATATTTGTTTGAGAAGATTAAAGGAGATATCTGAGGTGTTAAGCATTAAAATTACACTTAATCATTGGAAGACAGCAAGTTTTCTTTTCTAGCACTTTAAAACTATTTTAATCCTGCAAAATCAACACAGTGTACTCTAGCACATTACTTGTTCCCTTAGGTTAACTGGCTTTCATTATGTTATAGGGTACAATAGTTATTAAACACAATAGTTATGAAAAATAACAAGTCTAAAAAAAGGAAGTCTAAATATATTCTTTTAGAAACAATATACAGCAGTTAGCAACAGCAACTATTGCTCTTTAGACTTGAGTGGCATAACTCTGCTATGCAGTTACAGAATTATGAAAGAATCTTAAACTATCATACAGATCCAGAAACTGGTTACAGCTAGTACCATATACACATGGTGTTTGCAATAACAAACATGCAAAGCATTGGGTAGTTCACAGTAGAGCTGAATAGAGTGCAGAGAAGTTTTAGTGACTCTTAGAGGATTGGAGCCTGATGACAAGAAAACCCACATTTTTATGAGACTCACAGCCATTTCACTAAAATATTTGAAATACAGGAGACCCAACAACTACCCCTTTTCCCTCCTTTGGCAACACAAAGGATAAACCAATATGTTGATTAGGAAACAAATAAAACCTTTTCATAAATGCCTAATTGAAAACTTACCCAAGGACATAGTGTTCTGCTCAGTTGTTTCTCGCTTTGTAATTTATCTCATTGCATTGGTTTACTCTGTGTGTGTGCATATGCACAAGTGGGCATGCATGAGAGTACAAGGATGCACTTTCAGAGGCCAAAAGGAAACTGGCAAACATCAGCTCTCTCCTGGCATCCTACAGCTTACAGGGATCAAACTCAGGTTGTCAGGATTAGTAGCAAGCACCATTAACCACTGAGCTATCTCTCTGACCTAGTTGTAATGCCATGCAATACCATGCAGTCATCTAGATAGTATGGGAGACAGAAACTCTATTTGCTACCTATCACTGAGTCATCTTAACAACCCTGATTGTCTGCATATAAAGAGAATTTAATTTGGTACTGATCATTTGATTAATACCATTAGCCTTATTGAAGGTGTCAATGTGAAACTCACAGTTCACAGAGAGTATTAATGGGTCTACTTCTATACCAATCACTGAGGGCCTCGGCACAGAGCACCCAGCTCATCATTACAGGGGCCATCTTGGAGGCCAAGGTTTATTATTTAAAATGGTCATGTCAGCACCAGTGTCCAGGATCCCCTCTACCAGTCTGTTATTCATCTTAGCTCTCAATCTAGGTCTTTGTCAGTTTATTGAAGTTTGCCAAAATACACATTTTGTGTTTCCTCCATTTATGTTTGATTCACCTTCCATAGCTAATTTGTCATTCAGAGCAGTATGAATTTTTATAGTAGGCACTAGGTTTTCTGATATTCCTGGGGAAGATTGTCCTCTGCAGTGACTGGGAATGCCAGGACCACCTTTGACACAGGGGTGTTTGAGAGGCCCCCCAAGGAGTTTCCTGATTGTAAAGGGTTTCCTTGCTTGTCTCTGGTCATTCTACATTCATCAGTTCAGTGTCGGCCTTTGCCATATCTTCTAATTATCCAGAAGGCTGAGGCCTTCTGTTTGATTCATTCCTAGGAGTGTTATTCCTAGGAATGCTTTGCCTACAATTTCTTCTTAGATGTCCTAGCCTACCAAAATTAAAACATCCTAAGTTTTGATGACTTTTCAAACCTTTGGAGATTGCTTCTCCTACCCAAGCTTCAGTGTCATGGTCATTATACTCAATGTTTGCGCTATACAGGACCCATTCATCCAATGGTGCTGATCTGAATTTTAAGGGCCAAAGCACTTATTTGCATTATGGATTCACATTCTCATAAGCTAATGATTCTATGAGTATTCACCTAGAATCTGGGTCTGCTACCTCTAATTTATTGCACTAGACAATCTTTGTAGAAATATGCTAAGTCATTCTCTCAGTCCCTTCATCTCCCCTGGTTCATGAATCTTATCACAAGTATTCAAAGGTGCTGTAATGCATAGAGACAAGATGTGTTCATCATATGCAGCTTGAGTTTCTGAATCAGCATAAAGACTCTCACCAAGAATTTTATTTTGGAGAGCTTTATAACCTTTCTTTAAGCCCAGAAGTTCAAGAGTTTTTGCTTCTTTCCACAAAGCACTCCATTGTAATTGAGACAAGTTTTCAAACACAGCTGATATTAATTGATTCCAATCCTTAGGGGGTTAAACTTTTATTCCTTGCCCATGATTCTACTAATTGCCTTACATATGGTGAGCGCATGACATATGAGACTACTGTTTTCTTTATTCCTTTTAAATCTTTCATACTTATTGGTTCCCACTGATATACAATGAAACCTTTTGATGTTTTTTTCATTGCTGGGTTTTCAGTACAAGATACAGCGAAAGCCATTGGAGTTGACAAATTGACCTTAGGCAAGTCTCCCCTGACACTGAAAGGTGTAGGAAATTTTAAATCTCTTTCATGCCCTATTATCTGTATCTCTTCTTCTGGTGTATCAGACTGAAAGTCTTCTAAGGCCTGCAATCTATTTACCATTGCTTCTTTGAGTGTCTCCCATATAATTTAGAGTTTGATTTAATCACTTTGTAAATGTCTGCCTTGTAGGATTGTGTGGTATGCCTGTAATATGCTTTACATTAAAATAAGTAAACAATGTCTCCTTTTCTTTGAGACATATGCAGAAACATTGTCAGCTTTGTTTGTCCATGTGTACCAATGATGGAAATAACTTCTAGCAAATGTTTAAGTACTGAATCAGAGAAAGCAGAGAAATAAGAAGAAACCAGAGCAGATATGAAGAAATGGAGAGAGAGAATAAAACACCAGTTTTCATAAGGGAAAATGACAAAATGAAATGGGAAAGCTGTATTTGGAATGGAGAGGGAGGTAAATACAGGACAGGGAGGAAGGAGGGCTAAATGAAAGTATGTGTGGCAACTTCAAAAGTAATCATACTAGTAAGTCTATATAAAAATATCTGTAATGCATGAAAGTCAAAGCAAAAATATACATAAACAGTTCATTAATATTTAAGTCCCTGCCACCAGAAAGAACATGGATTTTGAAATTGTACCCAGAGACAACTAAGTTAAAAACATTTTTAAAAAAATGTTCTTCCCTGAAGTCTTGCTTCAGTGTAAGAGAAGATGTAATGTAAAGAAAAAGGGAGAAATGGTATAGTAAGTAAGGATTTCTGGTAGCAGAAGAAATACTCTCCCCTGGAAAAGAGCACACAACTTTACAAAAAGAATCTAAAACAGGACATATTTAAAATGGAAGATGCTAGGTATGATGGAGCAGAAGAGTATTCCAAGGTTGTGTAAAGAAGTAGAAGATTAGAAAGAGAATCAATAAAATGTAAGCTTCCATAAAAATATTTTAGATGAACCCATTAATTTATAAGAAAAAATTAAAAAATAAATGTTAAGTTGAACACAAACTAATTCAAAATTTTGTGCTGCATCTCAGTTTCAAAGATCTCTCTCATCTCAATATTATTTTTGTTCAAATTTCCACATTTCTCTTCACACTGTAATGAAAATGAGAACAGGGGGGAATGAGATGGCCTAGGCAGAGAGGAAGCAATGGAAGAGAGATGAAAAAAAAATCTTAATAGAGAGAAACTTCATGGGCTTAAAGGGAACTCCCATGATAAAGAAAACCAAAACACTAACAAACAAACAAAAAACAAAACAACCGAAAATAACAGGTAAGCAGCTAAAATTATACACAGGGAAAAATAAAGCATCTTTAACAAATGGTACTGGCATAACTAAATGTGTGTGTGGAAGCCTGGAGATAAATCTATGTCTATTGCCATACACAAAACTTAAGCCCAAATAGATCAAAGACCTCAACATAAATCCAGCCACAATGAACCTCTTAGAAGAGAAAGTGGGAATGAATTTGTACAGGAGACTGCTTCCAGAACATAACAGTACCTTAGAAAATGAGATTAGCAATTAATAAAATGGCACCTCCTGAAGCCGAGAAGCTTCTGTAAGGCAAAGCACACAGTCAACAAGACAAAATGGCAGTACACAGAATGGGAAAAGATCTCCAACACCACATCTGGCAGATGGTTGATCTCCAAAATATACAAAGAACTCAAGAAGCTACTCACCAAACTATCAAATATTCCAATTTAAAAGTGGGGTGAAGAACTAAAAAGAGAATTCTCAATAGATGACTCTAAAATGGCTGGAAAACACTTAAGAAAATACTCAACTTCCTCAGCCATCAGGGAAATTCAAATCAAAACAACTCTGATATACCATCTTGCACATGTCAGAAAGGCTAAAATCAAAAACCCCAGTGACAGTTTATGCTCGATAGGATGTGGAGAAAGAGGAACAGTCCTTCACTGCTGGTGAGAATGTAAACTGGTACAACCACTTTGGAAATAGGTATGACAGTTCCTCAAGAAAATGGAAATCAATCTACAACTCTTAGGTGTGTACCCAAAATATGCACATCTATGCAACAAAGGCTTCTATTTAACTATGTTCACAGCTGCATTATTTGTAATAGCTAGAACCTGGAAACAACCTAGATGCCCCACATCTCAAAAATGGCTAAAGAAAATGTGGTACATTTAAACAATGGAGTACTACTCAGTGGGAAAAAAAAAAACAATGGAATCTTGAAATTCTCAGGCAAATGAATGAAACTAGAAGAAACCATCCTGAGTGAGGTAACCCAGCCACTAAAAGATGAACATGGTATGTATTCACTCATATGTAAATTTTAGACATATAACAAAGTAACACCAGCCTACAATCCATACCTTTAGAGAAGGTAAAAAACAAGGAGGACCCTAAGAGAGACAAGCATGTTCACCTATAAAAGGGGAAAGGGACAAGATCCCTTGAACAAATTGGGGGTGGGGGTGTGAGGTAATAGGGAGTTAGGAGAAAGAAAGGGGAGAGGAGGAGGGGAGAGCAGAACATGAGAAAGCAGGATGATTGAGTAGGAGAAAGAGTAGAGGAGAGCAAGAAAAGAGATACCATAATCATTAGAGGTTGAAAGAGAAAATCTGGCACAAGGGAAATGCCCAAAGACCTACAAGGATGACTCCAACTAATGATATAGCAATAGCAGAGAGGATACCTTAAATGCCCTTCCCCAATAATGAGATTGATGACTACCCTATACGGCATCCTAGTGCCTTCATCCAGTAGCTGATGGAAGCAGAAACAGATACTCACAGCTAAACAGGAGCAAAACTCCTGGAATGCAGTTGCACAGAGGGAGAAGTGATGAGCAAAGGGGTTGAGAACAGCCTCTAGAAACTCACAGATACAGCTGACATGAACAAAGGGGAGCCCATGGACCCCAGTCTGATAGCTGGGAAACCAGCATAGGAACTTTTTAAGTATCAGTCACTAAACTAATAAATGCAAATAGAATATATGTCAGTTATATAGAGCAATTTTATGGCTAATTTTGAATTACCTAGAAGACTATTTGCTGGAAAAGATTTGCACCAGTCCACCTATCCTTTTCTGGCACTGCTACAACACAAAACCAGAATGAGAGTTTTAAAACATGAGAAATCTATTCTCCCACAATTCTAAACACATACATTCAAACTGAATGTTTCCCTGGCCTTGTTAATATCTGTACCTCTGAATAATTATGATGAGCTTATTCTGAGAGTCAGATAATGAAAGTATCAGTCCTGGATTTCATGTTTTCAGTCTTGGTGATCAGTCTTTCCAACTACGTCAGGTCAAAAATAGACCTTATGCTTACTGATTGTCTCATAAAATAACCTGTTATCAATCACAGTCACAGATATTAGAGCGTAATGGCTTAACAGATAAATCAGGAAGACACAGGTCTTGAGTCACTTATGAGCTCTATCAAGATAAAGTTCAGGACCCAGTGACAGTCACTAAGTAGAATAGTATTCAGAATTTTCTCCTTTATACTACACAGAAAATGTATATTAGACATGTGTGGCAGTGATCAGGTTAGAAGCTACCTGATATATTTAACTTTACAACTTAGGGTAGATAAGCAAATAAAATGGAACTTACGTGAAACTATGGCTGACTTTTAGTATTATGGGCCCATGTAATTGTTCAAACTTTAAATTATCTATCATGGCCATTCTATTCTTCAAATTAAATTCATTTAAAGTATTCTGAATGAACATCTTATACTTTATGCATGGAGGGTATAAGATCTTACTTATTTTATTTGAGAAAATGTAATGGAAGCTTTCAATTATTTATATTAGAAAAAAAGGAAATATAGTGCCTTAAATATCATTATTTGGATAAGAGAGGGGTCAGGATTTTATATTAAGTGAATGATTTATTATTGATAAGTACACACAATAGCCTAAGTAGGTCAGAGCTCAAAAAGCAAACAGAAACCCTCCTCTTATTATGGATTGAGCCATTGATTTGGAATGTTTTAATTATCCTGTCAGTTTCAAAAGAATGAGAAAAAATATTTTGGACTACAGGGAGACATGAAAGAAATATTGGTATGAGCACATGCAAGATCTGTGCATAAAAAGGTTTCAGACTCCTCCAGGCTATTTACAAGTTCGATGGCATAGGCAATAATCACTTTCAAAGAGCAGGGTGTCCAACTAATTTTCACTGGCTCAATCTGGTTGGAAGTATTTCAGGATGTTTCCCTCTCATCTCCCTTGGTGTCTTCCCTTGTAAGGTCCTTGCGTTATCCTGATCCAACGTCTCATGTAACTTTAGTGGTAAAGAGCTCTGGGAAAGTCTATCCAAGAGGAGTCATCCCCGGGGTCTTGCTGTGTGTCCTCTTAGATGAAATCAATAGATTTGTGTTTCAAGAAAATCCCAAATGTTTTTGAAGCTTGTTTTATCTTGAATGCAGGATCTCAGATGTGAAGTCTCAGGAAGGAAAGTTTTGCAAAATTTTCCCTGGAGTGCAGATGAGGCTTGTCAAAAGAAAAATGTGATCAGAGTGATGATTTCAGTCACCAACAATATTACAAACCCCTGTGTTCACAAACAATTGAGCTCTATATGTAGCTGCTAAACACATTGTGATCTCCATGCTCCATACTTACACTGTGTTTTTTTATGATGTTCTCTTGGATTTTTCTTTTCTTGCTCCTGCAGAATCTTGTTCCTTCTTACTCCTTTGATTCTTCTCAGTGCAAATCAAAAAAAACAAAAGCATTTATATCATGATGGAAATGTGTTGATTGCTGCATTTGCTCCATTTTTTACTTATTTTCGTCAGACCATTAATTTTACAGGTGAAAATATCACTTACATCCAGTAAGTGCTATTAAATTTTAATTCTTTTCACCAATCACATTTTGTGGTTCTCAAGTAAATTTTGATTGACATTAATTTAATTTTAATTCTCATTTTGGCATACCCTTTCTTCTACACACAAATGTCTCTTTCAGGTGTGTCTTCCCACTGCCTTTTTCGTTCTGTCAAGAAAATGTGTTTGTTTTAACTCATGTTATTTTACACATTTGCTATTCTGGCTTTCTCTGTGTTCCACTGAAGTGCTTGCAGGTGTCCAGGGCTGGACCATTTTCATGTTTTTCCCTGCCAATGAAATAACTTACTATTTGACATGTTGTTTGGGGGCCACTTCCAAAGTGTACTTCTTTATTGAGAAGAAATGATGCCAATGATCACAGTGACTACAATGTCCCTATGTGATGATGGTAGAGAGACAAGGACTACCTTGCTATCTGCTGTTCATTATTGAAACCAATGTGAAAATTTTAACTGTGGTGCTCTTCTTTTTAAAATACTTTTAAATAGATTTACAATTTTTACCCACAATTTTAATTAGTAATTATTTAGAGTCTGTCAATTTTGCACCATTTCTTCCTTTTCATTTCTAAGTTTCTAATTATTAAAACTGATATGGATGTATTCCAGAGGTCACATGGATGTTGATGGTGAAGTCTGAAGGTAATATCTTAGTTTTGTGCCTTTTATATTACAGGACAGTGGCAGTAAAGTTACTAGAAATACTTGAACTATGCTGTAGAGAAATGTTTACACAGAATTCATTGGGAAGAAAGTAAGATGTACTTTATTAAATGCAAATTATTTTGTAGCTGTAAGATCCATGAGACCTGGGATGGAAGAAAATATCTTATACTCATGTTTAATGCAGTGCTGGAAAATAGAAATACAGGAGCAAGTTTCAATTAGAGAGTCAGTACACAGTCAAATAGAGGTGAAGATGAATTTAGGTCCTTGTGATATGTGTTTGTGATGAAACCTGGATTAAGTGTCAATTTCTCAGCATAGGGAATGTAGAGTAGAAGAAATTGTCAGAGAGAGAGAGAGAGAGAGAGAGAGAGAGAGAGAGAGAGAGAGAGAGAGTTGACACACATAAGTATCTTTTGATAACTTAGTCTGAAATAGAAGCAGTAAATATGGTGACAGAATTCCACTTACAGGAATATGCCTATGTGACTTTATGAGGAAAATGGGTTTTATTTTGATGTTTGCACTATTGATTTTCCTCATATTTTGACTGGATTCACAAATGTGTGTTATTTGTGATAATCATTTTAAAAAGGACATGGATGTGGTAAGAAATATATTCCATTGTAATATTTTTTAATCTCTAAGTTTATTTGACATTTGTGAGATCATAACTTAAAAATTATAAAATATACATGGTAATATATGCAGATATATACTTATAATTATATTTTTACATACTACAATTTATACATATATTAATGAAAAATATAATCTGACAGTTTAATATTGGTTTACACATATTAGCATGATGGTTCATTTCATCTTCAGGTATATTTTCTGTCATTTTGTAATTGTGTGTTAACATCCCCTCTAAGCAATTATAAGCACATAATCTTGATATTCATATCTGAGCATCATTGTTTACATGTATTAAAGGTACAGTTTACATCACAAGTCCAAGTGCCATTTTAACAATACAATTACATGCATATCTGCTGTGGTACTTGTGGGGTCATTTGCACTCCCTCATATATGCTCCAATAAATAAACCCAATAAACTAATTGGTTTACAAGCTAAAAAATGTATATCTGCTGTGTTCTGAGCATTAAACATGAGGATGCTTCCCCCTACCACCTTGATTCCACCTTGTTACTTAGCTTGTCTATGTCTGTGGCTTGCAGCATGGTTAGACTCTATGGATAATACCCACCTCTAAGTTAGTCCATACTATGTTGTATTTCTGTGTGGGTACAGGTGACCTCACACAGCATGATTTTTTCTACTTCCATAATTTGCAAGCAAATTTCAATGATGTTTTTGTTTTAACAACCAAGTAACATTACATTCTGTTAATGTACCTCATTTTCATTATGAATTCTTCAGTCGAAGGGCATCTATGTTGTGTCCAGTTCATGCCTAGTATTACTAAACCTTTATGAATGAATATAAATAAGTCTCCTTGATGTATGGTTAAGGCTCATTTGGGAGTATCTCCAGGTATGTCTGTGTCTTGAGGAAGACTTATTGCTAAGTTTCTGAGTAACCATCATGATTTCCAAAATTGTTGTGCAAGTTTGAATTTCCACAGCAGTTAAGGAGTGTTCCCCTTGATCCACATCCTCACCAGCTAAAGCTGTCACTCAAGTTTTTAATCTGAGCCATTTTGACAATTTAAGATGGAATACAAATATATGTTTTATTTTGTGTTTCCCTGATGGCTAAGATATGTTGAACATTTCTCTAAAAGATACTCTGCCTTTTAGATTCTTCTGTTGACAGTTTCTGTTATGGTCTGTACACTACTATCCTAACAAAAAAAAAACTCTGAGCTTTAATTGTTGAATTAATGATAACAAGTCTAAATTTCTGACATAAATTGACCATTAAAACATCAATTTTCTGTTTAATATGAAGTCAAAGCACACCTATCTTAAAAGAAAGGAGCTATAAGCTATTGGGCTTCTTTTTCAGATGAAGGTCAAAATGCTATCTATGTATGGTCAGAACACACTGTAATGTTCTGTTCTGTTGTGTTCCATGGCATGAAACAAACAAAACATGAAACTAAAGAATATGTTTTGTTGGGAGCCTAAAGCTTAAGATCTAGCAGTAATGACTCTTTTTATTTTGATAAATTTTTAATTTAAATTTTAACCAAGCATGTTGCACATGTCAATCCCAGTTCCCTCAGCGTTATGTAGCGTTACCTTCTACATTATTCCTCTCCCAGCCCCCATCTTATCCCCATTTTGCTACCCTAGGAGGGTGAGGCCATACATGGGGAATCTGCAAAGTCTTCATATCATTTAGAGCAGAGCCCAGGCCCACCCCCATATGTCTAAGCTAAGAGAGTATGCCATATGTAGAAAGAGCTCCAAAAGTCCATTCCTGTACTAGGGATGAATATTGGCCAACTACCAGTGGCCACTTAGACTGCCCAGTACTCCTAACTAACACCCATATTCAGGGTATATGGGACAGAATTATGCTGGTTTCCCAGCTATCAAACTTGAGTCCATGAGCTCCCACTTGTTCAGGTCAGTTGTTTATATGGGGGTTTTTGAGCCTGGTCTTGACCTCTTTGCTCATCACTGCTCCTTCTCTGCAACTGGATTCCAGGAGTTTGGCTCAGTGTTTAGCTGTGGGTTTCTGCTTCTGTTTCCATCAAAAACTATATGAAAGATCTAGGATGGCATATAAGGTAATCATAAATCTAATAACAGGGGAAGGGCATTTAAGGAAGCCTTTCATTATTACTTATATTGATAGTTGGGGTCATCCTTGTAGATCTCTGGACATGTCCCCAGTGCCAGATTTCTCTTAAAACCTATAATAGCTGTCTCTATTATGGTATCTCATTTCTTGCTCTATTTTTTTCATGGCCCAGTCTTCCTGCTCCCATATGCCCTCATCTCCCTTTCTCTTTCTCCGAACTCCCTCTCCCTTTACCCCATGCTCCCAACTTTCTCAGGAGTTCTTGTCCTTTTCCCCATCTGTGGGTGACCATGTAGGTCTCTCTTAGGGTCCTACTTGATTCCTAGTTTTTCTGACAGGATAGATTGTAGGCTGATAATCCTTTGCTCTATGTCTAAAATCCATGTATGAGTGAGTATATACCATGTTTTCTTTTTGTGACTGGGTTACCTCACTTAGGATGGTTTCTCCTAGTTCCATTCTTTTTCCTGCAAATTTTAAGATTCCATTGTTTCTTTTCCATTGAGTAGTACCCAATTATGAAAATGTATTAAATTTTTCTTTATCCATTCTTCAGCCGAAGAGCAATTAGGTTGCTTCCATTTTCTGCTTATTAAAAATAATGCTGCTAAGAACATAGGTGAACAGATTTCCTCATTGTATTAATATGCATTTTAGGTGTATATTTCCATGAGTCGAATTGTTGTATCTTTTGGTAGACTGATTCACATTTTCCTGAGGAACCACCATATTGATTTCCAAAATGGCTATATGAGTTTGCACACACACAAGCAATAGATAAATGTACCCATTTCTCCGCACCCTCTCCAGCATAAACTGTCTTTAGTGTTTTTGATTTTAGCCATTCTGACAGGAGTAAGAAGGTATCTCAGAGTTGTTTTGTGCAGATGGATTCCTCCTGTGATGAATATGAAATGACCATCTTCATCTCTTTTGATTTATTTTGTTAGATATTAAGATAGCCACACCTGCTTGCTTCTTGGGTCCATTTGATTGAAGATATTTTCCCAGCCCTTTACCCTGAGGTAATGTCTGTGTTTGAAGCTTAGATGTGTTTCTTGTATGCAGCAGAAGGATGGATTTTATCTTCATACTGTTTTTGTATCCATTCTGTTACCCTGTGTCTTTTCATAGGTGAGTTAAGACCATTAATGTTGAGGGAAAGTAAGAATCATTAATTGTTAATTCTTGATTGTTTTAGATTTGTTGGTGGTGGTGGTATTGTGAGTATATTTGCCCCACATTTTCTTTTGGGTTCTGGTAAAGTGGAATTATCTATTGTGAATGTCTTGATTAGTGTAGTTAACTTCCTTGGGTTGGAACTTCTGGAGGCATCACCATCCCCAACATCAAGCTCTACTACAGAGCAATAGTCCTGAAAACAGCCTGGTATTGGTACAAAAATAGGCAAATAGACCAATGGAATCAAATCAAAAATCCTGATATTAACACACCTCCCTCTCTCTCTCTCTCTCTCTCTCTCTCTCTCTCTCTCTCTCTCTCTCTCTCTATGCCACTCCCATGGTGGGCTGAGGTGGGTCAGGAGTTCTATGTCTGTAGCTCTGGGTGGTTCAAGCTCTGTAGGAGGTCTCTCCCCAATCAAAGGCTCCTCTATGGGGATCAAAGATCAGGCAGACAGGGACTCAGGGTGGTCCCACATGGATAGGTGGGTCTAGTGTGCTCTGAGCATATCTTGGAAGTTTCCTGGAGGTTGGTCCTGCACTGTGGCCCAGTGCTCAACCAGAGCAGTGTAACAGTGGGCTCAGTAGGGCACACAGTGTCGGTAGGGCAGGTTCTGTGTGGGGTGTTTGTGGATCAGAGTACTAGGACTGTTCTCTCTGGGGAAAGGATATAGGGAGGAGCGTCATTCGGGGCTAACACATGGAGCTCCCAGGGAAGGGTGTGGGGAGGAATTCAAGCTTAGCTGGTCCCAGACTCACCTCCTTAGCATCTCAGCAGACAAGAGAGCAAGTTTCTGTTTCTCCTTGTTTACATCCTGTTTCGGCCCAGCTACCACACTTCTCTCTGTCTGTACAGACCTCCAGACCCCCATAATTAGCTAATGGCAAGCTTCATACTCTGACATTTTTCATTTGTACAAGCAAGATATCACCACAAAACTGTATGCTTCATAGCTGTACTAATTCTAGTCTGTCTCTAAAATTAACCTCTGAAAGATAAGTTTGCCAACAGCAAGGCAAACAATCTGGATACAGGTAGAACTGTCAAGGCCATGGCAAGACTCAGCCATGATGACCCTAGTACAGAAGCCTGCTGAAAGAATATTAAGAAGAAACATCAAATGCTTAGACTGATTATTGCTATAATAATGGGAATTATTGCATTGACTGCTAATACTGCAACAGCCAGAGTGGCCTATCACTAAGAAATACTAACTGCTAAGTTTGTTAGAGACTGGAATAAGCATTTTTGTTCAGAGATTCAGACAGAAAAAAAAATAAAATAGTGAAATAGTTAATGAATTAGCTGATTTGACACAAGGTGTTATAATGTGAGGAGATCAGTTAGAAATATTGATGAAAAAGATGAAATGCAAATGAGATCACAATGATACATCCTATACTATTAAACCTTTCAAGTTCAACAGTAGCAACTGTTACTGAGAAGACTTAGAGGCATTCGATGGGTCACCCTAATTCTTCTATAATGATTTATGATTTATGACAAGAAATTGAAGAACATTTTACAAAACAATTACCTGATAGGACAAGAATGAATGTTATGGATAACTTTGCAGAACCAACAGGCTCATTCAACCATGTGAAACACTTCTGATTTTGTGTTTTAGATAGTGTTACTCTTCCACTAGCAATAGTAATAACCATATTGACTTTAAAATTTGTTATTGCTTACTTAACTAAGATTGTGAAAGGGAAAAGGCTGAATTTGGTAAGAAGCCACAAAGCCTCCAGAACAATTAATTGTAACATATTCAAAAGAGAGATATGTGGACTTTCGGGAACTTCCTGGAGCTGTTCTGAGCACACTAGACCTGCTTATCAATGCTTGACCACCCTGAATGCCCACCTGCCTGATCTCTGACCCCCACCACCGGTCCTCTGCTGGAGTTCCGGGCCCCTCACAGGGATCCAATTAACCCCTCCATACCATCCTGCCGATCCTTGAACCCCATGGCCAGGCCTCTGCTAGAGGCCTCAGCTGGAGTGTGCTGGGCCCAGGACACATCGGCCTATCTGTGCTGGAAAATCCTGAGCCCCTCCCTGCCAGATCTTTGATACCCATCACTGGACCTCTGCTAGAAGGAACTTCCTGAGGCTGCTCTGAGCACTCTAGACCTTCCTGTCCACACAGGACCACCCTGAATCCCCGCATGCCTGATCTCTGATCCCCACTGCCTGTCCTCTGCTGGAGTTCTGAGCCCCTCCCAAAGATTGCCTATCCCCTCGGGACCATCCTGAGTCCCTGCCTGCGGGATATTTGACACCCTTCTATGGACCTCTGCTGGAGCCTGATCTTTGACACACATCGCTGGGCCCCTGCTTGAGGAGAGAACTACTAAAGAGCTTGAACCACACACAGTTACAGACACCGAACTTCTGACCCACCTTAGCCCACCAGGGGAGAACCATATATAGAGAGAGACCCCATGTGTACCTACTGAAAGGAGTGAAAAGAAGACAGAATTACAAGAAAACACCTAACAATAGAAAGACAAGCATGACATCACCAGCATCTAGGGACTCTACACCAACTAGACCTGAACACCCCAAAGCAGATGAAGCAGAAGAGAATGACTTAAAAAATATCTTCATAAAAATGATAGAGGCCCTCAAAGACTATGTGAGAAAATTCCTTAAAGAAATAGAAGAAAAACAAACAAAAAATTGGAAGAAATGAACAAATCTCTTAAAGAAAGTATGGAAAGCCAAGAAAAAAAAAAACAATTAAACAGGTGAAGGAAACAGTTCAAGACTTGAGAACTGAAATAGAGACAATAAAGAAAACACAAACGGAGGGAATGCTGGAAATAGAAAAACTGGACAAATGATCAGGAGCTACAAACACAAGCATAACCAACAAAATACAAGAGATGGAAGAGGGAATCTCAGGCACTGAAGATAAACTAGAGGAAATAGATTCATTGACCAAAGAAAATCATAAATCCAACAAATCCTCAACACAAAACATCCAGGAATTGTGGGACACTGTGAAAAGGCCAAACCTAAGAATAATAGGCATAGAAGGAGGCTAAGAAGCCCAGCTCAAAGGTGCAGAAAAAATTCAACAAAATCATTGAAGAAAATTTTCCCAATCTGAAGAAGGACATGCCCATGAAAGTACAAGAAGCATACTGAACACCAAATAGACTGGACCAAAGAAAGAAGACCCCTTGACACATAATAATCAAAACACCTAACATACAGAATAAAGAATATTAAGAGCAGCAAAGGAAAAAGGCCAGGTAACATATAAAGGCAGACCTATCAGAATTACACCTGCCTTCTCCATGGAAACTCTCAAGTCCAGAAGGTCCTGGATAGATGTCCAACAAGTACTAAGAGTCCACGGATGCCAGCCCAGGATACTATACCCAGGAAAACTTTAAATAACTACAGATGGAGAAAACAAGATATTTAATGAAAAAACCAGATTCTCATAATATGTATCTATAAATCCAGACCTACAAAAAGATCTGAAAGGAAAACTCCAACCCAAGAAGCAACTATGCTCACAAAGACATAGGCAACAGATAATACCATGTCACCAGAACCCAAGGATAAAGCAGGGCAAATATATTCACAATACCACCACAAACAACAAATCTAAAACAAAAAAGCATTAACAATCAATGGTCCTTACATTCCCTCAAACATTAATGGTCTTAACTCACCTATAAAAAGACACGGGGTAACAGAATGGATACAAAAACAGAATCCAACCTTCAGCTGCATACAAGAAACACATCTAAGCTTCAAACACAGACATTACCTCAGAGTAAAGGGCTAGAAAAAGATCTTCCAATCAAATGGACCCAAGAAGCAAGCAGGTGTGGCTATCCTAATATCTAACAAGTTAGACTTCAAACCAAAATCAATCAAAAGTGATGAGGGTGGTCATTTCATATTCATCACAAGAGAAATATATCAGCACAAAGTCTCAATTCTGAACATCTATGCCCCCCAATACAAAGGTACCCACATTTGTAAAAGAAATGCTACTAAAACACAAAGCTCACATAAAACCTCACACACTTATGGTAGGAGACTTCAACACCCCACTCTCAATACTAGACAAAACTACCAGGCAAAAAGTTAACAAAGAAACAAAAGAATTAACAGAAGCTTTGTCTCAATTGGGTTTAACAGACAGCTTTCAAACATTCTATCCAAACACAAAAGAATATAACTTCTTTGCTGTTCCACATGGAACCTTCTCTAAAATCGACCACATACAAGGTGACATATCAAACCTCAAAAGGAAATCAAGGGGACATATATAGGAAAGGAAGAAGTCAAACTTTCTCTATTTGCAGATGATATAATAGTTTACATAACTAACCCAAAAAACTCTACCAGGGAGTTCCTACAGCTGATAAACACCTCATAAACTAGCAGGAAACAAGATGAACTCAAAATCAAATCTGTAACCCTAATTTACTCAGATGACAAAGGGGATGAGAAGAAATCAGAGAAACATCACCCTTTATTATAGCCACAAACACCATAAAGTATCTTGGGGTAACACCAAACAAGTGAAAGACACATACAGCAAGAATTTTGTGTCTTTTTAAAAAACATTTATTTATTTTATGCTGGACATAGTTATACATGCCTTTTGTTTTAAATGAAAACAAACATTTATAAACAATGTTTGGGAATTTGGGCATCGTTCTTTCCAAACTGCTTCCTGCTGGTAGAGTGCTCTAAGAAAGAAATTAAAGAAGATACCAGAAAATGGAAAGATCTCCCGTTCTCTTGGATAGGTAGGCTAAACATAGTAAAAATGACAATCTTGCCAAAAAGCAATCTACAGATTCAGTACAATCCCCATTAAAATCCCAGCACAATTCTTCACTGACCTTGAAAGGATAATAATCAACTTTATATGGAAAAAACAAAAGACCCAGGATAGGCAAAACAACACTGTACAATAAAAGAACTTCCAGAGGCATCACCATCCCTGACTTTAAGCTCTACTATAGAGCAATACTCCTGAAAACAGCCTAGTATTGGTAAAAAAAAAAAAATAGACCAATGGAATCAAATAAAAAATCCTGATACTAACCCACACACCTATGAACACCAGATTTTTGACAAAACAGCTAAAAGTATACAATGGGAGGAAGAAAGCATCTTCAACAAATGGTGGTAGCACAACTGGATGATGGTGTGTTGATAGGCCCATGTCTATTTCCATGCACAAAACTCAAGATCACACTGAACCTCTTAGAAGAGAAAGTAGGAGGTACCCTTGAAAAAAATGGTATAGGAGACTGTTTTCTGAACATAACTCCCGTATCACAGACACTGAGATCAACAATTAATAAATGGGACCTCCTTAAACTTAGAAGCTTCTGTAAAGCATAGGATGACAGCCCACAGACTGGGAAAAGATCTTCATCAATCCTACATCTGACAGAGGGCTGATTTCCAAAATATACAAAGAACTCAAAAGATTAGTCAACAAAACACCAAATAACCCTATTTAAAAATGGGGTACAGAACTGAATAGAGAACTCTCAATAGAGGAAATCAAAAAGGCTGAAAGACACTTAAGAAAGTGCTCAACATCCTTAACTATCAGGGAAATGAAAATCAAAACAACTTTGAGATATCATCTTCCTCCTGGCAGAATGGCTAAAATTAGAAACACCAATGACAACTTATGCTGGAGAGAATGTGGAGAAAGGGGAAACACTCCTCCACTGCTGGTGGGAGTGCAAACATGTACAGCCATTTTGGAGATCAGTATGACAGTTCCTCAGGAAAATAGGAATCAGTCTACCACAGGACCCAGCAATCCCCCTCTTAGGCATATACCCAAATTATAACAAAGACATGTGCTCAGCTATGTTCATAGCAGCATTATTTGTAATAGCAAGAACTGGAAGCAATCTAGATGCCACTCAACTGAATAATAGATAAAGAATATGTGGCACATTTGCACAATGAAATGCTACTCTGCGGTTAAAAAAAATGGAATCTTAAAATTTGCAGGCAAGCTGACGGAACTTGAAGAAATCATCCTGAATGAGGTAATGAGGTAACCCAGTCACAAAAAGAGGAACAAAGTATGTACTCAGTCATATATGAATTTTAAACATAGAGCAAAGGATTGCCAGCCTATAATTCACACTGCCGGAGAAAGTAGGATACAAGGTGTATTCTAAGAGATTCATATGAGATCCCTCACAGAAGGGGAATGGGACAAGATCTCCAGAGCTCATGGAGAATGGGGGGCAGTGAGTGGAGTGGGAACTAGGAGAAATTGAAGGGGAGGAGAGGAAAGCACATGGGACCAGGAAGATTGAGTTGGGGAGGAATAGACGAGAGAGGAGAGAGAGAGAAAGAGACCAATATAGGTTTGAAGAGAAAACTAAACCTAGGTAAATTTCCAGAGACCTACAAAACTGACCCCAACTAACAATTTGAGCAACAGTGAAAAGGTTACCATAAATCTCCTTCCCTGATAATGAGATCGAGCACTAATTTATCCACTATCCTAGAGCCCTCATCTAGGAGCTGATGGAAACAGAAGCAAACACCCACAATTAAACACTGAGCCAAACCAATATCCAGATGCAGAGAGAGAGAGAGAGAGAGAGAGAGAGAGAGAGAGAGAGAGAGAGAGAGGACAAGACCAGGCTGCAGAAACACACAAAGACAGCTGACCTGAACAAGGAGGAGCTAGCTAATGGGCCCCCAGACTAATAGCTGGGAATCTAGCATGGGACTGACTCAGATCCTCTGAACATGGGTCTCAGCCTAGAAGGACTGAGCAGTTTAAGGGACCTCAGACAGTGGAGCAGGATGTATTTCTGGTGCACAAAAGGACTTTGGGTGCACATCCCCCATGGAGGGATACTCCCTTAATCTAAAGACAAGAGAGAAGGCCTAGTCCCTACTTCAAATGATGTGACAGATTTAGATGACCCCTCTTGGAGGGCATCACCCCACATGTGGAGTGGGGGGGATGGGAGGGAAGGGTGGTTGGAGGACATGAGAAGGTAGGAGAGAGGGAAAGAGGGAGGGAGAGAGGGAGGGAGGGAAGGAAGGAGAGGGAACTGGGATCAATATGTAAAATAAAAATAAAAAATAAATTAATATGAAAAATAAAAAGGAAAGAATTAAAACAGCAAAAAAGTGAAGAGAGAGACAGACAGACAGACAGAGAGAGAGAGACAGAGAGAGAGAGAGAGAGAGAGAGAGAGAGAGAGAGAGAGAGAGAGAGAGAGAGAGAGATGCCAGGAGCCCCTTTAGATGTGTGCAGCTGGTTGGATTCAGAGTGTTATCACATAGCTTTGATATGCATTTAACTTGACAATGTATAAATGAGAAAACAGTAAAAAAAAAAAAAAAACCTTTTAATAAGGGGCACTGAGTCAGTCCATGAGAGGTTGTTTATTCCTGCAACTGGGAAGGCTAGAAAATCATTCTTAGGGTGCATCTGTGTGGTCTTTCCTGAAACTTTCTGAACCCACAGTTGTTACAAGACCCAAATCACATGGTTGCTCCCATCTTGATGAAGATTCTCAAGTCATTTGAGCAATAAACTAGGTCATATTTCCCATTCAATTGAACTCAGCTACAAGGTAAAGCACTAATACCCATCATCAGGGCATTTAGGTTGTTGTGTAATTCACTTTGATTAGCAGGTAGAATATAGTGAAGGCATAGAGAAAGAGAAGGCAATTAAGGAAAATACAGCATGTGTGCACACAATGCCCCCCCAAAAAAGCTCAAGTCTTGACTTTGGCTGCTAATCCATAGGCAGGTCACTCAGTCATTGTGCTGTTCCTTTTATGGCTCTCAGAAAGGAGAAGGATATGGCAATAGGAGAGTTAAAAGGTTGTTCAAAGAGCTGTGCTTGGGTAAGGGATATTTAAACCCCTCCCAAGTGCATATACTCATGTTGATTTAGGATTGATGCATGCAATTCAGACAGACAAACCCATGAGCATCATCGGTCCTTAATTAGAACAACTAAAAGACTGCAGTCTCTCCACACATGTTCAGACAGAGAGAATGTGGTATTAGGATATTGGGGTGTTAAGAATACAGAACAGGGGATTTTAAAGGATTTGAGTTTCCATTTGCTGTTTATGTCACATAAGCAACAAAAAATGGGGGTTTTGTATGTTTCTACTTACTAGCAGATTCCAAGTGTGATATAAGTTCAAGTCAAATTCTTCCAGATATTTTAGATCCACCTGAGGCTTTTAGGTAATTTAATTACCAAGTACTATATAACCTGGCATTTAGATTGTAACCATTACATATGACCAAAATTATTGTTAGTAAATATATAACAAAGAAGGTATAAGAGCCATTACACCATACTGTTATATAGTATGAGTCGCTTTCATAAATGTTTATAATCCTTCTCTGCAGGTACAGGACAAGGAGTTACCAGTATTCTTTGGTCTTCATATTCGCCATTGAGGAAATCAACAGAAACACTCATATTTTACCTAACACATCACTAGGATTTGATCTCTACAATGTCGACAGCAATCAGTGGAATACTCTGGAGGCACCTTTTCTTTGCCTCACAGGAACGGGAACAATGATTCCCAATTACACAGGCAGAAGGGAGAAGAAGGCTGCTGCTTTACTGACAGGAACATCATGGGCAACATCTGCACATATCGGGAGACTGCTGAGTCTCTACAAATATCCACAGGTGAGGGACAAGGCTGTGAGGGAACAAGAAACCTGCATTAAACTGCAGATCTTCTAGGTATATCAAAATGTACAGACGTGAGGATATGTCACTCATCAATCAAAGAGAATAAATCAGGCATTTGGTTATATAGCTTCATATACTTTGCTGGAGATAGTGAAGAGGAAGTGTTTGAAGCCTATATAGGGTATAGAGAAATTGCTGTGTCTGGGAAGAAATTGTCTATAAATGATCCCAAAGCAAGATAGGAGATTAAAACACCATGAGCAGAAGTTAGTCTCTACAAATCCAAAGTGCTGCCTCAGGATTAATATTGCATTCTATGTCAGTGTTTTCCCTCTTGTTTCCATTTGAAATTTCCATCAGCTTACATTCGGCCCATTTGACACTACACTGAGTGATAGAGACTAGTACTCTTCTCTCTACCAGACAGCACCCAAGGACACATCTCTGTCACATGCCATTGTCCTTTTGATGCTTCATTTCAGCTGGACATGGGTGGGGCTGGTTCTTGTAGATGATCATAATGGTGTTGAGATTCTCTCAGACTTGAGAAGAGAGATGAACAGTAATGGACTGTGTATAGCTTTTGTAGAAATGATTCCAGACAATGAGAATTCATTTTACCATAATTCTATCATGACTATCAAGAAGATTATAAAATCAACTGCAAATGTGGTTATCATTTATTGTGACATGGAAGATTTAAGTGGTCGAATCATATCTATGGTGGACTTTTCAATGATTTGGAAAGTCTGGGTCATGAAGTCACAATGGTCTCTACATAGTCTTAGTAATTCTTTCATGTTGGATTCATTACATGGGAGTCTCATTTTCACATATCACCATGCTGAGATTTCTGAATTTAGGAATTTTCTCCAGACATACAACCCTTCCAAATACCCAGATGATCATTATCTTGCACTCATTTGGAATGCAAACTTCAATTGCTCTTTTTCTGGACCTGACTATAAAATTTTGGGTAACTGTCTACTCAATGTTTCCTTGGAAATGTTGCCTAGAGATATTTGGGGAATGGATATGACTGAAGAGAGTTACAACATATACAATTCTGTGTATGCTGTGGTTCATAGCCTCCATGAGATGATTATCAACGAAGTACAATATTATCTCTATGGAAAAGAAAAAGCAAATAATAATCCTTGGGAGGTAATTTTTCACTTTGTATATTTACCAGTATCACTGTGACATTTTTTAATTTTATACAACCACTCAGTACATTATAGTACACTATACTGAATTTGCCAAAAATTATCTGAGACTGTATATAATTTATCATATTGTATTTACTATAGACATGTATGTTGTTGTTGCAGATAAATGGATGGCAATAAAAGATTTAAATATGTGTATGTCATTATATAATTTGTGTTATAATTAACCTGAGGATTTGTAATTATAATTAAAATTTGAAAATCTATTCTCTCTTAAGTATATTTCAAAACAGAAATATGGGAACTAGACACTGAATTATCAAATTTTATTAGATCCTTAGAGATCAAATTCTGAAGTTATATTTATGTTACCTAACTTAACATCTGGCCATTTTCATAGAGTTTAGACATAAACACTCTGATATACAAGTTGAAACGTTGAGTAGTGAATAGCACACCTAGAAGATGAACATTTGCCTGAATCAACAGTCACCAATTAAGTCTGTGTTTGTTTATGTGTGGAGGAAGTGAATTATTTCTTTTGAAACTGATTGGCATCCTAGAAACTTTATGATATGCTCATTTTTTGATATTCATCCATTAAAATATTGATGCATTAATATAGCCTGCAATTAATGTCAGGTATAATGTCAGGATAATGAGACACATTGATTTATGAGGTTGTTTTGAACTTTCATGGGATTAAATCATCATATGACTCTGCATCTCTTTAGCTTCACCTTTTTCTCAGGAATATCAAGTTCAAAACTGCTGCTGGAAACATTGTGGTTCTAGATTCACAAAGGAAATTAGATGCAGAATATAACATTCTCAACCTCTGGAATTTTCCACTTTGTCTCAGACAAAAGATGAAAGTTGGACCATTTTCTCCAAAAGCTCCAAAGGGCCAAGAACTACTGTTGTCTGACCATATGACACAGTGGGCCAAAGGATTTATAGAGGTAAGTTAGATCTTATCTCATTCTTTGTTCTATCAATAAACATTTGTTTGTGGATGTAATGGCTGTTGGTTCCTTAGTCAGCACCAATCTGTATGCACAAAACTACTTTTGTCTGTGGAATTTTTTGTTCCTTATTCTTGGTAAAAGGATTGCTAATTTTTTTATCTTTTTATGGGCATTTATTTCCAGTTATAAATACAGTGTCTACTTAATAAGATTTCATCAATGTGCTGAAACCACCTGAGAAGAGAATTCATTTGACTCCCACTTTAGAAAATGTCAGTGCATAGTTGTTTTGGTTTCAGGCACATGGTAGTATACAAAACCATTAAGTACACATGAACATGGGTAAATTACATGTCTTTCTGATGAAAGACATCAATTTGCCAAAGAGACAGGAAACAAACAGGCAGCCATAACTTAAAAACATAGACTTCCTTTGGTCACACATGACTTCAGCAGTCAATAATTATTCAAGAATCTATGTAGGCAAGAGCCTGAAAAATTGCATCATCATGTATCTTCAAATGGGTCATAGATACTGGTGAACATTGATCTTCATATCCATTTTGCTTTTCATTCAGTAAATAACAGCAGCAAATGAAAAGGTGATATGTAATTGCACAAGATGTCTTCTCACTTCAAGTATCATAACATAAACATTTTTCACAAAAAGTCACAAAGACTACTTTATTTGGTAATTATGAAGAATTTTTCCCTTTCCCCTTCTGTGAGGGACCTTATATGAATCTCTTAGAATCCACCTTGTACCCTAGTTTCCAGCCCTACAGAAAGTTCTGGAAGGAAAACTGCAACCCAAGGAAGTTATTTGGTAATTCTGAATCAGTCAAACTAAAAATTTAAATTAGGCATCACCATTGGGAAACAAAGATGCTCACTCCCGCTGTCAGGAGGTACACAATAGGCTTGTTATGGCATTACAGTTGCCCTTTTATACATACTCAGTAATATAACTTTTTCTTATTTTGCCTTACCTTTAACATTTCCAAAATTGCTCATATTTCTGTTGCCTTTTGATTGTTGATCAAATACATTGAAGTTCATACCATATACTATATTGAAATTAGAAGCTATGTATCAAAACAAGGATCTGAAATTGATAAATATAACAACTGGCCATCATCTTGTTCAATGTTGGAAAATAATATTTTTATTACTTTACAGTCCACTCCTGAGTATTTTCACCATTCATTTGATTCTCAGCTTCCTCGCTCTGTGTGCAGTGAGAGCTGTTTTCCTGGATTCAGAAAATCTGCCCAGGAGGAGAGGCCTGCCTGTTGTTATGATTGTACTCAATGTCCAGACAATGAGATTTCCAATGAGACAGGTAAATGTCATATTTACTACGAACATTCCTACCACTCCACAGTTTTTGGTAATATCTCAGTAGATGAAAAGGTTCCCTGAAGGAACAGTAGAGATAAGCATTGTTCTTCTTTGATGTAGAAGTAGAAGTAATATTTTTGTTCATTTTATTATCATTTATTTGGTGCTCTGACCATTGAAACTCATACTTGACTTATGTTGATGATCCTCTACAGTCATTTTTCCTTTCATAGAACAACTTTACTGTTTACAGAGTAGTCTGCTTTATTTTACCATGGCATGAAATAAACACACAAGCTCACAGAGAGAGGGAGAGAGAGGGGGAGTATAAATAACTGACTTCACTTGTATTTGAAAGCATTTTAAGCTCATGGTTAGTACACATTTAAGGATTGGATCCTTATGGCCTTGGTTGCATATTTTCAGTCATGATTCTGGCTTCATCAGAGGTTTCAAAAAGGTTGTATTTGATATATTCGTGGACATATATTAAATTTATTATTTTACATTTTGTCATTTGGTTTTATCTCTGAGTGTGTTGCCTCCCAGCATATATGTATGCTAGATTTGTTCATGCACATCAAAGTTAGAATACGGCATCAGATGTCCTGGAGGTGGAGTCACAGGTAGCATTGTCCACCATGTGGGAGCTTGCAACAGAACCCAGGTTCTCTTAAGGGTAACAGGTTTCCTGAACCACAAAACCATTTATCTACCTTCATTTTTTATGTCCAGCACTAATAATGTTCAACATTCCCTTAGAGAGTGTATTATCTTCCTTGTTTTCCTCCATCTTTATGTGAGTAGCAGAAACACCAAAGCTTTATTTTCCAAGGAGAGAGAGAGATGAAAGATATAAAATATGTTTTGACCCATAAAACACCAATTAAGGTGTTTCCATGGAACATAAATAATTTTTAAATCAATAGTTTATATGTATCATGAATTTGAATCTAGATTTGTTTCTCTTCTGAGATAATTTGAAAAACACGGCTAAATGATATGCTAAATAGTCTTTAACTCATTGTATACAAATAACTTTATTCTCTAAGAGTTAATAGAAGCATTATTATAAATAAAAGGCAAATTATGGAATAATTTTTGTGACAACTAAGTGAAAATGCTATATCACCACTTGCATTAATAATAGTATTGTGAAATAGGCAGGCATATGTGAAATGTTCTTAGAACAAGGCAGGACACTGCATTTTAAGGATCCACTTTTCAGCAAAGGTGGACATAATACAGGAACCTTAAATAGTTGGTTGATTTTTACCCTTTGGCTCTTTAGGTGCCCACTACCCAGCTCCCAAATAATGACATGGAAGTTTATACTTACTTTATATAGTCTGGCCTTACTTTGACTTGTTTCTAGCCAGTACTTCTTAAATTATCATGTCTACCTTGTGCCTCAGGGCATTGGTATTTCTCAATTCTATATTCTTTTTTAAATTCTTTAACATGACTTGCTGTGTAATTTGGTGGCTGGCCTCTGAATTCCTCCTCTCCTTCTTTTTCTTTGATTCTTCTCTGCAAGAGTACTCCTCCTACTTATTCTTTCTACCTGCCATCCCTGCCTATGTATTCCCTTTTCTATCTGTTGGCCATTATGCTCTTGATTAGACCAATTAAGTATTTTAGACAGAAAAAGTAACACAGCTTCACAAAGTTAAATAAATGCAACATCAAAGAATGAAACATATATTTGTATCATAAAACAAATATTCCACAGCATAAATAAATGTAACATATCTTTGTCTAATATTTCACAATGATATTATGTCAAAATATTTCAAAGGAATAGAAAGTAGGCATGAACAATGAAAACATTAAATGGAATTAGCACACTTAAACACAATCGATATTTACTATGGAAAGAAATATCAAAGAGAATTCCTTAATCTTAATATTAATGTCTAATGAGATTGTTCATGTATTAATTAGAACATTTTGAATAGCATAATGGCTTTTCTGAACACTCAGATGTGGTAACAATATCTCATAAGCTGAGAAAGTTTCAACATTTTGGTTGCTTTAATTTGCCTAATTTTAAATTGTACATGTTGGAACTTACTATACACACACCACCATGATTTCATGTGCATAAAGATTTTGTGTACATTAAAGCCATGGTAAGTTCATGAACACTTTAAGTATATTCATTAGAGGAAACTAGAATCATCTATATCAGACCCTGAATGATTGCAGTTTAATGAGACACTTCAAATTTTATGTAGTATAAAAAAAAGAAAATAAAACATAAATGTTAAAACAGTGAGTCCTGTATTTCAATGCATCTATCTTTATAGCATTTCAAAATTCTTAAAACAATTTGTCATGGCTTATAACCCCTGTGAATTTCATAAGGAAGACACAGGATTGTGATTCATGCTCAGTTTTAATCAACAGACATAAACAAACAGACAATAGAAGAGACAAAGTGCCTTGAGATGAGAAGGTGGCACAAAGGCAGAAATTTAAGAAATAACACATGAAATGCTGATAATTGAATAAAAGACAAGGTAGTAGCAAAATGACGAATTCAATATCTTAATGCAAATTTTCAACAAACACCAAATTGAAAAATTTACTTTACAAAAATATAGACTTTCAATGAAAGGAAATGACATATAAATACAATGTTATTTATATCTTTTGAATTCAAGATGAAACTCAAAAATGAAAAGTGATGTATTCTCACGCAAATATTCCATGACCCATTTGACTAAAACAAGAGTTTTATTTCTATGTGTTAAATTTATCATTTCTTCCTGGAAATGATCAATCAGTTTAACACAGTTTAACAATCAGTTTTCAAGCTTTCACAAATCTGATAGTTCATGTTCCTGCAAGCACAATCAGAGAAGGAACACACAGGAGAATTCATTAAAATAAGCACTATGGAAATAGATAGATTTGAGTGTGATAACTGAGAGCATTACAAAAAAAAAAATTTCAAATCACATTCTTCCTGCACTGAAGTCACAGGAAAAAGACGCACAAGGGAATTAAGAATGAGGTGATACTATGATCAGGTTATGTTTATATAATTCAATTCAGAAATTTATGAGTATATAAATGAATGCACATTATTACCTCATTGAAACTGTATTTAAGTACACTGATAAAAAGAATAGACTGGTACACTATAAAAGATCAACCTGGATCATGAATTAGAGAGCTTTTGGAAATTTTCACTATTGAGCATTGATTTACATGAGTCTGAAACGACAAAGGAAATGTGGGCAAATACAAGACAGTTGGTGCTTGGAAGTGGCTTGAGACCAAAGGGTAACCTGAGCAGAGACTCACAATATCTTTAATTCATAGATATGGATCACTGTGTGAGGTGTCCAGAAAGTCATTATGCAAACACAGAGCAGAACCACTGCCTCCAGAAAACAGTGATCTTTCTCGCCTATGAACCCTTTGGGGATGGCACTCACCTGCTTGGCCCTGGAATTCCCTGCACTAACAGCTGCTGTTCTTGGTGTTTTTGTAAAGTACCACGACACTCCCATTGTCAAGGCCAACAATCAGGCTGTCACTTACACCCTGCTCATCACTCTGATCTTCTGTTTTCTCTGTCCCTTACTCTTCATTGGCCGTCCCAACACAGTCACCTGTGTCCTGCAGCAGAGCACATTTGCAGTTCTGTTCACAATGGCTCTCTCCACAGTCTTGGCCAAAACTATTACTGTGGTTCTGGCTTTCAGCATCACAGTTCCAGGAAGAATGGTGAGGTGGATAATGATATCACCTAACTTCATCATTCCCATCTGCATCCTCATTCAACTTGTGCTCTGTGGAATTTGGCTGAGCACCTCTCCTCTCTTTGTTGACTCAGATGCTCACACTGAACATGGCCACATAATTATTATCTGCAACAAGGGCTCCACTATTGCCTTCCACTCTGTCCTGGGATACCTGT
Organism: Cricetiscus sungorus; assembly: GCA_030556225.1. NCBI lineage: Eukaryota > Metazoa > Chordata > Mammalia > Rodentia > Cricetidae > Cricetiscus > Cricetiscus sungorus. The sequence continues at coordinate 11,738,683 of JANBXA010000044.1, forward strand.
GCTCCATGGCACTTGGGAGCTACACCATGGCTTACCTGTCCAGGAACCTGCCTGACACATTCAATGAAACCAAGTTCATCTCTTTCAGCATGTTGGTTTTCTTCAGTGTGTGGGTCACCTTCCTTCCTGTCTACCACAGCACCAAGGGGAAACTCATGATGGCCATGGAAGTCTTTTCCATCCTGTCATCTACTGCAGGCCTCCTGGGTTGCATCTTTGTCCCAAAGTGCTACATTATTTTTCTCAGACCAGATAGGAATGTGCTTAATTATGTCAGGAACAAAGCATCTGCTAGGGGAAAAGTTGATTATACAGCTTAGTCCAAGTTTTCTAAATTATATGGATATAATACAGGCCAGTTTTGAACCTGTACTATTGGCAATTTTTGGTAACTAGCTTCTTGAGTTCTTTGCATATTTTAGAGATCAGCCCTCTGTCAGATGTGTCTTGTTTTCTGTGTCCTTTGCCTTACAGAAGCTTCTCAGTTTCAGGAAGTCCCATTTATTAATTTTTTATCTCAGTCTCTGTGCCACTGTTGTTATGTTCAGGAAAGTGTCCTATACCAATTTGTTCAAATGTACCTCCCAATTTCTCTTCCAAGAAGTTCACTGTTGCTGGATTTATGTTGAGGTCCTTGATCCATTTGGACTTAAGTTTTGTGCTTGGCGATGGACATGAGTCTATCTGCAGTCTTCTACACACCAGCATCCAGTTGTGCCAGCACAATTTGTTGAAGATGCTTTCCTCCTTCCATTGTATACTTGTAGGATGCATGTTTTCCACCAGCCCGCCAGCCCGCCAGCCCGCCTGCCGCTGGACTGGGCCCACAGCCGCACCAGCCCCAAATAACACTCTGAGACTCTGTATTTGATACAATCCTGTTGGCCAGTTACCATTATTGTTTATGGGCTAGCTCTGTCTTAATTATTAACCCATTTCTACTTATCTAAGTATTTCCCCGTGGTCATCTTATCGGGGAGCCGCGGCTGGCGTCTTCCTTCTGCCCTGGTCTACATCTTGACCCCTCAAATACTTACCCTAAAAGATAATTACATGAAGATTCCTTTAATTCCGTGAAGAATTTGAAATGTCCTGCTAAACCAGTACTGTAGAACTTGTGCTCATATTTATATTTGTCTATAGATACTGGAAAAACTTTGTACACTTACTCATTCACAATTCAATTTTAATAAATTGCTCTACATTCTTTCAACAGAAACTGGTATATTTTGTTACTTGAGCATTTATGAGTACCCATTTCTCCACATTTTATCAACATTTCATAAAAGATATGTAATTGTTTGGGAACAACAGTTCTCACACTTATTATTTCTAGTGTAAATTACATTTGGATAACTGTCTAAGATCCTAGATGCTATATGCCTTGTACCATGTCATTTTCAGTGATCCTTGTAGTTCAAAAGCTCTAACTTTTAAGATTGTGGGAGAGGTAAATATTGTCAATCGATATACTTAAATTAAAAAACCACCCTGTGTGAGATAAGCCAGTCACAGCAAGACAAACATGGCAGTTTATGGATATTGGACATAGATTAACAAATTAACAGCCTACAAACCGTGTCTTCAGAGAAGCTGGGAAACAAGGAAAACTCTAAGAGAGACATACATGATCCCCTAGAGAAGGGGAAAGGGACAAGAGCTCCTGATCAAACTGGGAGCAATAGGAGGGTGAGGAAAGTAATAGAAAGAGGATGGGAAAAGAGGAGGAGGAAGGAGAAAATCAGGAAGGTTGAGTCAGGGAGAGAACAGAGGAGATCAAGAAAAGAGGTACCTTACTAGAGGGAGCCATTATAGGTTTAAAGAGAAACCTGGTGCAAATGAAATGTCCAGATATCCACAAGAATGACCCTATCTAGCAATCTAAGCTACCTTAAATGTCCTTCCCTATAATGAGAATGATGACTATCTTAAATGCCATCCTAGAGCCTTCATTCTGTAGCTAATGGAAACAGAAGCAGAGATCTAGAGCTAATAACTGAGCCAAACTCCTTGAAAATCCAGTTTCAGAGAGGAAGGAGTGACAAAAAAGGGGTCAAAACCATGCTGGTAAAACCCACAGAAATAGCTGACCTCAGCAAGTGGAAACACATGGACACCAGTCTAACAGCTGGGGAACTAACAGCTGGGGAACTAAGATAGGACCAAACCAGACCCGCTGAATGTGGACGAGGGTTAGAAGACCTGGTCAGGCTATGGGGCCACTGGCTGTGAAACCAGTATTTATTCCCAGTGCACAAATGGACATTGGGAGCCTATTCCCCCATGGAGAGATACTCTCTCAGCCCCAAATGTGACATGCATTGATGATCCCCCATGGAAGGCCTCACACTCTCTGTGGAGTGGATGAGGAGTGGGATGGGGAGGGCTTGTGAGGGTCATGGGAGGATGGGAGTGAGGGAACTGGGATTGATACATAAAATAAGGGTGACACTAGAAAAATGTCCAGAGACCTACAAGGATGACCCCAACTAACAATCTTAGCAACCGTGGAGAGGCTACCTTAAATGCCCTTCCCTGATAATGAGATTGATAACTAATTTACATGCCATCATAGAGCCCTCATCTAGTAGCTGATAGAAACAGAAGCAGACATCCACATCTAAACACTGGGCCAGACTTCTGGAGTCCAGATGCAGAGAGGGAGAAATGATAAGAAAAGGGGTCAAGACCAGGCTACAGAAACCCACAGAGATAACTGACCTGAACAAGGCAGAGCTCATGCACCCCCAGACTGATAGCTGGGAAACCAGCATTGGACTGACTCAGACCCCCCTGAACATGGGTCTCAGTTAGAAGGCCTGGGAAATCTAAGGGACCTTTGACAGTGGAACCAGGATGTATCCCTGTTGCATGAAAGGACTTTGGGAGCACATTCCCCATGGAGGGATACTCCCTTAGCCTAGAGGCTGGAGGAAGGGCCTAGACCATACTCCAAATAACTTGACAGATTTTGATGATCCCTCCTGGAAGGCATCACCCTCCCTGTGGAGTGGGGGAGATGGGACAGAATGGAGGGAAGTTGGGGGCATGGGAGGGAAAGAACGGGAACTGGAATCAATATGTAAAATAAGAAAAAATAATAACTATATAAAAATATTAATAAAGAAAGCAAGCCAGTTTCCATGGTTGAGAATTGGTTCATGGATGTATTATTAAAAATAAATTTTCCAATGTCCATTTGATTGGAAAGTCTTTTACCCACCTTTTACTCTGAGGTAATGTTTGTTTTGAAGTTGAGGTGTGTTTCTTGAATGGAATAGATGGGTGGATTCTGTTTTCATATTCCTTCTGTTAGCCTGAATCTTTTTATAGGAGAGTTGATTCCTTTGATATGAAAAGATATTAAGAGCCAGTGGTTTTTTGTTGTTATTGTTGTTGTTGTTTTGTTGTTGTTGTTGTTTGGCTCTGTGGTTTTGGAAGCTGTCCTGGAACTAGCTCTTGGAGACCAAGCTGGTATCAAACTCACCGAGATCCAGCTGCCTCTGCCTCATGAGTGCTGGGATTAAAGGCATATGCTACCACTACCCAGCCAAGATCCAGTGATTTTTTAATTCTTGTTAATTTTTGTAGCTTTGTGTGTATTTCTCCCATTAAGGGTTTACTGTGCTTTCATGTGTACAGCTAACTTCCTAGGGTCAGAGGTTTCCTTGTAGTGCTTTATGTATGGCTGGATAGGTAAATACCCCAACTATCATCATGTAGCCATCAGCCAGAAAATGATGAAACCTGATGCAGAGATACACAACCAAGAACTGGGCTGACCTCCAGGAATCCAATCAAGGAGAGGGAGGAGAGACTATATGAGCAAGGGAAGCCAAAATCATGATTGTTCGTGCCTGCCCTCGCCAGCAAGGAAGACACAACTCCGGGTAGATCTTCTTCATGCAGTTTTAGTCAGGATCCTTTAAACATGTTGCTTCTGGCATGCAGGGAGAGAGAGAGAGAGAGAGAGAGAGAGAGAGAGAGAGAGAGAGAGAGAGAGAGAGAGAGAGAGGGGGGGGGGACTCCTGCACAGGCTTAAATACCCTTGAGCTAACCAACCCCAGTGAGCCATTGGACCCTGCAGATAGGCTACTCCAATGCGGAAGCAGACAGGCTGAACAGACTTAACCAATTAAGGGCTTGTTTAGCCAGAGAGCCTTCACCAGCCGGAAGGTGTAAGGCGGAAGCCAGTGCCACTATAAAGCATGGCACTTCGTGGCTCTCTACAATGATGGGGAAATCTACAGGGAGAGCAGAACCAGAATCTTGGAAACTCATCAACAATAGACCAACAACTGTGGAGTCTCCATGACACCAAATTAGGCCCTCCATATGTGGGAGACAGTTGTGAATCTTGAACTATCTGAGGGGCCCCTAGCAGTAAAAATAGATTCTATCCATGGTGCATGAGCTAGCTTGTTGGAACCCATTCCCTATATTAGGATCCCAAGCTCAGACTTAATGCAGGAAGGCCAGGCTTGGTTTTTCCACAACTTAATGTACCACACTTACCCATTGGGAGATATAGATAGGGGGTGTACTAGGGAAATGAGAGGGAGCACAGGAGGAGGATTGGAAGGGAGAATTGTGGTTGGAATATAAATTAAAATTAAAATGAATAAATATATTTCACACTCTTTTGTTTAAATCAAAAACCATTTTATTTTACATACCAATCCCAGTTTCCTCTCCCTTTCATCCTCCCATACACCCGACCAATGCCCCATCCCGCACCTCATCTATTTCTCAAGGAGTGTAAGGCCTCCCATAGATGATCATCAAAGTCTGTCACATCATTTGGAGCAGGGCCTAGGCCCTTCCCCATGTGTATAGGCTGAGAGAGTATCTCACCATAGGGAATAGGCTCCCAAAGTCCATTTGTATACCAGGAATAAATACTAGTTCCATTGCCTGTGACTGCATAGACTGCCCAAGCCTTCTAACTGTCACCCACATTCAGGGAGCCCAGTTCGGTCTTATGCTGGTTCCCCAGCTTGTCTGGCTGGGGTCCATGAGCTCCCATTTGCTCAGGTCATATGTTTCTGTGGGTTTCCCTGATATGATCTTGATCCCTTTGCTCATCACTCCTCCTCCTCCTCTGCAACTGGATTTCAGAGCTAAGCTGTGGATTTCTACTTCTGCCTCCATCAGCTACTGGATGGAGGCTCTAGGGTGGCATATAAGGTAGTCATCCATCTTATTATAAGGGAAGGGCATTTAAAGTATACTCTCCACTGTTGCTTAGATTCTTAGTTGGGGTCTTCCTTTTGGATCTCTGGACATTTCTCTAGTATCGGATTTCTCCTTAAACCTATAATGGCTTCCGCTATTAAGGTATCTCTTTTCTTGGTCTCCCCTATTCATCCCCTGATTCAATCCTCCTGATCCCTCATATTCTCCTCCCACCTCCCTTTCTCCCCTCCTTTTTCTCCTACCTACTTCCCCATCTCCCAATGCTCTCAATTTTCTTGGGAGATCTTGTCCCTTCCCCCTCCTCTGGGGAGCCATGTATGACTTTCTTAGGATCTACCTTATTTTCAGGCTGCTCTGGGGCTGTGGATTGTAGGCTGGTAATTCTTTGATCTATGTCTAATATCCACATATGAGTGAGTACATACCCTGATTGTCTTTCTGTGACTGCTAATATCCATATATGAGTGAGTACATAGCATGTTTGTCTTTCTGTGACTAGATTACCTCACTCTGGATGGTTTCTTTTAGTTCCATTCCCTTGCCTGTGAATTTCAAGATGCCATTGCTTTTTTCTGCTAAGTAGACTCCATTGTGTAAATTACCAAAATGTCTATCCATTCTTCAGTTAAGGTGCCTCTAGGTTGCTTCCAAGTTTCTGCTATTAAAAATACTACTGCACTGAACATAGCAGTATAGAACACATGTCCTAGTGGTATGAATGTGGACTATTTGGGTTTATGCCTTAGAGAGAAATTGCTGGATCCTGAGCTAGGTAGCCTTATTCCCATTTTCATGAGGAACTACCATACTGATTTCCAAAGTGACTGTACTTGCTTGCAATACCACTAACAATGGAGGAATGTTCCCATTTCTCCACATTCTCTCTAGCATAAACAGTCATTGATGTTTTTTATTTTAGCCACTCTAGCAGGTGTAAGATGGTATCTCAGAGTTGTTTTAATTTTCATTACCCTGGTGTCTAAGGATATTGAGCACTTTCTTAAGTGCCTTTCAGCTATTTTAGATTCCTCTATTGAGGATTCTCTATTTAGTTCTGTGCCCCACTTTTTAACTGGATCATTTGTTGTTTGATGACTAGCTGACTACCTCCTTGAGTTCTTTGTATACTTTGGAAATCAGCCCTATGTAAGATGTGGGGTTGCTGAACATCTTTTCCCTTTCTGTGGGCTGCCTTATTGTCTTGTTGACTTGTCCTTTCCCTTACAGAAGCTTCTCAGTTTCATGCGGGCCCATTTTTAATTGTTGATATCAGTGCTACAGGTGTTATGTTGAGAGAGTGGTCTCCTGTACCAATTAGTTCAAAGGTATTTATTGTTTTCTCTTCTAAGAGGATTTATGTTGGATTTATATTGAGGCCATTGATTCATTTTGAGCTTATTTTTTTAATTTATTATTATTATTATTATTATTATAATTTAATTAATTTACATGTGGATTCCAGTTTCCTCTATGTCCCAGCCTCTTACTCTCTTTCCCCTATGACATGCATGATGGGAGATGTTATTCTTTAAATATGTTTCTCATACTGGTTAATTAATAAAGCACTATGGCCAATGAGAAAGCAAGATAGGCAGGGCTAGGAGACAAGGAGGAAAAAGGAAGTAGTAAGGAGGAGTCAGCATGTAAAGCATGGAGGAAGCAAGATGCTGGCCTGCCGCACCCGGTAAGATGAGCCATGTGGAAATACTTAGATAAGTAGAAATGGGTTAATCATTAAGACAGAGCTAGCTGATAAACAATGATAATAAATGGACAACAGCTTGTATCAAATACAGAGTCTCTGAGTGTTATTGGGGGCTGGTGTGGTAGCAGGGTGGCGGGACCAGACCAGCTGGGGAAAATGTGCTTGTAACACATGCACCCTGGCCACCCTCCCCTCCCATCCTCCCACCCCCATTCCACTTGTAGGGCTATGCTATCCAGGTTGGGTCATGTAAATCTGTCAAGTCATTTGAAGTAGGGACTAGGACTTTTCTCCTGTTTCTAGGTTAAGGGAGTATCCTCATTTTGAGCTTATTTTGTTCATGGAGATAGATATAGATTTTCTGTAATCTTCTACATGCCCCCATTCAGTTATGGCAGACCATTTGTTGAAAATGCCTTCTTTTTCCAACTTATATTTTAGTCTTTTGTCAAAAGTCTGATGTTCATAACTGTGTGGATCAATATCAGGGTCTTCAATTCTCTTAATCTACTTGTCAATTTTTTTGTGTCTGTACCTTGCTGTTTTCATTACTATCGCTCTATAGTAAAGTTTGAAGTCAGGGATGTTGTTGCCTCCAGAAGTTTCTTTATTATACAGGGTTGTTTGGGTTATCCAACATTATTTGTTTTTCCATATAAAGTTGAGGATTGTTCTTTCAAGGTCTATGAAGAATTGTGCTAAGATTTTGGTGGTTACTGTGTTGAATCTGTAGATCGCTTTTAGTAAGATTGCCATTTTTACTATGTTGATCCTTATCAAAGAGCATGGAAGATCTTTCCATTTTCTTTCTCTTTTTTTAAATTTTTAAAAATTTTTTATTTAAATTTAAAACAAGCTTTTTTTTACATGGCAATCCCAGTTTCCACACCCCTCCTTCCTCCCTTGTTCCCTCCACCAACCCTTACCACACTCCAGGGAGCAGACTCCATGGATAGTCTTCAAAGTCTGTCATATCATTTAGAGCAGGGCCCAGGGCCTCCCCCAAATATCTAGGCTGAGGGAATATTCCTCTATATGGAATGGGCTCCCAAAATCCATTCTTATACTAGGGATACATACTGATCCACTACCAGAGGCCCCATTTTCTGATATTTTTTTTAATTTCATTCTTTAAAGATTCAAAGTTCCTGTCACAAAGGTCTTTCACTTTGTTTGGTTAGATTTATCACAAGATATTTTATGTTGTTTGCAGCTGTTGTTAAGGGTGATGGTTTTCTGATTTCTTTCTCAAACCATAAATATATGTGGGCTGCTGATTTTTTGTTTGTTTTGTTTTTTGTTTTTGTATCCTGCCACATTGCCAAAAGTGTTTATCAGCTGTATGTGTTCCATGATAGATTTTTTTGGGTCACTCATGTACACTAGCATATCACCTGCAAATAGTGAAAGTTTGACTTCTTTCTTTCCAATTTGTATCACATTGATCTCCTTTTGTTGTCTTATTACTCTAGCTAGAACTTTAACTACAATATTGAAAAGAAATGGAGAGAGTGGACAACCTTGCCTTTTCCCTGATTTTAGAGGAATTTCATTGAGTTTCTCTCCATTTAGCTTGATGTTGGCTGTTGGCTTACTGTATATTTCCTTTTATTACACTTACGTATGTTCCTGTTATCACTGACCTCTCAAAGACCTTTCCAGTATCTAATGTGGGTTTTTTTTTCAGCTTGTTTATATGGTAGATTGCATTCATGGATTTCGCATGTTGAGCCATCCCTGCATCTCTGAGATGAAGCCTACTTGATCATGGTGGATGATATTTATGATAACCACTTTTATTTCATTACTGGTTATAAGTTTATTTAAATTATTTACCTGGTCTTGATTTAATTTTGTTAAGTGATATCTATACAGAAAATCGTTCATTGTTTTTAAACTTTCCAATTTTGTGGAGTACAGGTTTTCAAAGTATGACCTGATGATTCTCTAGATTTCCTCGGTGTCCTTTGTTATGTCCCCCTTTTCATTTCTGATTTTGTTAACTTGCATATTCTCTCTGCCTTTTGGTTAGTTTGGATAAAGGTTTGTGTATCTTGTTGATTTTCCCAAAGTACAGACTATTTGTTTCATTGGTTCTTAGTATTGTTTACTATGTTTCTATTTTAGTTATTTCAGCCTTCAATTTGATTATTTCCTGGCATCTACTCCTCCTGAGTGAATTTGCTTCCTTTTGTTCTAGAGTTTTCAGGTGTGCTGTTAAGTCTCTATTGTGACTGTTCTTCAGTTTCTTCATGTGGGCACTTAGTGCTATGGACTTTCCCCTTAGTACTGTTTTCAAACTGTCATATAAGTTTGGGGATGTTGCATCTTCATTTTCATTGAATTTTAGGAAGTTTTAATTTATTTCATTATTTCTTCCTTGACCCAGGAGTAATACAATTGAGCATTGTTCAATTTCCATGAGTGTGTAGGCTTTCTGCAGTTTGTGTTGTTGTTGATAATAGGTGGTTAGTCCAAGTTTTTACATCTGTTGAGGTTTACTCTTTTACTGAGTATATGGTTGATTTTAGACAAAGTTACATGTGGTGTTGAAAAGAAGGTATATTCTTTTGTGTTTGGATGGAATGTCCTATAGATGACTGTCAAAATCAATTGGATCATAACTTCTGTTAGTTCTTTTATTTCTTTCTTAAGTTTCTGTCTGGTGGTCCTGTTCAGTGGTGAAAGTGGGCTGTTGAAGTCTCCCACTATCAGTGTGTGGGGTTTTATGTGTGATTTAAGGTTTAACAATATTTCTTTTATGAATGTGGGTGCCTTTGTATTTGGGCCATAAATGTTCTAAATTGAGACTTCATCCTGGTGAATTTCTCAAGTGATGAATATGAAATTACCTTCTTCATCTCTTTTGGTTAATTTTAATTTGAAGTCTAATATATTAGATACATCAGCTTGTTTTGGGGGGTGTCATTTGATTGGAAAATCTTTTCCCAACACTTTTCTTGAAGGTATTGTCTGTCTTTTAAGTTAAGGTGTGTTTCTTGTATGCAGGAGAAGGATATATTCTGTCTTCATATCTATTCTGTTAGCCTATGTCTTTTTATATGCAAATTAAGACCTTTGATATTAAGGGATATTAATGACCATTGATTATTGATTTTTTTTTTTAGTTTTGGATTTGTTGGTGGTGGTAATATTGTGTGTGGGTTTCCTTTATTTTTGGCTTTTGGTAAAGTGGCATTATTTATTAACTATGTTTTTGTGTATGTAGCTAACTTCCTTGGGATAGGGTTTTCCTTCCAGAACTTTCTGTAGGGCTGGATTTGTGGATATGTATTGTTTAATCTGGTTTTGTCATGGAATATCTTGTTTTCTTCACATATAGTGATTGAACACTTTGCTGGATATAGTAGTCTGGGCTAGCATCCATTGTCTTGTAGTGTTTGTAGAACATCTAACCAGGACATTCAGGCTTTGGTCCTTTTGTCATGACTATAATAAAATTCAAATAGAGTGATTTCTGTATTAAAATCACATCCTGTACTATATACTTTAATACCCTTAATTTTGGGTCTTGGCTCCACATATGAGTTGGAAATACAGTCCCTGAAATAATAGAGAAACCAGGAAAATATAAAATAACCAGGGAAGGTACAGAAAAATAGAGGGGAAGAACAGGACACTAGTTTTCACAAGGGGGAAAGACAAAATAAGATGTGGAGGCTATAATTGTAATGGAGAGTGAGGGAAATACAGGACAGGGAGAAAGGAGGACTAAAAGAAATGATGTGTGACAAATTCAAAAGGAATCATACTATGAACTGTCTATATAAAAATGCCTATAATGCATGAAAGTCAGTGCATGAATATACATATATAGTTCAGGAGAATTTAAGTCCCTGCCACAGAAAGATCATACACTTTAGAAATAGTGCCCAGAGAAACCTAAGTTAACACTATTCTGAAAATTTCCTCCCTGAAGTTTTGCCTCAGCGTAAGAGAGGGTGTTATGTATAGGTAAAAGGGAGAAATTTAGGTTAAGTAAGGAATTCTGACAGAAAGAAAAATAGTCTCCCCTAGAAAACAGTATACAACTGTAAAAGGAACCAAACACAGGACATATTTAAATGGAAGGTGTGGTGGAGCAGAAAACTACTCAAGGATGCATACGGGGTAGAAGACTGAGAAGAGAAATTGATATGATCTAAACTCCTGTGGAAATATACTAAATAACCACATTAATTGAAAAGGTGTTTTGTTTTTTTTAATTCCAGTAAGTCAAACACAGACTACCTCAAAATTTTGTGCTGCATCATAGTTTCTAAGGTCTCTCTCATCTCAATGTCCATTTTGTTCTAATTTCCACTTTTTTCTCCATACTGTAATGAGAGTTGCCTTAATAATGCTGACATATAAATGGTTTGTTAAAGAAAAATTTGGCAGACCACAGGAGGAGACCTTGAGTACTAGTCCAACTATGCACTGTCAAGTAACAGACACTATAATAATAAATGCAAATAAAATATATACCAGCCATATAGAACAATTTCATGGCTCATTTTCAATTACTTAGTAGACTATTTGCTGACAAATATTTGCAACAGGCCACCCTAAAACATGGAACAAAAAATGAGTGTTTCAATACATGAGAAATCTATTCTCCTGTGATTCTAGAACATAGAAATGCAAACTGAAGGTTTCCATGACCCTGCTTATACTCTGTACCTCAAAATAAAAGTGATTAGCTTTTTATGAGAGTCAGATTGTGAGAACTGTCAGTCCCGGCTTTCATGTTTGCAATTGTTGTGATCAGTCTTTCCAGCTACATCAAGTCCAAAAATAAAGATCTTATCCACAATGATAACCTCATGAAATAACATATTTTCAATCAGGATCACAAGTATCAGAGCTTAATGAGTTAACAAAAATATATAAGAGACACAAGTCTTGAGTTACTTATAACCCCTATCAAGATAAAGAAATGTCAGACCCCTGTAATAGTCATTAAGTGGAATTGTATTTAGAACTTTCTCCTTTATACACAGGAGATTTATATTGAGCATGTGTATCAGTGCTCAGGTTAGAAGCGACCTGATGCATTCAATTTTGCCACTTAGGGTAGGTAAACAAGTAAAATGGAACATAAATGAAGTTATGGGTGAGGTATTGGTATTTGTACACCTGTGAAATTGTTCAAACTTTAAATTTACAATCATAGCAATATGTACTCTTCAGATTAATTTAAAGTACTCTGAATGAACATTTTATACATTATGGGGGGAGTATATAACTGTATTTTATGTGAGGAAAATGGAAGAGAAGCTTTCAATAGTTTACATTTAAAAAGCATAAATAGCACCCGAAATCTCATTATCTGTATATAAGAGGGATTTGATAGTGAATGGATGACATAAGATTGATAAATACACACAATAGCCCAATAGGTCAGAGTCCAAAAAGCAAACTGAATCCTTCCTCCAGTAAACTCTACCAGGGAACACCTACAGCTGAAAAACACCTTCAGCAAACTAGCAGGATACAAGATAAACTCAAATAAATCAGTAGCCCTACTTTATTCAGACAACAAAGAGGCTGAGAAAGACATCAGAGAAACATCACCCTTTACAATAGCCACAAAAAAACATAAAGTATCTTGGGGTAACACTTACCAAACATGTGAAAGACCTATACAATAAGAACTTTGTGTCTTTAAAGAAAGAAATTAAAGAAGATACCAGAAAATGGAAAGATCTCCCATGCTCTTGGATAAGGATAAAGATAGTTAAAATGACAATCTTGCCTAAAGCAATCTACAGATTCAATGCAATCCCCATTAAAATTCCAGCACAATTCACTGACCTTGAAAGGATAATAGTCAACTTTATATCGAAAAACAAAAGACCCAGGATAGCCAAAACAACCCTGTGCGATAAAGGAACTTCAGGAGGCATCGCCATCCCTGACTTTAAGCTGTACTACAAAGCTATAGTTCTGAAAACACCCTGGTATTGGCACAAAAATAGACAAGTAGACCAATGGAATTGAATTGAAAATCCTAATATCAACCCACACACCTATGAACACCTGATTTTAAACAAAACAGCCGAAAGTATACAATGGGGGGGAGGAAAGCATCTTCAACAAATGGTGATGGCACAAGTGGATGATGGTGTGTAGAAGACTGCAGATAGACCCATGACTATCGCCATGCACAAAACTCAAGTCCAAATGGATCAGAGACCTCAACATAAATCTAGCCACACTGAACCTCTTAGAAGAGAAAGTTGGAGGTACCCTTGAATAAATTGGTACAGGAGATTACTTGCTGAACATAACTCCAGTAGCATGAAAACTGAGATTGACAGTTAATAAATGGAACCTCGTCAAACTGAAAAGCTTCTGTAAGGCAAAAGACACAGTTGACAAGACCAAACAGCAGCCCACAGACTGGGAAAATATCTTCACCAATCAATCCTACATCTGACAGAGGGCTGATCTCCAAAATATACAAAGAACTCAAGAAACTAGTCAACAAAACACCAAATAACCCTATTAAAAATGGGATACAGAATTGAATAGAGAACTCTCAATAGAGGAAATCAAAAAGGCTGAAAGACACTTAAGAAAATGTTCAACATCCTTAGCTATCAGGGAAATGTAAATCAAGACAACTTTGAGATACCATCTTACTCCTGCCAGAATGGCTAAAATTAGAAACACCAGTGACAACTTATGCTGGAGAGGATGTGGAGAAAGGGAAACAATCCTCCACTGCTGGTGGGAGAGCAAACATGTACAGCCATTTTGGAGATCAGTATGGTGGCTCCTCGGGAAATCCCCCTCTTATACCCAAATGATCCACATCCATACAACAAAGACATGTGCTCAGCTATGTTCATAGCAGCATTATTTGTAATAGCAAGAACCTGAAAGCAACCTAGATGCCCCTCAACTGAAGAATGGATAAAGAATATGTGGCACATTTACACACTGGAATACTACTCTGTGGGGGAAAACAATGGAATCTTGAAATTCGCAGGCATATGGATGGAACTTGAAGAAACCATCCGGGATGAGGTAACCCAGTCACAAAAAAGAGGAACATGGTATGTACTCACTCATATATGAATTTTAGACATAGAGCAAAGTATCACCAGCCTATATTTCACACCACCAGAGAAACTAGGAGGATTACAAGGAGGATTCTAAGAGATTCATATAAGATTCCTCAAAGAAGGGGAAAGGGTCAAGATCTCTTGAATATATGGAGAGGGGGCAGTGAGTGGAGAGGGAACTAGGAGATAGAAAAGGGGAGGAGAGGAAGGCACATGGGACTAGGAAGATTGAATCGGGGAGGAATAGACGAAAGAAGAGAGAGACAGAGAGAGAGAGAGAGAGAGAGAGAGACAGAGACAGAGAGAGAGACAGAGACAGAGAGAGAAAGACAGACAGAGAGAGAGAGACCATAAAAAGGGAGCCATTATAGGTTTGAGGAGAAAACTGAATCTAAAGAAATGTCCAGAGTTCTACAAGACTGACCCCAACTAACAATTTGAGCAACAGTGAAAAGGTTACCATAAATGCCCTCCCCTGAAAATGAGATCAATGACTAACTTATCCACCATCATATAGCCCTCATGTAGTAGCTGATGGAAACAGAAGCAGACACCCACAACTAAACACTGACCCAATGTGAAATCCAGATGCAGATAGGGAGGACAAGAAACACATTGAGACAGCTGACCTGAACAAGGAGGAGAAAATGGGCCCCTAGACTGATAGCTGGGAATCCAGCATGGGGCTGACTCAGAACCCCTGAACATGGTTCTCAGCTAGAAGGTCTGGTCAATCTAAGGGACCTGGGACAGTGGAACCAGGATGTATCTGTGGTGCACAAAATGACTTTGGGAGCACATCTCCCATCAAGGGATACTCCCTTAACCTAGAGACAGGAGAGAAGGCCTGGTCCTTACTCCAAATGACTTGATAGATTTAGATGACCCTCCTGGAAGGCATCACTTTACATGTAAATTGGGGGGATAAGAGGAAGGGTGTGAGAGAGGGGAAGAGAGAGGAAGGGAGAGGGAACTGGGATCAATATGTAAAATAAAATGGAAAAAGAAAAAAATGAGAAGGTTTTCCACTTATTTTCACATGACCAATATGCCTGGAACTATTTCAGGATGTTTTCCCTCTTATCTCCCTTGGCAATCTGGCTTTCAAGGTCCTTGCATCATCCTAATTCAATGCTCATGTAACTTTTGCAGTGGAGTGCTCTAGGCATGTCAATTATATAGGAGTTGTCCCTGGGGACTTGCCATCTGCCCTCTTAGATGAAATCATAGGACCTGTCACTCAAGAAGATTGCAAATGTCTTTTGCAGCTTGTTTTTATCTTGAATGCAGGGTCTCAGATGCCAAGTCTAAAGGAGGAAAGTCTTTCAAAATTCTCCATGGAGTGTAGATGAGCCTTGTCAAAAATGTATGTGAGTAGAGTGATGACTTCAGTCACCAACAGTATTACAAACCCTTGTGTTCACAAACAAATGAGCTCTATATGTAGCTGCTGAACACATTGGGATCTATGTCCTCCATACTTACACTGTGGTAGACAGTTCTTTTTTAAGATGTTCTCTTGGATTTTTCTTTTCTTGCTCCTTCAGAATCTTTTTTCCTTTTACTCCTCTGATTCTTTTCAATGCTATTCAAAAGAACAAAAACATTTATATCGTGATGGAAACATGATTATTGCTGTATTTGTCCCATTTTTTAGCTATGGTCGTGGAAAGAGAATTAATTTTACAGGTGAAATAAGTACTTTCATCCAGTAAGTGCTTTTAAAGTTTATTCCTTTTCACTACTCGCATTTCATTGTTCTCAAGTAAGTTTTGATCGGCATAAACTTAAGTTTAATTGCCATCCTAGTGTTCCCTTTCTTGTACTCACATACCTCTTTTTCAGGTGTGTCTTCTCATTCCATTCTTTCTTCTCTCAAAGAAAAGTGTTTGCTTTAGCTCAAGTTGTTTTACACATTTGGTATTCTGAATTTCTCTGCATGCATTCCACTGCAGTGTTTTCAGCTGTTCTGGGTTCAGACATTTTCAAGGTTTTTTCTACAGATGTAATATTTTATACTTAGACATGGTTGTTTGGGGCCACTTTCAACGAGCAATTGTTCTCCATTCAGAAGATATTATGCCAGTGATCACAGTGACTACAGAGTCCCTATGTGATTATGGTAGAGTGACAAGGACTGTCTGTGCTCTCTGCTGCTCATTATGAAATTCAATGGGAGAATTTTAACTTTGGGGCTCTTCTTTTTTAAATGCTTTCAAAATGATCGACAATTTTTAGCGATAATTTTGATTAGGAATCTTTTAGATTATGTCAGATTTTCACCATTTGTTCCATTTAATTTCTGTGTTTCTAATTATTGAAACTGGTACAGATGTGTCCTGGAGCTCATATAGATGTTGATGGTGAACTCTGAAAGCAGTGTCTTAGTTTTGTGCCTTTCATATTAGAGGACAGTGGCAGTCGAGTTAATAGAAGGCCTTGGACTACACTGTAGAGGAATGCCTACACAGTATTCATTGTATAGATCCTTTTTATTAGTTGCAAACACTGCTGTAGCTGTAAGATTCTGAAGACCTGGGATTGAAGAAAAGATCTTATACTCAGTTTTAATGCAATGCTGGAAAATGGAAATGTAGAAGCAAGGTTCAAGCAGAGTTGGCACACAGTCAAGTAGAGTTGCAGATGAACTTAGGTCCTTGTGATATGATTGTGTTTGTGATGAAACCTGGATGAAGTACTAAGTCCTCAGCCCAGAGGATTAGACTAGGAGAAATGATCACAGAGGAAAGGTTGATACATATAAGCATCTTTTTGACATCTTAGTCTGAAACAGACTCAGCAAATATAGTGTTAAAAGTCCATTTACAGGAATGTGCCTATGTGACTATATGTGGAAAATAGGTTTTATTTTGTTGTTTGGCCTCTTACTTTTCCTCACATTTTGATTGGATTCACATATGCATGTTTTCTCTGATAATCATTAAAAAAAAGGACATGGAATATGTGACCAGCATATATTCTAATATAATATTTTTTCTTTATCTCTAAGTTTGTTTGTAGGATCATAACTTAAAACATGTAAGCATCATCTATATATCTATATATTGTAATCTAGATATACATATAGATAGATATATTCATTATAAGAATATTCATGTATATTATAACTTATACATATATTTATGAAAAATATAATCTGTCAGATTAATGCCAGTTTACACATATTAGCAGGATGGCTCATTTCCTGGTCTGGCATATTTTAAAGTCATTTTGTGAATGGGTGTTAATATCCCCTCTAAGCAATTACAAACACACAATCTTGATATTCATATCTGAGCAACATTTTGCTGCATTTACTTAAAGGTACAGTTCACATGGCACTTTAACAATACAATTACAAGTATATTGTTGTGTTCAGAGCATGAAACATAAGGATGCTTCCCTCCAACCCCTTGATTCCACCTTATTACTTAATGTATCTGTATCTGTGACTTGTGGCATGGATAGAATTTATGAATAATACCCACCTCTAAGTTAGTCCATACTGTGTTTTATTTCTGGGTCCAGGTGACCTCACACAGCATGATCTTTTCTAGTTCCATCATTTGCCAGCAAATTTCAATGATGTTTTTCTTTTAAAAACCAAGAATCACTACTTTGTGTTCATGTACCTTATTTTCTTTATCCATTCTTCAGATGAAGGGCATCTATGTTGTATCCAGTTCATGCCTACTATGACTAAAACTTTATGAATGTGGATGAATAAGTCTCCTTGTTGTATGGTGGAGGCTCCTTTGGGAGTTCTCCAGGTATATCCATGTCTTGAGGTAGATCTATTCTAAAGTTTCTGAGTAACCATCATAATGATTTCCAAAATTGTTGTGCAAGTTCGAATTTCCACAGTGAAGGAGTGTTCCCCTTGATCCACATCCTCACCAGCTGGATCTGTCACTCAAGTTTTAATCTTATCCATTCTGACAATATAAGATTTTGTTTCTTTTTTTAATTTTTTTGACTGAAACACACTTTTTTATTATTAATAATATAATTTAAAAATTTTAATGTCAATTCCACTTTCCTCTCCCTCCCACCTTCTCTCCCTCCTTCCCTCCCTCTTATCTTCTTTTCCCCCTCACATGCACCCTGGCCACCCTCCCCTCCCATCCCCCGCCCCCATTCCACATGTAGGGCTATGCTATCCAGGTGGGATCATGTAAATCTGTCAAGTCATTTGAAGAGTTAATGGGCCCCCCAGACTGATAGCTGGGAATCTAGCATGGGACTGACTCAGACCCCCTGAATATGGGTCTCAGCCAGAAGGACTGAGCAGTCTAAGGGACCTCAAACAGTAGAACCAGGTGTATCTCCAGTGCACAAAAGGACCTTGCGGACACATCCCCCATGGAGGGTCACCCCCTAACCTAGAGACACACTTCTTTCTCTTGGATTGATTTCATTCCCTTTTAGTGACTGTCCTCAGCAGGTATCCCATGACTCTGGAATCTTTGATATCTTGATTTACCTGAGACAATCCAGGCATCAACTTTACAGCTTCACGCTGTAGCCTTTCTATGGGGACTTCCATTCGGGGCACCACTGACACATGGCTGGCCTCGGTAGCTTTATTTCATAACTCATTTCTTTTATCCTTAACTATAAATCAAGAACTACAAATCCTAAACTGCCAAGTTCTGTTGCTCTCTTGGGACTGGAACATGGCCTCTTCATTCAAACAATTGCATTTACAATAGGTTTCTGCCTTTCACTGCCTAAATTTGGCTGTCCCGACATTTGCTGTGCACACATGGCTAACCTCATACTCAGAGATCTATTGAGAAATTCTGTTAAGGTCTGTATCCCATTTTTAACTGGATTATTTGGGTTTTTGACATGTAGTTTCCTAGAATTTTATGTACTTTGGTTATAAGCCCTGTGGAGGATGTGGAATTGGTGAACAGCATTTCCCATTTGGTAAGCTGCCATTTTGTCCTTTAGATGATGTCCTTTAACTTACAGAAAGTTTTCAGTTTCATGGAGAATATATTCCTTGGTAATTTGGGCTTCACCATTTTTCGAACAAACATGATTCATGTAACATTTGCTTTGTGGTTATTTTAAAAATTCTTAGAATGTTATGCTGATTTCAAAAATGTATGTTATATTTTCTCCTTGTGAAAATAAAATGAGATTTTCAAGATTGATCAATATCTTTTCATCCTATTTGTGATTATTCATTTTTCTCATATATACCCATGGTCAAATTACAGACATAAACACATCAATTCTTCTATATATTTACCTTCATTAATAAAATGAACTCCATGTGATTTGAATTTCCATGAATTATCAATGGTTTAACTACCCATTAATTTTTCCTGTAGTTCAGATTTTCCATCTAACTGACTTTCTAACATATTCTATCTCCTTTTGTTTTCAAGAGAAATTATGTGAATCAGTAAACATTAACAAATCCATAGTGGATATTGCTGCTCCTCATCTTTTTTTACTAATATATCTTTGTATCTTGAAACATTGTCACTCCACTCAACTAACTGGAAACAATAAATACATAATATTTTACATTTGCATTTGACTGTTGATCAGTGATATCAAAAAAATTTAAAGTAGCTAAAGCTGTGTGTGTATTTCTTTTGTACAGTATCTGTGTATATCATTAACACAGTTACTAACTGGAGGCTTTGTTTACTCAATTCACAACTTCTTCAGTTAATTGAATCATTTTGACATCAGTCCAGCATCTAAAGAACAAATGGAAAGTATTTTCTGATGATAGTTTCCTTTGCTCTACAGAATACTTTTTCATTTTTTGTAGTTGAATCTTCATTAATTTTTAGTTCTGTCTTTTCATAATTGATGCTATTTTGTGTGACATTGGTGTTCTCTTCAGTAAGTTTTTATCTACACCATTAAGTTGACAAATATTAGGTGTGAGTCCCTCTACTACCTTCAATAGATTGTGATCCATTTAAAGATTTCCATACAATGTGAAGAATAATGATCTAATCTCACTCTACTGCATGTTGGTACACAGCCTGTTATCGCATTTGTTGTAAAGGCCTTCTGTCCTCAACTTCTTATTTTGCCTCCTTGATTAGAAAGAAACAGTTGGTTGTTCCTTTTGTGTTTAAGGGAAAACAACTAACTAGAAGTACCACCATAACCCAGTATAATAGTGATCATCAAGAAACCAACCATAAATTCTTTCTTTAAAGACTTAAAGTTCATGTCATACAGGTCTTTCACTTTTTTGGTTAGAGTTACTCCAAGATAATTTACAATGTTTGTAGCTATTCTGAAGGGAGAGGTTTCTATGATATCTTTCTCAGCCAGTTTGTCATCTTTATATAGGATGGTTACTGATTTTTTTTTTTTAGTTAATCTTACATCCTGCCACTTTACTGAAGGTGTTTATCAGCTGTAGGAGTTCCCTGGTAGAATTTTTTGAGTCATTCATGTAAACTATCAAATCAGCTAAAAATAATTAAAGTTTGACATCTTCCTTTCCAATTTGTATGCCATTGACCTTTTGTTGTCTTACTGATCTAGCTATAGCTTCAAGTACAATATAAAATAGATATTAAGGGACTGGAAAACCTTTTATCCCTGATTTTAGAGGATTTTTTTTAGTTTATCTCCATGTAATTTGATGTTGTCTTTTGGCTTTCTGTATATCACCTTTAATTTGTTTAGGTATGTTCCCTTTATCCCTGATCTCTCCAAGACCTTTATTGTGAAGGAGTGTTGAAAGTTGTCAATATTCAGCATCTAATAAGATGATCATGTGGTTTTTCTTTTTCAGCTTCTTTATATGTTAGATTACATTGATGGATTTTCATATATTGAACCATCCCTGTATCCCTTGGATGAAGCCTACTTGATAATGGTAGATGATTTTTTGTACTGTGTTCTTGGATTCGATTTGCCAGTATTTTACTGAGTATTTTCGCATCAATGTTCATGAAGGAGATTGGTCTGCAGTTCTCTTTCTAAGTAATGTTTTTGAATGGTTTTGGTACCAAGATAATTGTAGCCCCTTAGAAAGAGTTTGGCAATGACCCTTCTGCTTCTATTGCCTAGAACAATTTGACAAGTATTGGTATTAGATCTTTTTTGAATTTCTAAGAGTGAATATGTCCCAGGTCAGTCATATACTTCTTCTAAAATTGTATTCATACTAGAAGCAAAAAGATTTTTAAATTTCTGGATAATATTACCATCCAGGAATTTTGAAAGCTTATTGCTTCTAATATTTTCTGACATTTTGTAGCAGTAGTTAACTAATTTGAGAAATCCTTTATTGTTTAATTTATTTAGTAGCTTAAAATGCAAAAAATGTTCAGTAACTTACATCAAATTAAATCCTCAGAAAGTAATCCATGCCTCTCGTTAGTCTTAACTTTTAAGTTGCAATTAAGATGTTTGGCTAGCAGGTATCATAGGTGTAACGCCAAAGTAAGTCCAAGGACACTGAAGCTCTGGTCTGACTTGTACCAAAGTTGTCCAAACTTTGGAGTCTTAAGCAAAAACTCAAACAAGCCTAATGGATTTTTGTTAAAGAAAAATTGAAAAAGAGGAACAACATAACATATATGCACTGATTGCTAGTTACCCCTGAGTATGTGGTAGGTGCAGAGTGTATGGAGCAGGCTGAAGCCATGACCCTATTGGACGTGCTGGCTCTGGGATGTCTTGAGGTCTTGGAATATGTCCTTTAGTCTAAATAAAAGCTGGGTCAAAATGGTACGAGGAACAGTGTAAGCTACTGGCACTGTCTGGAGACACGTAGCAGGGAGTAGGGAACAGCATGCTGGACTGAGCGAGTCCTAGGCAACTAGTGGCTTTCTTGGGACCAGACTGGGATCCTTGTGAGGGAGTTTGCCCCTGTGCTGCCATTAATATTCTGCCCCACACTGGGGGGCCAAAATGTAAATGGAGTCCTTAATTGATCTAGGTAATAAAAACACACAGTCAGATAAAGAGGAAAATGCTAAGAGATCAGAGAGAAAGAATGAACAACCATCACACCTCCTTAACATCTCAGCAGACAAGAGAGCAAGTTTCTGTCACTCCCTGTTTACATCCTGTTTCTGCCCAGCTACCATGCTTTCTCTCTGTCTGTACAGACCTCCAGACCTCCGTAATTAGCTACTGGCAAGCTTCATTCTCTTACATTTAGAAAAGCTTTATTTGTACAAGCAAGGTATCATCACAAAGCTGTATGCTTCATTGTTGTGCTAATTCTAATATATCTCTAAACTTAACCTCTGAAAGTTTATAATTTCCTAGAGCAAGGCACACAGTCTGGATACTGGTAGAACTGTAAAGGCCATGAAAAGACTCATATGTAATAATGCTGGTACAGAAGCCTGTAAAAAGAATACTAATGGAAATTCTTGCATTGACTGCTATTGCTGCAACAGCCAGAGTGGCCTATCACAAAGAAACACAAACTGCTGAGTTCTTTAGGGACTGGGATAAGCATTTTTCAGAGATTCAGACTGAACAATAAAATAGGTAGTGAGATAGTTAATGAATTAGCTGATTTGACACGAGGTGTTATACTGTAGAGATCAGTTATAAATATTTATGAAGAAAATGAAATGCAAATGTGATTCAACGTTACATCCTATCGTATTACACATATCAGTTTCAACAATAGCAAGTATGACAGAGAAAGCATACTTCCATTTGATGGGTGACCCTACTTCTTCTGTATTGTTTTATGATTTATGGCAAGAAATTAAAGAACCTTTTAGAAAAAAAGTTAACTGATAGGACAGGAAAAATTTTCAGAACCAATAGGCTTATTCAACCCTTTGAATCACATATTAGATTTCTTGTTTTATATAGTATTACTCTCCTACAGGCAATAGTAACCTTATTGGCATTCAAAGTTGTTGTGTAATTCACTTTGCTTAGGAGGTAGGAACATAGTGAAGACATCAAGAAAGAGAAAAGCAGATTAAGAAAAATACAGTATACATGCACACAACCCCCCCCACACACACACACAAACTCTAGTCATAGGCTGCTAATACATAGGAAGATCACTCAATTATTGTGCTGCTCCTTGTATGATTCTCAGAAAGGAGAAGGAGATAGCAATGGGAGAGATGAAAGTTGTTCAAAGAGCTGTGTTTGGGTGGGGGATGTTTAAACCGCTTCTAGGTGCAGATCCTAATGTTGCTTTAGGATTGATGCATACAAATCAGGCAGACATCCCCATGAGCATCATTGGTCCTTAATTAGAACATCTGAAAGACTGCAGTCTCTCCAACTATGTACAGACAGAATGTGGTGTTGGGGTCTTGGGGTGTTACAGTACAGAACAAAGGAGACTGTAAGGATGTAAGTTTCCATCCGCTAGTTATTTCACTCAAGCGTCAAAGGATCTGGGTTTTGGGATGTGTTTCTACTTACAAGGTGATTCCATAGGTGGTATAAGCTCAAGTCAACTTTCCTATCCAGAAATTTTAGATCCATCTGAGGCTTTTAGGTAATTAAAATCTCCAGTTACTATGTAACCTGGCATTCAGGTTGTAATCATCACATGATGACCAAAATTATTGTTTGTAAATCTATAACAAAGAAGGTATAAGAGCCATTACACAATACTGTTATATGATATGATTCCCTTTTATAAATATTGATAATCCTTTTCTGCAGGTACAGGATGAGGAGCTACCAGTATTTTTTGACCTTCATATTTGCCATTGAGGAAATCAACAGAAACACTCATATTTTACCTAACATATCTCTAGGTTTTGATTTCTACAATGTCAAGAGCAATGAATGGGATACTCTGAAGGCACCTTTTATTTGCCTCACAGGAATGGGAACAATGATTCCCAATTACACATGTAGAAGGCAGAAGAAGGCTGCTGCTTTACTGACAGGAACATCATGGGTGACATCTGCACATATCGGGAGACTGCTGAGTCTCTACAAATATCCACAGGTGAGGGACAAGGCTGTGAGGGCACAAGAAATGTTTATTAAACTGAAGCCATTCCAGGTATATTAAAATGTAAAAAGTGAGGATATGTCATTCATCAATCAAATTGAATAAATCAGGCATTTGCTCATAAAGCCTCAGATACTTTGCTGGAGATAGAGAAGAGGAAGGGTTTGGAGCCTGTATTGTGTGTTTAAGAAGTGCTGTGTCTTGTGAGGAATGTCTGTAAATGACCTGGAAACAAGAAGGGGCATTAAAACACCATGAGCAGAAGTTAGTCTCTACAAATCCAAAGTGCTGCCTTTGGTTCAAGATTGTGTTCTATGTCAATGTTTTCCCTGTTGTTTCTTATTTGAAATTTCCCTCAGGTTTCTTTTGGGCCATTTGACACTATTCTGAGTGACAGAGACCAGTACCCTTCTCTCTACCAGACAGCACCCAAGGACACATCTCTGTCACATGGTATTGTCCTTTTGATGCTTCATTTCAGCTGGACATGGGTGGGACTGGTTCTCGTAGATGACCACAAAGGGGCTGAGATTCTCTCAGACTTGAAAAGAGACATGGAAAGGAACAGAGTGTGTATAGCTTTTGTGGAAATGATTGCAAACAACTTAGTTTTCTTTGTCTACAATAGTCACTTGCAGATCCTGAAATCATCTGCAAATGTGGTTATCATTTATGGTGAAGCTGAATCTTTATATGGTATTATTATCAATCTAGCAAATCATTTATTGAATTCGAAAGTCTGGGTCATGACATCACAATTGGATGCAAATGCTGTTTCTAAATCTTTCATATTTGATCCATTCCATGGGAGTCTCATTTTTGCACATCACCATGCTGAGATTTCTGATTTTAGGAAGTTTATCCAGACGTACAATCCTTCCAAATACCCAGATGACCATTTTCTTGCCCGTATTTGGAATGCATACTTCAATTGCTCTTTTTCTGGACCTGATTGTAAAATATTGGGTAACTGCCTTCCCAATGTTTCCTTGGAAATGTTGCCTAGAAATGTTTGGGAAATAGACATGACTGAAGAGAGTTACAATCTATATAATTCTGTGAATGCTGTGGCTCACAGTCTCCATGAGATGACAAGCAAACTAGTACAAATTCATCCCTATGTAAATGAGGAGGTAAATACCTACACTTGGGAGGTAATTTCTCTTCCTGCATACTTTATCAGTAGCACTGTGACATACTGTTGTTTTATAAAAGCTCTCAAGACATGATTGCACACTGTGGCAGATTTTGCCAAAATGCACCTGAGGGACTGTACGTCATTGATCATCTAAAGTAATTGCCAACATATGTGTCATTGTTCATGATGAATGGGAGGCAATAACTAGGTTTAATTGTGCATAATTTATTATCTCTTTTGTGTTACAACTAACCTCAGAATCTTCTCATGATAATATACTCAACTGTAACACCATTATCTCTAAGTATATACCGGAATAGAAATGGGAGAACTATATCCTAATTGATAAAATGCTACTAGATCCTTATATTTCAAATTCTAAATCTATAGTTATGTTACCTTACTGTATCATTAATAATAAAAACCTAAAGTCAGATATTGGAGTTCAAACTGATGATCAGTAAAGCAAACTGGCCAGCCACTAGCTCTTACCTATATCTCAGACCAAAACTGGTGGTCCTGTCTCCAGGAATCCTCAGACTGCAATGCTCTGAGTTTCTGTGTCCTCCCATCTTATATTCCTCTCTCTGCCCAGCCATATCACTCCTGTTTCCACCTCCCTAGTGCTGGAATTAAAGGCATGTGATCCCAAGTGCTGGGATAAAGGGTATGAACTCTGTTTCTCTTTTAGACTGATTCACTCTCTTGTAGCCTAGTGTGGCTTTGAACTCACACAGATCCATCAGCCTCTGTCTCCTGAGTCCTAGGATTAAAGGTATGTGCCACCACTGCCTAGCCTCTGTGGTGCTGGCTAGCTTTACATTCTGATTGTCAAGCAAGCATTATTAGATTATAAACAATATATCACCACACTTAATTGACCATTTAATTACATTTTGGACATAAAAAAACTCAATTTACAAACTGAAACTTTGAGTAGATTTCTTAACTATTTGAATGTGGTTAGCAATTCATGACTGTAGACATTTTCTTGATAAAATCTTTTTCTGTTTGTTTGTGGGTTTTTTGTCATTATGTGTGTGTGTCAATTCATTCTTTTAAAACTAACTGGCAGTAAAGAAACATTATGATATGTTCATTTTTGGCCTTCATCCATTAAAATGTTGATAGCTTTGTATACCTTGCAATTAATGCAGGGATTTAGGACAATGAGAACCACTGCCTCCTCTGGTGCTGTTGAAATTTTCTGCAAATAAATTCAACATCAGATTCTGCATCTCTTTCAGCTTCACCATTTTCTCAAAAATATCCATTTCAAAAGTGCTGCTGGAAACCTTGTGGTTTTGGATTCACAAAGGAAATTAGATGCAGAATACGATATTTTCAATCTCTGGAATTTTCCACAAAGTCTCAGACAAAAGATGAAAGTTGGAACATTTTCTCCAAAAGCTCCACATGGGCATAAACTGTTTTTGTCTGATCATATGATACAGTGGGCCACAGGATTTACAGAGGTAGGCTGGCTCTTATCTTGTTGCTTTAATCTCTACATCAATTAACAATAATTTGTGGATGTAATATTTGGCAAACACCCATCTGTATGCACAAAACTACTGTCAAATGAGGAATTTTTATTGCCTTTTGTAATAGGATTGCTTATTTTTTTCATTCTTTTTGTGTAGGCACTTATTTTTCAGTTATACAGTGTCTGTTTATCATGATGTTATCCCTGTGATGTCATTTTTATTTTAGACACCAGGTAGTATGGAGGACACATGCACATAGCTCAATTATATGTCTTGCTGCCAAAAAAGGAAACAATTTGTCAAATACCCCAAAAAAATTTCAGGCAGATATAACTTAAGAATAAAGACTTTACATGGGTCATACTTGGTGTTATCAGTCCATAATAATTCAGGAAATCAAGTTGGCAAGAGCCTTAGAAAGTGAGTCATGCTGTATCTTCAGTGAAGAAGCAGATAGACATGAACACTGATCTTCACATTCCTTTTGGTTTTTCTTTCCTTGCTTAGCAACAACCAAAGAAATTGATCTACTTAATAAAAAAATAATAATTTCACACTTCAAGTTCCATAATGTAGATCATCTCTCATAGAAAGTCACAAAGACTAGTTTATTTGGTAATTCTGAATCCTGTCAAGTGGACAAATGTAAATTAAACACTACCATGTGAAACAAAGCTGCTCACTTCAGCTGTACAATGGGATCAGCATGGCATTACAGTTGCCCAATTAGACATGTACACAGTGACCCAACTTCTTATTTTGTACTACCTCTTACATTTCCACAATTGTTCAGATATTTGTTATCTTTGGATCCTTGTTTAAATACATTGAACTTGATAGGGTACACTATATTAAAATTAGAAGCTTTGCATCAAAAGAAGAATCTGCAGTGGATAAATATAAAAACCTACCATCTTATGGTTCAATATTGGAAAATAACATTTTCATTGTTTTAAAACTGTATAGTCCTGAGTATTCTCTCCTTTGTATTTTATTCTCAGCCTCCTCGCTCTGTGTGCAGTGAAATATGTATTCCAGGATTCAGAAAATCACCCCAGGAGGGCAAGGCTGCCTGTTGCTATGATTGCACGCATTGTCCAGACCATGAGATTTCTAATGAGACAAGTAAGTGTCAGACTCACTGGGGAATTTCACATCTCTCCACAGTGTTTTGAAAAAGTTCTATAAAGGGACAGTAGAGATAAGTCCTGTTCTTTTTTCAGTTAGAAGTAAAAATGTTTTGGTTCATTTTATCATCATTTAATTGGTGCTCTGCCTCATACTTGATTTGTATTGTTGATCCACTATAATCAGTGTTCCTTCCATAAAACTGCTTTGTTTCACCAAGGCATGTAATACAAGCACACACACACACACACACACACACACACACACACACACACACACACACACAGAGGCACACAGGCACACACAACACACACTCACATTATAAATTAATGACTTTTCTTGTATTTAAATGCATATATTTATTTCATATTAGCATACATTTAAGGGTTGGATCCTTATGTCCCTTAGCTGCATAATTTCAGTCATGGTTCTAGCCTCATTGGAAGTGTCATATTGCCTTTGACTTACACATGGAAATATTTTTAAATGTTTCATTTTACATTTTTGCCATTTTATTTTACCTGTGCGCATTTGCCTGCATGCATGTATGTACCCTTTCCTTGCTTGATGCACATCACAGTTAGAAGTCATCAGATGTCGTGAAGGTGGAGTCACAGATAGCATTGACCCCCTATGTCTTTGCTTGCAACTTAACCTGGGTAATCATTAAGGGTAACAGTTCCCTGAACCACAGAACCATTTATCCACCTTTATCTGTTTATGTCCAGCATAATAATGTTCAACATTCCCATAATGAGTGTGTTTTCTTCCCTGTTTTCCTCCACACTTACATAAGTACGAGGAACATAAAAGCCATGTAACTTCCAAGGAGTGGGATATATTAACTCACATAATTATGAAAGATCTAAAACATGTTTTGACCCAGAAAATATCCATTAGGGTGATATGTCAAAATCATATTGTTAATGTTCCATTGAACACAAATAATTTTGTAAATCAATAGTTGCTACGGATCATAAATTTGAATATTGATTTGTATCTCTTCTGAGTTAAATTGATTAACTTAAGATAAATAATGTTATAAATACACATTAACTCATTATATACAACTGAATATTTTCTATAAGAAATTAATAGAGGCATTGTTAAACATTGAAGAGGTAAATTGTGGAATAATCTCTTGTGCCAACTAGGTGAAATGGCACATCACCACTTCCATTAATGATAGTGGTATGAATAATCCAGGCAGGCACACACACACACACACATACACACACACACACACACACACACACACACACACTGCTCTTAGAACAAGGCAGGACACTGAAATCGGATCCTCTTTTCAGGCAAAGGTGGACATAGGAAAATTATGTTGTTGGTTGATTTGTACTCTTCGGCTCTTTGGGAACCCACCACACCACTCCCACATAATTACATGGAGACTTATTTCCACTCATGAATGTCCAGACATAACTTGGCTTGTTTCTAGTCATCTTCTCTTAACTTACATTATCATGTCTGCCTTATGCCTCTGGGCTTTTATCTTTCTCTATACTGTATACCTTTATTTACCTCTTTTTTATTTTACATATCAAAACCAGTTCCCTCTCCCTCCCTCTTTCCCTCTCTCACACCCTCTCATGCCCCCCGACCACTGTCCTCTGCCAATCACCACCACTCCACATGTTGGGTGATGCCATCCAGGAAGGGTCATCACCTAAATCTGTCAAGTGGCAGGATTGTTAGATCTGCCCTCTCTTCCAGTGCTCAACCAGAGTGGTAGGACAGTGGGCTGGGTGTGGCTCAGGGTGGGGGAAGGGCAGGCTCTTCCCTGGGTGGGGGGTGTATCAGAGCACCAGGAGCTCTCTCTGGGGACAGGGCACAAGGTGGAGCAAGACTCAGGACCAATCTAGGGAGTTCCCGGGGAAAGGGGGGATGGATTTACCCAAACTGGTCCCAGACTCACCTCCAGCTGAGGCCTGGTGATGGGAATCAAAGATCCAGCAGGCAGGGACTCAGGATGGTCTGAGGGGATAGGCAGATCTCTGGCTGGGCCCCAGAGCTCAGGCAGAGGACCTGTGGTGGGGGTCAGAGATCAGGCAGGTGGGGACTCCCTTTCTTTACTTCTTAGTCCATGGCTTGCTATGTAGCTTGGTGGCTGGCCACTGATGTCCTCCTCTTCTCTTTCTTTTACTCCTCAGTTCTCTTCTACAAGATTTCTTCTCCAACTTATTCTCTCTACCTTCCAGTCCCACCTATCCATTCTCCTCAATATCTATTAGCCATTCATCTCTTTATTAGACTAAGTGGTACTTTAGACAAGCAAAGTAACATCATAGCTAAACAAATGCAACATAAAAGAATGAAACATATATTTACATCATGAAACAAATGTTTCACAGAAAAACAAATGTTAACACATCTTCAACTCATATTCCAAAACAACCTTATGTCAAAATATATCCAAGTGAATGGGAGAAGAACTCCAAGACACAATGTGGAGAGAAAAGCAAATAGGAGTCCTCAATCTTTTTTTTCCTTCTTTTTTTATTAATAATATAATTTAAAAATTTTACATATGGATCCCAGTTTCCTCTGCCTTCCTCCCTCCAACCCTCCCTCTGTCCCTCTCTCCCTCCCTCCCTTTTACCCTCTTTCCCCTGTGACATGCACCCTGGCCACCCTCCCCTCCCATCCTCCCACCCCCATTCTACTTGTAGGGCTATACTCTCCAGGTTGGGTCATGTAAATCTGTCAAGTCATTTGAAGTAGGGACTAGGACTTCTCTCCTGTCTCTAGGTTAAGGAGTATCCCTCCATGGGGGATGTGTCTGCAAGGTCCTTTTGTGCACCAGGAATAGATCCTGTTTCTACTGTCTGAGGTCCCCCAGACTGCTCAGTCCTTCTAACTGAGACCCATATTCAGGGGGTCTAAGTCAGTCCCATGCTGGATTCCCAGCTATCAGTCTGAGGGGGGGGGCATTAGCACCTCCTTGTTCAGGTCAGCTGTTTTGGGGTGTTTCTGCAACCTGGTCTTGTTTCCTCTCTTTGCATCTGGTTTCTAATTCAACTCAGTGTTTGGTTATGGGTGTTTGCTTCTGTTTACAACAGGTACTAGATGAGAGCTTTATGATGGTGAATAATTTAGTTGATGATCTCACTATCAGGGAAGGGCACTTATGGTAGCCTTTCCATGGTTGCTCAAATTATTAGTTGGCGTTGGTCTTGTAGTTCTCTAGACCTTTCTTTAGGTTCAGTTTTCTCTTCAAACCGATAATGGCTCCATCTTTTATGTTGCCCCCCCACTCACCCTGACTCAATCTATCTAGTCACACGTGTTTTCCTCTCCTCCCCTTCTCTTTCTCCTAGTTCTCTCTCCATTCACTGCCCCCCCCATTTCCCATGTGCTCTGTGGGACTTGTCCCTTCCCCCTTTTGTGAGGGACCATATATGAATCTCTTAGAATACACCTTGTGTCCCAGTTCGTCTGGTGGTGTGTATTATAGGCTGGTGATCATTTGCTGAACATCTAAAATCCATATATGAGTGAGTACATACTATGTTCCTCTTTTTGTGACTGGGTTACCTCATTCAAGATGGTTCAATTTCCATCTACTTGCCTGCGAATTTTAAGATTCCGTTATTTTTTTCTGCAGAGTAGTATTCCATCGTTTAGATGTGCCACATCTTCTTTATCCATTCTTCAGTTGAGGGGCATCTAGGTTGCTTTCAGGTTCTTGCTATTACAAATAATGCTGCTATGAACATAGTTGAGCACATGTTTTTGTTGCATGGATGTGAGTCATTTGGGTATATAGCTAAGAGTGGAATTGCTGGGTCCTGTGGTAAGCTAATTCCCATTTTCCTGAGGAACTGCCATACTGATCGACAAAATGGCTGTACGAGCTTGCACTCCCACCAGCAGTGAAGGAGTGTTCCCCTTTCTCCACATCCGCTCCAGCATAAGTTGTTATTGGTGTTTCTAATTTTAGCCATTCTGGCAAGAGTAATATGGCATCTCGAAGTTGTTTTGATTTGCATTTCCCTGATAGCTAAGGGTGTTGAACATTTTCTTAAGTGTCTTTCAGCCTCTTTGATTTCCTCTATTGAGAATTCTTAATTCAACTCTGTACCCCATTTTTTAATAGAGTTATTTGGTGTTTTGTTGACTAGTTTCTTGAGTTCTTTGTATATTTTGGAGATCAGCCCTTTGTCAGATGTAGGATTGGCAAAAAAAAAAAAATTCCCAGTCTGTGGGATGCTGTTTGGTCTTGTCAACTGTGTCCTTTGCCTTACAGAAGCTTCTAAGTTTGAGGAAGTCCCATTTATTAATTGTTGATTAATTTTGGTTTGAAGTTTAACTTGTTATATATTAGGATAGCCACACCTGCTTGCTTCTTGGGTCCATTTGATTGGAAGATCTTTTCCCAGCCCTTTACCCTGAGGTAATGTCTGTGTTTGAAGCTTAGGTGTGTTTCTTGTATGTAGCAGAAGGATGAATTCTGTCTTCGTATCCATTCTGTTAGCCTGTGTCTTTTTATAGGTGAGTTTAGACCATTAATGTTGAGGGAGAGTAAGGACCATTAATTGTTAATGTTTGTTTGTTTTAGATTTGCTTTTGGCAGTGGTATTGTGAATTTATTTGTCCTTCTTTTTTACCCTTGGTTTCTGGTGAAGTGGGATTATCTGTTGCCTACGTGTTTGTGAGTATAGTTAACTTCCTTGGGTTGGAGTTTTCCTTCCAAAGCTTTCTGTAGGGCTGGATTTGTAGATTTGTATTGTGAAAATCTGGCTTTGTCATTAAATATCTTGTTTTCTCCATCAATAGTGATTGAGAGTTTTGCTGGGTATAGTAGCCTGGGCTGGCATCTGTGGACTCTTAGTACTTGTAGAACATCTATCCAGGACCTTCTGACCTTGAGGGTTTCCATGGAGAAGTCAGGCGCAATTTTGATAGGTCTGCCTTTATATGTTACCTGTCCTTTTTCCTTTGCTGCTCTTAATATTCTTTCTTTTTTCTGTATGTTAGGTGTTTTGTTTATTATATGTTGAGGGTCTTTGTTCTTTGGTCCAGTCTATTTGGCGTTCGGTATGCTTCTTGTACTTTCATAGGCATGTCCTTTATCAGATTGGGGAAGTTTTTCTTGATGATTTTGTTGAATATGTTTTCAGCCCCTTTGAAGTGGGCTTCCTCACCTTCCTCTATGCATATTATTATTAGGTTTGGCCTTTTCACAGTGTCCCACATTTCCTGGATGTTTTGTGTTAAGGATTTGTTGGATTTACGATTTTCTTTGGTCAATGAATCTATTTCCTCTAGTTTATCTTCAGCACCTGAGATTCTCTCTTCCATCTCTTGAATTCTGTTGGTTATTCTTGCGTCTGCAGTTCCTGATCATTTGCCCAGTTTTTCTATTTCCAACATTCCTTCGGGTTGTGTTTTCTTTATTGTCTCCATTTCTGTTTTCAAGTCTTGAACCATTTCTTTCACCTGTTTGTTTTTTCTTGGCTTTCTATACTTTCTTTAAGAAATTTATTCATTTCTTCCCATTTTTGTTTGTTTTATCTTCCACCTCTTTAAGGAATTTTCTCACATCTTCTTTGAGAGCCTCTATCATTTTTATGATAATTTTAGGTCGTTCTCTTCTGATTCATTTGCTTTGTTGTGTTCTGGTCTAGTTGGTATAGATTCCCTAGATTCTGATAATGTTATGCTTGTCTTTCTGATGTTAGGTGTTTTCTTTTATTGTTGTCTTCCCATAGCTTCTTCCAGTAGGTTTTGGTGGGGTTTCTCCCTCTCTATGGATTTAGGTGGGTCAGAGGTTCAAAGTCTGTAGTTCTGGGTGGTCCAAGCTCTTTAAGAGGTCTTCGTAGGCAGGGGCCCTACGATGGGGGTCAAAGATTAGGCTCCAGCAGAGGAGAGCTGGGACCTCTTTGGCAGAGGCTAGCCCACAGGATGTTTCCTCAGGGATAGTAGTGTCTAGCTCTAGCCAAGGCCTCTAGCCAAGGTCTGGTGTTGGGGGACAAAGTCTGGGTTGATACTCAGGATGTTTCTGCACCTATAGGCGGATCTAGCTGGCACTCTCCTGCTGAGTAGGGCCCCTTTTGCAAAGGTCCTGCGATGGGGATCAAGGATCCAGGGTGGATCGCAGAGATAGGCGGATCTCTGGGAGGGCAGGAGTCCTCAATCTTAATATTAATAGCTAATGAGATTCTTTATATACTAATTGTAATTTTTGAATAACATAATGGATTTCCTGAACACTCAAATGATTTAACAGTACTTCCTCAGGAGATAAACTTTTTAATTTGCCTGATTTCAAAACATCCACATTGACACTGACTATGCAGACCACCAAAGGCTTAATGTGTATAGAAGCTTTGGGTACATTGTAGTCATCATAAATCCATGCACATGTTAAATATATTCATTGGAGGAAACTAGAAACATTAAAATCGAACCCTGCATGGTTGCCATT
Organism: Cricetiscus sungorus; assembly: GCA_030556225.1. NCBI lineage: Eukaryota > Metazoa > Chordata > Mammalia > Rodentia > Cricetidae > Cricetiscus > Cricetiscus sungorus. Next base: position 11,772,798 of record JANBXA010000044.1, read on the forward strand.
TAAGAAGGCACTTCAAAATATATTTAATAAGAAAGGAGAAGCTAAAGCATAAATGCTAAATATTTCATAACTCTAATGTAATACTTCAAAACCTATAGAATGAGGTGTAACTATCTTTGAAAGTATCATTTTTAATTTCTAAAAAAATATTTGTAATTTCTAATGCACTCTGTGTTTTTCCTAAAGAAGATAAAGGGTTGTGCTTATGAACCATTCATTCTCAATTAGAAACCATTAGATATAAACACAAAGGTCATAGAAAAGACACAGTGTCTTGAAAGTGAGAAGGTAGCAAGAGGGCACAGCTGGAAGAAATAACAAAATGCTGACCATGGAATAAAAGATACGCTGGGCACTAGCAAAAATGGTAAATTCAATAGATTTTTAATATGAATTTTCAGAAAAAAATTCAAATTTAAAGATCCACTTTGCAAAAATTTAGAACACTTTAATAGAATGTCTATCAAGTATATTAATATTTTTATATTTTTGAATCAAGATGAAACTCACAAATTAAAAGTGATAAAGTATTATAAGATTATCCCATGACAAACTAAGACTAAAACAAGAGTTTTATGTCTGTTTGTTAAATTGATTCTTTCTCCCTGGAATTGACTGAACAGTTTCACAGAGAGTTTTTCAAGCTTTCAAGAATCTAATAATTCTCATTCCCACAAACAATGTCAGAGAATGAACACTATGGATTTCATTACATAAGCACTATAAAAAAAGGTAAATTTGGGTGTGATAACTGAGAACATTACAAGAAAAACTTGCAAAGTACATACTCCATGTTCTAAACTCATAGGACAAAGTTACACAAGATTATTCAGAAGAAGGTTATCATGGAACAACTAAGACTTAATGTAATTTAATTGAATATTTTATGAATATATAAACAAATACAAACTATTACTTAATTGAAATATAATTATTATTACTGATGAAAAGTATAGAGATACTCACTTTATATCCAATAAAAAAGATCAATCTGGAATAACTAATTAGAAGGCATTTAGGAATTTTCACTATTAAGCACTGGTTTACTTGAGTCTCAAACAAAAAAAAGGAAATGTGGCCAAATGCCAGAGACATGGTACTGGGAAGTGGTTTGGGATAAAAGAGGAACCAGAGTAGAGACTCATAAAAACTAAAATTCCTGAGTAGATATGGATCATTGTGTGAGGTGTCCAGAAAGTCACTATGCAAATACAGAGCAGAACCACTGCCTCCAGAAAACAGTGACCTTTCTGTCCTATGAAGACCCTTTGGGGATGGCACTCACCTCCTTGGCCCTGGGATTCTCTGCACTAACAGCTGCTGTTCTTGGTGTCTTTGTGAAGCACCAGCACACTCCCATTGTCAAGGCCAACAATCGGATGCTCACTTACACCCTACTCATCACTTTGACCTTCTGTTTTCTCTGTCCCTTGCTCTTCATTGGCCGTCCCAACACAGCCACCTGTGTCCTGCAGCAGAGCACATTTGCAGTTCTCTTCACAGTGGCTCTCTCCACAGTCTTGGCCAAAACTCTTACTGTGGTTCTGGCTTTCAGGATCACAGTTCCAGGGAGAATGGTGAGGTGGATAATGATATCAAGGGTTCCTAACTTCATCATTCCCATCTGCACCCTCATTCAACTTGTGCTCTGTGGAATTTGGCTGAGCACCTCTCCTCCCTTTGTTGACTCAGATGCTCACACTGAACATGGCCACATAATTATTATCTGCAACAAGGGCTCCACTATTGCCTTCCACTCTGTCCTGGGATACCTGTGCTCCATGGCACTTGGGAGCTACACTATGGCTTATCTGTCCAGGAACCTGCCTGACACATTCAATGAAGCCAAGTTCATCTCTTTCAGCATGTTGGTGTTCTTCAGTGTGTGGATCACATTCCTTCCTGTCTACCATAGCACCAAAGGGAAAACCACAGTTGCCATGGAAGTCTTCTCCATCTTGGCTTCTAGTGCAGGTCTCCTAGGTTGCATCTTTGTTCCCAAGTGCTATATTATTTTATTCAGACCACATAGGAATGTACTTCATCATGTCAGTAACAAAACACATTCTAGGGGAAATTTTAATCTTACAGCTTAGTCCATGTCTTCTTTGTGATATAAAAGTTTTTGAGCCTGTTTAGCACAAATCCAAATCTGTGAAGAATGTAAATCACCTTATTGTAACCAGTTCTGAAGTATCTTTGACTATATATATATATATATATATATATATATATATATATATATACACAGCTTGTGTACTCACTCATTCACAATTCTTCTATTGTGACAAATTGCTCTATATTCTTTAACTGAATATATGTAATGTGTGATACCTGCACATTCATGAATACCCATTTCTCCATATTTTATCAACATTTCATAAAAGACAAGTAATTCTTTGAGAACAACATTTCTGAGTCTTCTTATTTTTGTGTAATATACGTTTGCACATAATGTAAGATCTTACATGCTGTGTATCTTGTATCTTGTCATTTGTCAGTAATCAGCCTTTTTATTGTTAATATGCTGTAAACTTTCAAGAGTAAGGTGCAGGTAAATTAAGTGGATCACTATAGTTAAATTGAAAATAAGCCAGATTCTGTCTTTCAGAATTGGTTCATTAGGGTGACTTTTAAAAATACATTTTCTTGTACAATATGTTGTGATAATAGTTTGTCACCTTCATATCCTCCAGGATCCTCCTTAAATGACCACCCACCCAACTTCATGACTTTTCTATTTAGAAAAGAAACAGGAGAATCATTCAACCAGAATAAAACAAAACATAAGCAGACAACAACAAACAAGATAAAGTACATAGAATATATATTAAAGAAAACACACACGCACACACACTCCAACACAGGTGTCTGCCCTACAAGATATGCTAGTGCATAGATCTTTATGGAGTAACCAACTAACACCTGATTTGACTTTATATCCACTCCATGAAATGGAAAACATACCTGACACTGTTTCCATAACCAAGCACCTAAAGCTAGACAGCCCAAGGGACTAGGGTAAACCTAAATACTACAGTTCTATTAAAAGAACATAGCAATAAAATGACTCCTAATGACATTCTGATATATATTAGTGCCTTGTTCAACTACTGTCAAAAGGGCTTCCTCCTGCAGTAGATGAGAGCAAGTTCAGGGACCTACAGTCAGACATTAGGCTGAGAATGATAGAACTTGGAAACCTCAGCCCTAAGTGGGATGTCTACATCTAATACTTTCCCTCAGGGCACAAAGACCACAGTGGGAGATGAGGCAGAATTTTGAAGATAGAGAGGATAGAGGACACCAAATAATCCAATTAAAAAGTGGGATATGGTACTAAATAGAGAATTCTCAATAGAGGAATCTAAAATGACTAAAAGACATAAGAAAGTGCTCAACATCCTTAGCCATCAAGGAAGTGCAAATCAAAACAACTCTGAGATACCATCTTTATACCTTAGAATGACTAAGATCAAAAACACTAAAGAAATCTTATGCTTCAGAGGATGAGGAGAAAGAGGAACACTCTCCCATTGCTGGTGGGAGTACAAACTTGTACAGCCACTATGGAAATCAGTATATCAGTTTCTGAGAAAATTGGGAATTGATCTGCCTTAAGACATAGCAATTCCACTCTTAGGCATATACCCAAATAAGGCACATTCATACCTCAAAGATATCTGTTCAACTACATTCATAGCAGCATTATTTGTAATAGGCAGAAACTGTAAGCAATCCAGGTGTCCCTCAACCAAAGAATGGATAAAGAAAATATGGTACATACTCACAATGGAGTACTACACAATGGTTTTTAAAAAATGACATCTTGAAATGTGCAGGCAAATGGATGGAACTAGAAGAAACTATCCTGAGTGAGGTAACCTAGTTACAGAAAGATAAACATGGAATGTACTCACCCATAAATGGATAATAGACATAAAGCAAAGTATAAATAGCCTGCAATCCACAACCCCAGAGAAGCTAGGAAACAAGGAGGACCCTAAGAGAGGCATGCATGGATCCCCCGAGAAGGGAAAAGGAAAGATCTCCTGAGTAAACTGGGATCAAGGGGGGGATAGGTAGGAAAAAGAGGATGGAAGAAGAAGAGATGAGAGAAGAACATGAGGAATCAGGAAAGTGGAGTTGGTAGAAGGACCTGAAAGAGCAAGGAAATAGATACCTTAATAACGGGAGCCATTATAGGCTTAATGAGAAACCTGGGTATAATTGTCTAGGCTGGTTATCCATGGTCTCTTATGTCTGTAAAACATCTATAACATCTATCCAGGACCTTCTGGATTTCAGTTTCTGTTGAGAAGTAAGGTGTAATTCTGATAGGTCTGCCTTTACATGTTACTTTGCCTTTTTTCCTTGCAAATCTTAATATTCTTTTTTATTCCGTATGTTTGGTATTTTGATTATTATGTGGTGAGGGGACATTTTTTTTGATCCTGTCTATTTGGTGTTCTGTAAGCTTCTTGTACATTCATAGGCATGTTCTTCTTTATGTTGGCAAAGATTTCTTCTATGATTTTGTTGAATATGTTTTCTGTGACTTTGAACTGGACTTCTTCACTTTCTATACCTATATTCTTAGGTCTGTTCTTTTCACAGTGTTCCAGATTTCCTGGACATTTTGTGTTAAGGATTGGTTGCCTTTAACATTTTCTTTGGTCAATGAATCTATTTCCTCTAATGTATCTTCAATTCCTGAGATTCTCCCATCTCTTGTATTCTGTTGGTTATGCTTACTTGCATCTGTAGTTCCTGATCATTTACACAGATTATCTATTTCCAGCATTCCCTCAGTCTGTGTTTTCTTTATTGCCTCTATTTTAGTTTTCAGTTCTTGAACTGTTTGAATTGTTCCTTTCACCTGTTTGGTTGGTTTGGTTTTTATTGTTGTTTTTGTTTGTTTGTTTTGTTTTCTGTTGTTGTTTTGTTTCTTAGCTTTCCTTGCTTTTGATTTCTTGCATTTTTATTTGTCTTTTCCTCCATTTATTTTTTATTTATTTATTTATTTTTCTTATTTTACATATTGATCTCAGTTCCCTCTCCCTCCCTCTTTCCCACCTTCCCATGACCCCCCCATGCCTCCTGACCACCCTCCCATCCCACCACCACCCCCCTCCACAGGTAGGGTGGCCTCACCCTCAATTTCTTTAAGATGCTTTCTCATTTCCTCTTTAAGGACCTCTATCATCTTAATAAAGTCATTTTAAGGTCATTTCTTCTGCTTCATCTGCATTTAGGTATCCAAGTCTTGTTGGTAAAAAACTCCTAGTCTCTGATGGTGTCACAGTACTCTTTATGTTGTTGAATGTGTTCTTATACTGTCATACGCATCTGTTCCTCCAGTGGGTACAGGTGGATCCTGTGATTCAGGGGATCTCTCTCCAATTGGTGTAAGTAGGGCCTGTGGCTTAGCTTGTGGCTCTTCCTCTCCAAGTGTGGGTGGGGCCAAGGATCCAATGATGGCAGATGTGGTGCTATATGGTTTGGGGAGCCTTCCACCAGGTCTCTGGCAATTTGGCAAGAAGACATTGGGATGGCAATGTGCCCCCAAGCTCCAACCAGAAACCCAAGCATTCACCTCTCCTGGTAGGAATGGAGCCAAGGTACAAATGGCAGCAGATGTAGTGCTGGAGGGTTGGACCTGTGAGAAGGTTGGCCCAGGTTTCTGGGGCTTTGGTGGGCAGGGCTGCCTAGGAGTTAGGGGGCTCCAGCTGGGGAGGAACAAGCATTAACCTCTTCTGTGAAGGTGGAGCCAAGGCTCTGATGGCAACAGATGTGGTGCTGGATGGTTTGGGGCTGCCTCCAGGTCTCTGGAGTTTTGGTGGGCAAATGGGGTGTGAGACGTGCTGAGAAAATTAGGCCATAGAGTTTCATACAATATATTTTTATCATGGCTTTTCCTTGCACTACTCCTCCCAGATCTTCTCCACCTTCCTGTATACCCCAAAACACACCCTTTTCTCCCCATCTCATTAAGTCACACAGACATGTACAATAAATAAATTCATAAATACAAATGACCCTGATTAGGAAAGAAACAAACAAATAGAAATATTCATAAATACCATTGATTTCGTTTTGTGTTGCCATCTATTCCTAGGCATGGGCCTGCCCTTTAATGTGGTTTGTGTACCCTGTAAGGCTTTGTTGGAGAAAACTAATTTTTCCTCTCATTACTAAACAGGACCAAGTTTCTGAGTGATTAACTGTAGTAGTGGGAATTCTTTTCTTAAAAGCACCTGAAGCAATGAAAATTGGCCATAAAAGAAGTGGAAATTGGCCTTCAAATGGGATCATGTTCTTTCCTCGTTATTTAATAAATATCTGGAGGTGGAAAATACACCTGGACAAATTATGTCCCTAAAGGGATCTTGTGGCTCTAGATAAAAACTTATTAACATAAGCAATGATCAAATTTATTCTTATAGTAACACGTACAACTACTGTGGTGAGAGACATCGGCTACAAGAATGATATCTTTACTCGTACAACTACTGTGGTGAGAGACATCGGCTACAAGAATGATATCTTTACTCTCAGACCCCTTTCTTTAAGCTAAGGTACTCCTTTGGTATACGCCTCTCCAGTTCAAGTATTACAATATTCTAACAGAATCCTGTGGTGATCTACTATTTGTGATCTAACAAAGCCACTGAAAACCAGAATGCAAAGTCAGCCACACTAGTTAGCTATAGAAGCTGGGCAGTGGTGGCACACACTTTTAATCCCAAAACTCGGGAGACAGAGACAGAGTTCAAGGCCACCCAGGGCTGCTTAAGGGTGAATCAGTCTAAAAGAGTGACAGAGCTAACACCTTTAATCCCCAAACTAGAGAGATATAGAAGGAAGAAGTAAAGTCAGTCTTAGGCATTCAGTCTCCATCCACATCGAGGAGAGCATAGCAGTCTAGGATTCTGAGGCTTAGTGGAGAGCCATGTAGTCTGGAGATGCAATCTGAGGTTTTGTGGGTTGCCACTTCTGTCTGAGCATTGACAGAGGTGAGATCTCTCTAGAGGCTGGCTGCTTTGCTTCTCTGCTCTTCAGCTTGAACCTGAATATCTGTCTCTGGATGTTTATTAATCATGTTACAGAATCCAACACACATATCAGCTCACATGTACAGGGACTGCATGGACTTAACAAATAATTTTCATCATTTTTAGCTACTTCTCTTTTCACTGTAAAAGAAAAATTGACCTCAAATGAAAAATGAAATGAAAGATATACTTCTTTTGCTTCCCAGTGTTTAAGAGAGATCATCATTATTAAAGTACACATGTAATAGGATTCAGTTGAGACACAGGTGGTGAGATTTGAGTATATTAACTCTTCACAGGACAGGACAGGTAACCTGGAACTGAAGTTCAGAGCTTGAGTTGGGTAGAACCTTCAAAAGCCTGTGACTAATGGCCAACTTTCACCATAGAGGCTCAAACTCTTCAAAATCCTACAGTCTCCCCATATTACCAGAACATCAGTATCGCAAAAGACTAAATTAGAGAAAAAACAACAGTCATCAATAAAATAACCTGAATTTCAGACCCACCACCACTATCAAAGAGTAGTATTGAGATGATCTGGTCCATGCTGAGACATCCCATAACATGAGGTCTGCTTGTTCTAACACACATTACCTCAATGTGGGTTCAGCTCCACATCAGGCATAGGGCCTTCCTCAGCAAAAGACATCCCAGATGTAGTATGCTCTCAGGTCCTCCTTCCTTACATGACTGTGACCTTGCCTTACACCATTGTCAGTTAATTCTGAAAACTTGATGCACACTCCTTGGAATCCTCGTGTTTGCAGGTTCAATGAACCTGGATTTATGTTGAGGTGCTTGATTCACTTGGATTTGAGCTTTTAATTTTTTATTATTATTATTATTATTATTATTATTATTATTTTACATATTGATCCTAGTTCCCTCCCCCCAATTTCATCCCATTCCCCACCAACTCCCCAGGGAGGATGAGGCCTTCCAGGAGGGATCATTAAAATCTGTCAAGTCATTTGAGGTAAGGCCTAGGCCCTCCTTCCTGTCTGTAGGTTAAGGGAGTATCCCTCCATGGGGAATATTCTCCTGAAGTCCTTCTGTGCACCAGGGATACATCCTGGTTCTACTGTTGGAGTTCCCATAGACTATCCAGACTTTCTAACTGAGATCCACATTCCTGGGGTCTAGGTCAGTCCTATGCTGGTTTCCTAGCTATCTGTCTGGGGTCCAAGAGTTCCCCCTTGTTCAGGTCAGCTGTCTCTGTGGGTTTCTTCAGCCTGGCATTGACCCCTTTGTTTATCACTTCTCCCTCTTCACAACTGGATTCCAGGAGTTCAGCTCAGTGTTTAGCTGTGGGTGTCTGCTTCTGTTTCAATCAGCTACTAGATGAGGGCTCCTGTTTGTCTTTTTGTGACTGGGCTACCTCACTCACCATGGTTTCTTCTAGTTCCATCCATTTGGCATCAGGTACAGAACTGAATAGAGACTTCACAATGGAGGAATTCAAAATGGCTGAAAGACACTTAGGAAAGTGCTCAATATCCTTAGCCACCAGGAAACTGCAAATCAAGGCAAATCTTAGGTACCATCTTACCCCTGTAAGAATACTTAAATCCAAAACACAAATGACAGTTTAGGCTGGAGAGCATGGGGGGAGAGGGGAACACTCCTCCACTGCTGGTGGGTGTGCAAACTTTACAGCCATTTTTGGAGATCAATATAGGTGTTCCTCAGGAAAATGGGAGTCTACCACGGGACCCAGAAATTCCACTCTTAGTCATATACCCAAAAGATCTACATCCATGCAAGAAAGATATCTTGAATTGTACATCATGCATCATTCTTTGGGGAACAATTCTGACTCTTATTTCTTGTCTAACCTACCTCAAGAACCTGCAATACCACTGTTGGGCATATACCCAAAAAAGGCACATTCACACCACGAGGACATCTGTTCAACTCTGTTCATAGAAACAATATTCATAATAGCCAGATCTTGGAAACAACCTAGATGCACTACAATTGAATAATGAATAAAGAAAAGGTGGTAAATTTACACATCAGAGTACTACTCAGCAATAAGAAACAATGGCATCCTAAAATCTGGAGGCAAATGGATGGAACTAGAAAAAAAAAAAAAAAACATACTGAATGATGAGTGGGGTAACCCAAAACCAGAAATGTAACTCACTCATAAGCAGATATCAGAGATAAAGCAAAAGACACCCAGCCTATCATCCACAACCACAGAGAAGCTACAACCCTCATCCAGAAACAGATGGAAGCACATGCAGAAATCCACAACTAACCAATGGACCAAGCTCCTAGACTACCATCAAAGTGAGGGAGGAGTAAAAAATATGAGTAAAGGAGTCAAGACCATGATGGGGAAACCCACAGAATCAGCTGACCTGAGCTAGTGAGAAATCACTGATTCAGGTCTGACAAATGGGGAATTTGCATAAGACTGAACAAGACTCCCTTAATACAGGTGGCAATGGTGTGACAGGGGCAATATATGAGGCCACTGGTAGTGGGTCCAAGATCTAATGCTAATGCACAAACTGAGGTAGTGGATCCCATTCTGTATGAAGAGATACCCTGCTCAGCCTAGACACAGGGGTGTCGGGGTGGAGAGGTGCCTTGGTCCTGCCTCAATGAGATGATGACATAGACTTAGTAGACTTCTGAAAAGAGGCCTTACCCTCTCTGAAAAGCATGTGGGGGGTGGGGGGAGAATGAGCAGGAGGAGAGGAGGGAGGGGACTGGGGTTGAAATGTAAAAATTAATTAACAAAAAGAAAATTTACCCTGGCAGTGGTGGCACACACCTTTAATCCCAGCACTCAGGAGGCAGAGGCAGGCGGATCTCTGTGAGTTTAAGACCAGCCTGATCTACAAGACATACTTCCAGGACAGCCTCCAAAGCCACAGAGAAACCCTGTCTCAAAAAAACAAATTAAGGAATTATACATCATTTATGAAATATTGATGGATGGGTACTCATAAATATTCAGAAATCACAAAATGCAGTTTTGGTCGAAAGAATATAGAGCAACTTATTAAAACTGAATTGTGAATCAGTAAGTACACAAACTGTTTAGATATCTATAATCAAAGATACAAATGGGCACAAGTTCTACAGAAATGGTGATCATGGGGTATTTCTTTCTTTTTCAGATTTCCTTAAAAATAATTCCTTTTTCATATTTTTTCTTATTTTACAGGTTGATCCAGTTCCCTCTACCTTCCATCCTCCCATGCCGCCAAACAGACTCCCCATCCCATCCCCCATCCACTCCCTGGGGAGGGTGAGGCCTTCAATGAGGGATCAACAAAGTCAATCAAATCATTTGGGGTAGGGCATAGACCCTCCCTCATGGGATATTTCACATCCTTCACAGACTTAAAGGAAGTTTCATGTAATTATCTGTTTGGGTAAGTATTTGATTCCTGATATCTGACTTTGTGTAATTATTAAGAAATAATTAGTCATCATTGTACTTAATATGCAGATCATTATGTAATAATATGGCAGAGTAATTCCTTCATGCTGAATTCATATTTATTTATAAAATGTGCTTTTTATTCTTAACAAAAGTATACCAGAAATGCAAGCATGATGAATCCAGGAAATACATCAAAGTATCAAAAACACATGGATACATATGAAAACATTTGGCGCTATAAATGCAAAATTATGCAATGTTGCAGAGGTGCAGAATTAACACATATCTCATTTATCTTTAATATTATTTGCCAGATACAATGAATGTTTGTCAAAGTAAGCTTTCTAATTTAAAGAAATATGTAAAAATATTTAAAGAAGAGAATAAAGATAAATTCATTCATAAATGAAACCAAACTTTACATTGCTATATTATCTCTGTCAAATGGATTGCACCTAACTAGGTTTGAAGGCTTCTATATAATTAAGAAAAATATGGACTAAACTGTATAATGGATTCTCCTCTAGAATGTGCTTTGTTCCTGACATGATGAAGTACATTCCTATGAGGTCTGAACAAAATAATATAACTCTTACGGACAAAGATGCAACCTAGGAGGCCTGCACTAGAAGCCAAGATGGAGAAGACTTCCATGACAACTGTGATTTTCCCCTTGGTGCTGTGGTAGACAGGAAGGAATGTGACCCAGACACTGAAGAACACCAACATGCTGAAAGAGATGAACTTGGTTTCATTGAAGGTGTCAGGCAGGTTCCTGGACAGGTAAGCCATGGTGTAGCTCCCAAGTGCCATCGAGCACAGGTATCCCAGGACAGAGTGGAAGGCAATAGTGGAGCCCTTGTTGCAGATAATAATTATGTGGCCATGTTCAGTGTGAGCATCTGAGTCAACAAAGGGAGGAGAGGTACTCAGCCAAATTCCACAGAGCACAAGTTGAATGAGGGTACAGATGGGAATGATGAAGTTAGGAGCCCTTGATATCATTATCCACCTCACCATTCTCCCTGGAACTGTGATCCTGAAAGCCAGAACCACAGTAAGAGTTTTGGCCAAGACTGTGGAGAGAGCCACTGTGAAGAGAACTGCAAATGTGCTCTGCTGCAGGACACAGGTGGCTGTGTTGGGACGGCCAATGAAGAGCAAGGGACAGAGAAAACAGAAGGTCAAAGTGATGAGTAGGGTGTAAGTGAGCATCCGATTGTTGGCCTTGACAATGGGAGTGTGTTGGTACTTCACAAAGACACCAAGAACAGCAGCTGTTAGTGCAGATAAGCCCAGGGCCAAGGAGGTGAGTGCCATCCCCAAAGGGTCTTCATAGGACAGAAAGGTCACTGTTTTCTGGAGGCAGTGGTTCTGCTCTGTGTTTGCATAGTGACTTTCTGGACACCTCACACAATGATCCATATCTACTCAGGAATTAAAGATATTGTGAGTTTCTGCTCAGGTAGGTTTTCCTTTTATCCCAAACCACTGCCCACTACCAGCTCTGGCTTTTGCTCACATTTCCTTTGTTGTTTCAGACTCAAGTAAACCATGGCAATCTTGCCAAAACCAATCTACAGATTCAATGCAATCCCAACCAAAATCCTAGCACAATTCTTCACTGACCTTGAAAGGAACTTTCAACTTTTCAACATTATATGGAAAAACAAAACACCCAGGATAGGCATGAAAAAACCCTGTATAATGAAGGAACTGCAGGAGGCATCACCATCTCTGACTTCAAGCTCAGGTATAGAACTTTAGTCCTGAAAACAGCTTGGTTTTGGCTCCAAAATAGACAAGTAGACCAATGAGATCAAATTGAAAATCCTGATATTAACCACACACATATAAACACCGGATGTTTGACAAAACAGCTAAAATTATACAATGGAAGGAGGAAAGCATCTTCAACAAATGGTGGCTGCACAACTGGATTATGGTGTATACAAGACTGCAGGTAGGCCCATGTCTATCGCCATGCACAAAACTCAAGTCCAAATGAATCAAAGACCTCAACATAAATCCAGCCACACTGAACCTCTTAGAAGAGAAAGTGGGAGGTACCCTTGAACAAATTGGTACAGGAGACCACTTCCTGAACATAACACCAGTAACACAGACACTGAGGTCAACAATTAATAAATGGGACCTCCTGAAACTGAGAAGCTTCTGTAAGGCAAAGGACACAGTCGACAAGACCAAATGGCAGCCCACAGACTGGGAAAATATCTTAATCAACCCCACATCTGAGAGAGGGCTGATCTCCAAAATACATAAAGAACTCAAGAAACTAGTCACCACAACAGCAAATAACCCTGTTAAAACATGGGGTACAGAACTGTATGGGGCATTCTCAATAGAGGAATCCAAAATGGCTGAAAGACACTTAAGAAAGTGCTCAACATCCTTAGCCACCAGGGGAATGCAAATCAAGGCAACTCTTAGATACCATCTTACTCCTGACAGATCGCTAAAATCAGAAACACCAATGACAGTTTATGCTGGAGAGGATATGAAGAACGGGGAACACTCCTCCACTGCTGATGTTGAGTGCAAATTTGTACAGTCGTTTTGGAGGTCAGTTTGGTGGTTCCTCAGGAAAATGGAAACCAGTCCCCCACAAGACATGGCAATCCCACTCTTAGGCATATACCCAAATGATCCACATCCATGAAACAAGGACATCTGTTCAACTATATTCATAGCAGGCTGCCTGGTCTGTCTATGTGACTTTTGACAGTGGAACCAGGATATAACCCTGGTGCTGATGCATGAAAGGACTTTGGGAGCACATTCCTGTGGAAGGATACTCCCTTAGCTTAGAGACAGGAGGGAAGGCCTAGGCCCTACTCCAAATGACTTGACAGATTTTGATGATCCCTTCTGTAAGGCCTCACCCTCCCAGTGGAGTGCGTAGAGAATGGGATTGGAAGGGGTGTGGGGCATGGAGGATAAAATAAATTATAACAATAACTAAGATTTTTCAAAAGGTATGTAGAATAAAGATCAAAGCTAAGAAGCAAGAGGTAGACATGACCACACAGGTGACAAGGTGGGAAATTCCCCAGTGAGAATGACACTTACCTGTCTCATTGGAAATCTCATTGTGTGGACAACGAGTACAATGATAGCAACAATGAGGCCTCCCCTCCTGGGGAGATTTTCTAAATCCAGGAAAACAGCTCTCACTGCACACAGATCGAGGAAGCTGAGAAGTAAGTACATTGTGAAAATACTCAATAGTGGACAGTGTTTAAACAATACATTTTTTCTTTTTTCTTTTACATATATATTATTTTTTTCTTATTTTACATATTGATCCCAGGTTCCTCTCCCTCCCATGCCCAAGACACTCCTTCCATCCCACCCTCCCCCTACTCCACAGGGAGGGTGATGCCTTCTAGGAGGGAGCATCAAAATCTGTTGAGTCATTTGGAGTAGGGACTAGTCCCCCAACTCCTGCCTCTAGGCTAAGAAAAACCAGCATTTTACCAACTCAGACTGTCTGAACATGGGTCTCAGAAGGCTGGGGCAGTCTACAAGACCTCTGACAGTGGAACCAGGTTGTATCCCTAGTGCCTGAAAGGACTTTGTGATGGGAGATGTTATTCTGTATATATGTTTCTCATACTGGTTAATAAAGCCCTGTGGCCAATAGGAAACAAGATAGGCAGGGCTAGGAGCCCAGGAGAAGGAAAGAGGAAGTGGGAAGGAGGAGTCGAGATGTAGCCCAGGGAAGAAGGAAGAAGCCCGCCCCGGCTCTCCGATAAGACAACCACGTGGAAATACTTAGATAAGTAGAAATGGGTTAATAATTAAGACAGAGCTAGCCCATTAACAATAATGGTAATTGGCCAACAGGATTGTATCAAATACAGAGTCTCTGAGTGTTATTTGGGCCGGCGCGGCTGTGGGCCCAGACCAGCGGCAGGTGGGCTGGCTGGAAAACAACATGCTACAAATGGCGCCCAACGTGGCTATAAGAACTTTTACTTAAAACTAATAGAAGCTTAAAAAATAGTTTTTAGAAACAAGGGAACAGAGACTAGCAAGACTTCTTAGTAGCAGCATTTTCTCAGTTGGATTTGTTTTGCTGTAGACAGAGATTTGCGCGGCTCCTTTAAGGGAAGTTTCCAAAATTAGCATAAGCGGCAAAAAGCCGCCTGGCTTTTAAAGAGCTCTGCTAACATTTCATTGGTGTGTAAGAGAGCTGCAATGAAGGTTTACACTGTGTTTTAAAAAATACGCTGGCTTGGGAGAGAAAAAGAAACAGGATACAATGGTTTAAAAAGAAAAAAGAAAGTAAAATGAATGGATACGGTGGCGCATGCCATTAATCCCAGCACTCGGCAGACAGAGGCAATCAGATCTCTGTGATTTCAAAGCAAACCTGGTATGCAGTGAATTCCAGGATAGATAAAAGTTACACAGAGAAACCCTGTCTCAAATGTAAAAATAGAAATAGAATAAATAGAGTAATAAAAAGGCCACGTAAAAAATGGAAAGCACAGAGAAATTTTGGATACTATACGCGATTCTGTTGTCTTTAAATTATTTGCTTGCTGAGAAAATAACAACTATTGATAAAAGAAATGCTGCTGGATTAATTCAATTTATATATTTTAAAAATGCTTTGACTCCAAAATTTAAGCCTAAGGACAAGTTACTGGGGAAAAGGATTTCTATTTTTGTTTCCACAGAAAATGAAAAGCTATGGATTCTTTCCAGACTTATGTGGTTTGATCAAGCCAGACCCCCTGAAACAATGTCCCAGGTGATCCAACATTCAAAGCAATTGAGACAAAGCCTTGCAGACTACAGCCAAGATTTGTGCATCTTCTTTGGACCCCCATGACAGCTCCCTCTACCAGCAGGAAGTAGTTTGGAAATAACAACGCCCAAATTCCCAAATATTGTTTATAAATGTTTGTTTTCATATAAATGGACTTGGTTATAAATGGTTATAACCACAAACAATCTTTTTAAAGGTAAAAGGGGAATTATGGTATAGATATGAATACTTTGCTTTGGAATGGATTTTCTTTTATTGATACAATTTAAGGTCAATTTTGTGATATGTATATTTCTCCTCTTGTTTAGGTATTGTGTTTATATAGCTCATTTAGAAATGTAATGTATAATTTAGTACAGATTAGAGAATTACCTATGATAGTCAAAACTTGGAGTTAAGTTAGTTAGGATTTCTAGATATGCAGAGATGTATTTGAGATGAATAGGCATTCTTCAAACCTTTCAAAGACCTACAGAATATGGCATTTAAAATGGTTTAGGGTTTTTCTTGACAGTGAGGCACAACTGTTCCTGGTAACACCACCTGCATCAGAAAGGAAGATGGACATTGAAGAAAAACATTATGGAGTTTGCTTCTAATATGGCTAGACTGGCCATTTGAGCAAGGTACTTCTCTTGTCTAGACTGTTTGACTTTATGTTGTAGAAACTGGACATGCAGGACCCACAAAAAGATGACTGCTGATGCAAGATGGACATTGCTACAGAATTCCTGCTTCATGGAAAAGGCAGCCAGACATTCTGCAGGACACAGGGAAAAATGCCTGACAACCTGTCAATACAGGTGGACAATTTAAAGTTTCCTGCTTTGCTGAGGAGTCTGGAGATACACGATGGCCTATGGGCTGAAGATGGAACATTACAGAAGAACTTCGGGTGACTGACCAGGCTGTGAGTTGTCTCTGTCATTTCTAGAGTTTACATATTATCCTTCTGTGGTCTTTGAAGGAGTTGAAGACATATAGTTATGCTTATAGTTTTCCTTAGTTAGGATTAAAGATAAGTTACATATAGGACTTTAGACTCACAAAGATAGGATAGATGATATTTTCTTTAAGTCTTACAAAATGTTAATGGACTAAATATTGTTAACTGTGATTCTTATTTGATAACTGTTGTATGGTATATTTTGCTATGTTAAGGTTAAACCCCTTTTACTTTAGACAGAAAAGAGGAGATGATGGGAGATGTTATTCTGTATATATGTTTCTCATACTGGTTAATAAAGCCCTGTGGCCAATAGGAAACAAGATAGGCAGGGCTAAGAGCCCAGGAGAAGGAAAGAGGAAGTTGGAAGGAGGAGTCGAGATGTAGCCCAGGGAAGAAGGAAGATGCCCGCCCCGGCTCCCCGATAAGACGACCACGTGGAAATACTTAGATAAGTAGAAATGGGTTAATAATTAAGACAGAGCTAGCCCATTAACAATAATGGTAATTGGCCAAAAGGATTGTATCAAATACAGAGTCTCTGAGTGTTATTTGGGGCTGGTGTGGCTGTGGGCCAAGACTGGCGGACTGGCGGGCTGGAGGAAACTTACATGCTACAACTTTGGGAGCCCATTCCCCAAGGAGGGATAATCCCTTAGCCTCCTAAGACAGGAAGAACAGTATTTGATGATCCTTCCTGGTAGGCTTACCCTCCTTGTAGAGTGGGTGTGGTATGGAATAGGAGGGAAATTTGGGGGCATGGAAGGGAGGAAGAGGGAACTGGGATCAATATGGAAAATAAGAAAAAATAATAATAAAATTTAAAATAAAATATTAGTGCATTTTACTCTTTAAAAAAAATAACAATAGTGATTCTATTGTGTACATCCTGACAGCTGGAGTGAGCATCTTTGTTTGTCAATGGTGATGCTTAATTTACATTTTTCAGCTTGACTAATTCAGATTTACCAAATAAGCTAGTCTTGGTCACTTTCTGTGGAAGATGATTATAAGAGGATACTTGAAATGAGAAGACATATACTATAATAGGTAGCGCCTTTACGTTGGCTATTGTCATTTACTGAATGAAAAGCAAAAAGGGATACAAAGAACAGTGTTCACCAGTGTCTACTACCTGTCTGAACAAACATCATGACTCAATTGCTCAGGCTCTTGCCTACATGGTTGCCAGAATCTGTCAAGTGTGACCAAAGGAAGTCTATGTTCTTATTAGGTCTACTTGGTTTTTTGGTTTGCTTTGCTCTGGTTCAGTTTTTTGACTAGTTGCTTCCTTTTTCATCAGGAAGACATGTAATTAACCCATGACCATGTGCCCTCTGTGCTATTGTACATATCCAGATGTCTAAATGCAAAATGACGATGAACTTATGTTTCCTAATCTGGGAGTCAAATTAATGCTCTTGTCAGGTGGTTTAAGCACATGGATGAAATGTTAAGGAATAGAAACTCTATAACTGGAAATAAGTGCCCATAGAAAAAAATAGAAAAATAAACAATCCTATTATTCAGAATAAGGTACCAAATACTTTCTCATATGACAGCAGTTTTGTGTACACAGATGAGCACTGAGTAAGGCTCAACAACCTTTACAACTCAACAACCATTACATCCACAAACAAATGCTTATTGATAAAGATCAAAGCAATGAGATAAGATACAACCCACCTCTGTAAATCCCATGGCCCACTGTATCATATGGTCAGACAAAAACAGTTCTTGGCCCTGTGGAGCTTTTGGAGAAAATGTTCCAACTTTCATCTTTTGTCTGAGACCAAGTGGAAAATCCCAGAGGTTGAGAATATCATATTCTGAATCTAATTTCCTTTGTGAATCCAAAACTACAAGGTTTCCAGCAGCATTTTTGAAATAGATATTCTTGAGAAAATAGTTAAGCTAAAAGAGATGCAGAGTCTGATGATGAATTTATTCCTAGAAAAGTTAAACACAAGCCAACGAAGTAATGTGTCTCATTTTACTAAATATCTGACATTAATTGCAAGCTGTATCAACTTTTCAACATTTTAGTGCATGAAGACTGAAAATGAATATATCATAATGTTTCAAGACTGCCAGTCAGGTTCACTAGAAAGAATTCACACACACACACACAAAGGGGGGGGTTAATTCAAGTAAATTTCCAGCCTCTTGAAGTGCTAGCCAGTACTCACAGTTTAAACTTGTAAATGGGGCTGTTTATATCTAAACAGGAAGAAAATTGTCATATTGTCAGGTAACATAAACATAGCCTGGGAAGTTGCACTTTGGTCTTTCAGTGCCCTGTTCAGAGCTTCCTGAGGACAGAGGACTGAGAGCAGGGGAGCCCCCACTAGCAGACAGGCTCTTCTGAAGTCTGCAAGCATCCTGGTCCACTCTCCAACCACAGGAGGAGTCCCACCACCACCCACTGAGGTAGGAGAGCCATCAGAGTATTGGAAATACTTGCACCCATCAGAAAAGAACCTTGGTCCCTTACCCACCAGAAGAGACCCAATGGTATGCACTGGGAGATTGGATGGGCAGACAATAATATAAAAACACAGTCAACAACAGAAAGATCAATATGACACCTCAAGAGTCTAAGGAATCCACACCAGCAAGACCTGAACATCTCAACATAGATGAAGCAGAAAAGAATGACCCTAAAAACAACTTCATGAAGATAATAGAGACCATAAAAGAGGAAATGAGAAAATCCTTTAAAGAAGTGGAAGAAAAGACGAACCAAATATTATAAGAAACAATTCAAACAGTGCAAGATTAGAAAGATGAAATAGAGAAAATTAAAAAAAAAACATATTCTGAGGGAATGTTGAAAATAGAAAAGTTAGGCAAACGATCAAGAACTACAGATGCAAGCATAAACAACCAAATACAAAAGATGAAAGCATCTCAGGCATTGAACATTCACTAGGAGAAATAAGATTCATCAACTAAAGAAAATTTTAAGTCTAAAAATATCCCTCACACAAAATATCCAAGAAGTATGGGACACTGTGTAAAGTCCAAACTAAAGAGTAATAGGTATAGAAGAAGATAAACCCAACTCGCCACTGCTCCAGGTGAGCATTACCCTCCACTGTTATGGCAGGTTTTTCCCGCCGGCTGCCGCTGGTCCTGCTGATCTTGCTTTCTCATTGGCCCAACGGTACTTTATTAAGCAACCAGTATGAGAAACATATTTACAGAATAACATCTCCCATCACTCCACCTCCTTGGAACTTCGTTGGTCAGCTCTGAGCATACTGGACCTGCCTATCCATGAGGGACTACCTTGAGCCAACACTCACCTGATCTTTCCACCCCATTACCTACCCTCTGCCTGAGGTGATTCTGGGACCAGTCCAGGCCAAATCCCACCATATCCTTCCCTGGGAACTCCCTGGGTTAGTTCCACATCTTGCACCACCCTATAACATTGGCCTGGGTGGTACTCTGGTACACTGGTCTATGCACTGCCCAGAGCCTACCTTCCCCTCACCCTTGGTCTTACTTGACCCACTGCTCCAGGAGAGCATTGGACCAGAGTGTGTGTCCAACACCCATTCTACCTCCTGGGAACTTACTATGTTGACTCTGAGCATGTCCTCCTGGGACCACCTTGAGCCCCCACTCACCTGATCCTTGGGCCCCATCGCCTGCCTTTGCCAGAGACCTCGAAGAGAACTCAGATCATCCAGAATTACAGACATCGAACTCCAGAACCACCTACACCTACCTGGAGAGCAGGAGACAGAGAGAGAGAGAGAGAGAGAGAGAGAGAGAGAGAGAGAGAGACTGCACCTGCATCCACTGGAAGAAACAATGGGAAGAGGGCAATACAAGAAAACACCCAACAATAGAAAGACCAGTATGATACCACCAGAATCTAGGGACTCTACACCAACTAGACCTGAACTCACCAAAGCAGATGAAGCAGAAGAGAACGACTTAAAAAATAACTTCATAAAAATGATAAAGAAACTCAAAGATGATATGAGAAAGTTCCTTAAAAAGTGGAAGAAAAAAAACAAACAAAAAAATGGAAAAAATAGAAGGAGAGACCAAGCAAAAAATGCAAGAAATCAACAAATCTCTTAAAGAAAGCAAGGAAAGCCAAGAAAAAACAATCAAACAGATGAAGGAAATAATTCAAACAGTTCAAGATCTGAAAACTGAAATAGAGACAATAAAGAAAACACAAACTGAGGGAATGATGTAAATAGAAGAACTGGGTAAACAATCAGGAACTACACAGATGCAAGGATAACCAACAGAATACAAGAGATGGAAGAGAGAATCTCAGGCACTGAAGATAAGCTAGAGTAAACAGATTCATTGAACAAAGAAAACCTTAGATCCAACAAATCCTTAACACAAAACATCCAGGAAATGTGGGACACTGTGAAAAGGCCAAACATAAAAATTATAGGCATAGAAGAAGGCAAAGAAACCCAGCTCAAATGTGAAAAAAACATATTCAACAAGATCATTGACGAAAATTCTCTCAATCTGAAGAAGGACATGCCTATGAAAATACAAGAAGCATACTGAACACTAAATAGACGTGACCAAAAAAAAAGTGTCCCTTGCCACATAATAATCAAACCACCTAACATACAAAATAAAAAAAGAATATTAAGAGTACCAAAGAAAAAAGGCCAGGTAACATATAAAGGCAGACTTATCAAAATTATGACTGACTTCTTCATAGGAACCCCCAAGGCCAGAAAAATCATATGATCATCTCCCTAGATGCTGAAAAAGTCTTTGACGAAATCCAACACCCTTTCATAATAAAGGTCTTGGAGAGATTGGGGATAACAGAAACTTACCTAAACATAATAAAAGCAATATGCCGTAAACCAACAGCCAACATCAAACTGAATGGAGAGAAACTTAAGGAGATTCCACTAAAATCGGAAACAAGGCAAGGCTGTCCATTCTCTCCATATCTCTTCAATATTGTACTTGCAGTTCTAGCTAAAGCAATAAAACAACAAAATTATATCAAGGGGCTACAAATTGGGAAGGAAGAAGTCAAACCATCACTATTTGCAGATAATGTGATAGTTTACATAAGTGACCTGAAAAACTCTACCAGGGAACTCCTACAGCTGATAGACACCTACAGCAAAGTGGAAGGATGCAAGATTAACTCAAAAAAAAAAAAAAGGAAAAAAAAGATCAGTAGCCCTAATATATACAGATAAAGTGGCAGAGAAAGAAATCAGAGAAACATCACCTTTACAGTGGCCACAAACGACATAAAATATCTTGGGGTAATGCTTACCAACAAGTGAAAGACCTATATAATAAGAACTTTGAGTCTTTGAAGAAAGAAATTAAAGAAGATACCAGAAAATGAAAAGGTATGCCATGCTCTTGGATAGGTAGTGTCAACATAGTAAAAATAGCAATCTTGACCAAAAGCAATCTACAGATTTAATGCAATACCCATCAAAATCCCAGCACAATTCTTCACTGACCTTGAAAGGATAATATTCAACTTTACATGGAAAAGCAAAAGACCCAGGATAGCCAAAAAATTACCCTGTACAATAAAAAAAAACTTAAGGAGGCATCACCATCCCTGAATTCAAACTCTATTAGAGTGCTATAGTTTTGAAAACAGCTCAGTATTGGCACAAGAATAGACAGCTAGACCAATGGAATTGAATTGTAAGTCCTGATATTAACCCACACACCTTCAAACATCTGAATTTTCACAAAGAAGCTAAATTTATACAATGGAAAAAAGAAAGCACCTTCAACAAATTATGCTGGCATAACTGGATACTAGTGTGTTGAAAACTACAAATAGATCCATATCTATCACCATGTACAAAACTTAAGTCCAAATGGATCAAAGATCTCAACATAAATCTAGCCACACTGAACCACTTAGAAGAGAAAGAAGGAGGTACTCTTAAACGAATTGATTGGTACAGGAGACCACTTCCTAAACATGACACCAGTAGCACAGACACTGAGATCAACAATTAATAAATGGGACCTCCTGAAACTTAGAAGCTTCTGTAAGACAAAGGACACATTCAACAAGACAAAATGGCAGCCCCCAGAATGGGAAAAGATTTTCACCAACACCACATCTGACAGAGGGCTGATCTCCAAAATATATAAAGAACTCAAGAAGCTAGTTACCAGAACACCAAATAATCATATTAAAAAGTGGAGTACAGAACTAAAGAGAGAATTTTCAATAGAGGAATCTAAAATGGCTGAAAGACACTTAAGAAAGTGCTCAACATCCTTAGCCACCAGGGAGACACAAATCAAAACCACCCTGAGATACTATTTTACTCCTGTGAGAATGGCTAAAATCAGAAACACCAATGACAGTTTATGCTGGAGAGCATGTGGAATTCCTCCACTGTTGGTGGGAGTGCAAATTCATACAGTCACTTTGGAAATCAGTATGACGTTTCCTCAAGAAAATGGGAATTAGTCTACCTCAAGACCCAGTAATTCCACTCTTAGGAATATACCCAAAAGATGAACATTCATACAACAAGAATATCTGTTCAACTATAATAATAGCTGCATAATTTGTAATAGCCAGAACCTGGAAGCAACCTAGATGTCCCTCAACTAAACAATTGATGGGGAAAATGTGGTACATTTACACAATGGAGCACTACTCAGCAGGAAAACACAATGGAATTCTAAAATTCATAGGGAAGTGGATGGAACTAAAATGCACCATCCTGAGGAAACCCAGTCACAAAAAGACCAACCCTGTATGTACACTCACATATGGATTTTGGACATAGAGCAAAGGATCACCTGCCTACATTTTATACCACCAGAAAAGCTATGAAACAAGGAGGACCATAACAGGGATATACATAGTCCCCTGGAGAAGGGGAAAGGGACAAGATCTCACAACAAAAATAAGAGCTAGCCCATTAACAATAATGGTAACTGGCCAACAGGATTGTATCAAATATAGAGTCTCCTGAGTGTTATTTGGGGTACACGTGGTTCTGGGCCCACATGGCGGCAGGACCGGGAGGCCGGCGGGGAGACCTGCCATAACATAATGGTGTCAGAAGCGGGATTGAGAACTTTCATTTAAAACTTAACAAAAGCTTAAAAAATAGTTTTTAGAAACAAGGGAACAGAGACTTCTTGGTAGCAGCATTTTCTTGATTGGATTTGTTTTGCTGTAGACAGAGATTTGCGCGGCTCCTTTAAGGGAAGTTTCCAAAATTAGCATAAGCGGCAAAAAGCCGCCTGGCTTTTAAAGAACTCTGCTAACAATTCATTGGTGTGTAGGAGAGCTGCAATGAAGGTTTACACTGTGTTTTAAAAAATACGCTGGCTTGGGAGAGAAAAAGAAACGGGATACAATGGTTTAAAAAAGAAAAAAGGAAGTAGAATTAATCCTAGTACTCGGCAGACAGAGGCAAGCAGATCTCTGTGATTTCAAAGTAAACCTGGTATGGAGTGAATTCCAGGACAAATAAAAGTTACACAGAGAAACCCTGTCTCAAAATATGTAAAAATAGAAGTAGAAGAAATAGAGTAATAAAAAAGCCATGTAAAGATGGAAAACACAGAGAAATTCTGGATACTATACGTGCTTCTGTTGTCTTTAAATTATTTGATTGCTGAGAAAATAACTACTGATAAAAGAAATGCTGCTGGATTAATTCAATTTATATATTTTAAAAATGCTTTGACTCAAATATTTAAGTCTAAGGACAAGTTACTGGGGAAAAGGATTTCTATTTTTGTTTCCACAGAAAATGAAAAGCTGTGGATTTCTTCCAGACTTATGTGGTTTAATCAAGCAAGACCTCCTGAAGCAACGTCAACGGGACATTGCAACATTTCAGCCCACTACAGCCAAGATTTCTGCGTAATCTTTGGACCCCCATGACAACGCCCTCTACCAGCAGGAAGTAGTTTGGAAAGAACGACGTCCAAATTCCCAAATATTGTTTATAAATGTTTGTTTTCATTTAAATAGGCTTGGTTATAAGTGGCTCTAACCACAAACAATCTTTTTAAAGGTAAAAAGGGAATTATGGTATAGATATGAATACTTTGCTTTGGAATGGATTTTCTTTTATTGATACAATTTAAGGTCAATTTTGTAATATGTATATTTCTCCTCTTGTTTAGGTATTGTGTTTATATATAGCTCATTGGAAAATGTAATGTATAATTTAGTACAGATTAGAGAATTACCTATGATAGTCAAAACTTAGAGTTAAGTTAGTTAGGATTTCTAGATATACAGAGATGTATTTGAGATGGATAGGCATTCTTCAAACCTTTCAAAGACCTACAGAACATGGAATTTAAAATGGTTTAGGGTTTTTCTTGACAATGAGGCACAACTGCTCCTGGTACACCACCTACAGAAGAAAGGAAGATGGACATCGAAGAAACACATTATGGAGTTTGCTCCTAATATGGCAAGACTAGCCATTTGGGCAAGGTACTGCTCTTCTGGACTGTTTGACTTTATGTTGTAGAAACTGGACATGCAGGACCCACAAAAAGGTGACTGCTGATTCAAGATGGACATTGCTGTAGGGTTCCTGCTTCATGGAAGAGGCGGCCAGCCAGCCAGACAGTCTACAGGACACAGAGAAAAGTTTCCTGCCTTGTTGAGGAGTCTGGACACACACTATGGCCTATGGGCTGAAGATGGAACATTACAGAAGAACTTCGGGTGACTGACCAGGCAATGAGTTGTCTCTGTCATTTCTAGAGTTTATATATTATCCTTCTGTGTTCTTTGAAGGAGTTGAAGACAGATAGTTATGCTTATAGTTTTCCTTAGTTAGGATTAAAGATAAGTTACATATAGGACTTTAGACTCACAAAGATAGGATTGATGATATTTTCTTTAAGTCTTACAAAATGTTAATGGACTAAATATTGTTAACTGTGATTCTTATTTGATAACTGTTATATGGTATATTTTTGCTATGTTAAGGTTAAACCCCTTCTTTTACTTTAGACAGAAAAGAGGAGATGATGGGAGATGTTATTCTGTATATATGTTTCTCATACTGGTTAATAAAGCACTGTGGCCAATAGAAAACTAGATAGGCGGGGCTAGGAGACTAGCAGGGAGAAAGAGGAAGTAGAAGGCGGAGTCAAGATGTAGCCGGGGGAAGGAGCAGGACGTCTGCCGCTCGGCTCCCCGATAAGACGACCACGTGGAAATACTTAGATAAGTAGAAATGGGTTAATGATTAAGGCAGAGCTAGCCCATTAACAATAACAGTAACTGGCCAACAGGATTGTATCAAATATAGAGTCTCCTGAGTGTTATTTGGGGTACACGTGGTTCTGGGCCCACATGGTGGCAGGACCGGGAGGCCGGCGGGGAGACCTGCCATAACACATGGAGGGAGGGGAGAAGGAGTTGGAAGAAAGAGAAGAAAAGAAGAGGAAGGCCGAGTTGGGCATGAGGGAATGGGAAGATCGAGACAGGGAAAGAATAGAGGAGAAGAAGAAAAGAGATGCCATAATAGAGAGAGATGTTACAGATTTAAGGAGAAATCTGGCACTAGGGAAATGCCCAGAGATCTACAAGAATGAACCCAACTAATAATCTAAGCAATAGTGGAAAAGCTACCTTTAATGCTTTTCCATGATAATGTATGCCATCCTAGAGCCTTCATCCAGTAGCTGATGGAAGCAGAAGCAGACACATGGTAAGTACCTAGTCGTTGCCCAAAATATGACAGACTTTGAAGACTCCCCATAGAAGGACTCACCCTCCATGGAGAGAAGAAAGGGGAAGGGCTGAGGTTTGGTGGGGGTGATAGGAGAGGGTGGAAGGGTAAGGGAACTGGGATTGACATGTAAAACAACCTTGTTTCAAATTTAAATTTAAAAAGATGGGGGAAAACTTAATTTGTCACAGTATTATTCTTAAAATATACAAAATAAAAATTACCTCCCAAGGGGTAGTGTTTATCTCTCCATTTCCATGGGGATAATTTTGTACTTGGTTTATAGTCATCACATGGAGACTGTGAGCCACAGCATACACAGAATTATATATATTGTAACTCTCTTCGGTCATGTCCATTTCCCAATTCTCTCTGGGCAACATTTCCAAGGAAGCATTGGGTAGACAGTTATCTATTATTTTACAATCAGGTCCAGAAAAAGAGCAATTAAAGTGCGTATTCCAAACAAGAGCAAGATAATGGTCATCTGGATATTTGGAAGGGTTGTATGTCCTGATAAACTCCCTAAATTCAGAAATCTCAGCATGGTGATGTGTGAAAATGAGACTCCCGTGTAATGAATCCAACATGAAATAATAAATAACACCATCTGGATCCCATTGTGACTTCATGACCCAGACTTTCCAAATCATTGAAAAGTCACCCATATGTAAGATTATACCACTTAAAGATTCATTGTCACTATAAATGATAACCACATTTGCAGTTGATATCATGATCTGGTAAATTGTTAAAGATTTAAAGTAAAAGGAAACCACGTTGTCTGGAATCATTTGTACAAAAGCTATACACACTCTGTTCTTGTCCATCTCGCCTCTCAATTCTGAGAGAATCTTAGCCCCATTGTGGTCATCTATGAGAACCAGTCCCACCCATGTCCAGCTGAAATGAAGCATCAAAAGAACAATGCCACGTGACAGAGATGTGTCCTTGGGTGCTGTCTGGTAGAGAGAAGGGTACTGGCCTCTATCACTCAGGATAGTGTCAAATGACCCAAAAGAAACCTGAAAGAAATTTCAAATAAAAAATAAGAAAGAAAACATTGACATTGAACACAATCTTAAACCTGAGGCAGCACTTTGGATTTGTAGAGACTTATTTCAGCTCATGGTGTTTTAATCTTTTATCTTGTTTCAAATACATTTATAGATAATTCTTCACAAGATACAGAACTTTCTGAATATCCAATATGGTCTCGAAACTCTTCCTCTTCTCTATCTCCAGCAGAGTATCTGTGGCTTTATAACCAAATGTCTGGTTTATTGTCTATGATTGATAATAACATAGTCTCACTTCTGTACATTTTATATACCTGAAATGTCTGCAGTTTAATACAGGTTTCTTGTGCCCTCACAGACTTGTCCCTCACCTGTGGATATTTGTAGAGACTCAGAAGTCTCCCTATATGTGCAGATGTTGCCCATGATGTTCCTGTCAGTAAAGCAGCAGCCTTCTTCTGCCTTCTGCATGTGTAATTGGGAGTCATTGTTCCTGTTCCTGTGAGGCAAATCAAAGGTGCCTCCAGAGTATTCCACTGATTGCTGTCGACATTGTAGAGATCAAAACCTAGAGATGTGTTAGGTAAAATATGATTGTTTCTGTTGATTTCCTCAATGGCGAATATGAAGGCCAAAAAATATTGGTAAGCAATTGTCCTGAACCTGCCGAGAGAATTATCGATATTTATGATTGGGACTCATATAACAGTATAATGCAATGACCCTTATACCTTCTATGTTATATATTCATGAAGAATAATTTTTATCATCATGGTAATGGTTATAATCTGAATGTCAAGTTACATAGTAATTGGCAATTTATCTAAAAGCCTCAGATGGATCTAAAATTTGGACAGTAAAGTTGACTTGAATGTATGTCACCCATGGAATCTCCTTGTAAGTAGAAACACATACAAAACTTCAGATTCTTTACACTTAAGTGAAATAACCACCATTAACCTCATGTCCTTTAAAAGCAGATGCATAAAGTATATAAAACTTAGTATGATCTTGGATAGTATTGACTACATATTTGAATGGATAGGTTTAGACAATGAATTCCATTTCCCACACAAATAGGAAATCTTTGTACTCCCAAAGTATAAATTTTAATCTCTCTACCCTCCTCCATTGGCTGAGCAGGACCTCACCTGTCATAAGGACTAGGTAGCCAAGAAGATTCATTAACCACCACAGGACTATCCATATCTGTCCAACTGCTGAATTAATTGGAGGATTGGGAATATAGGCCCAGTAACTACGGATAGTCCCTGTTACCTATACAGAGATCACTTATAGCATAGCAAGGAACAAGATTGTAGCATTCAAAGGTTTCTAAGAGATTCAAATTATTGCTCAAATTCTATGCTGGCCACAGCTAGGAGGATTGGCTGTCTGCTACAAAGGCCTTCCCTATCTTTCTTTCCCAGAGGCATCACAGCAGCCTAAGCATTGAACAGATTCCTCTTTCTCATGCCAGATTTTTATCCATTTTGGTGTCCGCAAACTTTTATCTCCTGTGGATTCTAAGCATACCCTTGGCCCCATCTTAACACTTACTCTGGTTTTACACAGGCTGACCTATTGCTGCAGTTTTTTCCATGATCAAATTTTTTTAAGCAGCTGTTGTCCCTGTTTCATTAGTGTTTAAACATTTTCAGGTTAGTGGAGCATTATGCATTCTATCCTTGGGGGTTCTCATATCCCCCTTCTGTTTAACAAGCATCTCCTTTAGACTGCAAGTACATATTTAGTAAGGCTTTAATATCTCTATTTGTCCTTCAGGCCCTATATATTTATTCCATTCTACAATCTGCTTTACCTGAGATAGGGTTTCAATGTCCAAAATTTGATTGGAAACTTCTTGCAAAGGCAAGTTGTGATTTAAAATTGTTGAGACATTATAGATATATTAGCTTTAGTGTCTAGCAGAACTGGAATCTCAACATCATTTGTTTTGAATTTTAGCTTTGGTCTTTCATTATTAGTAAAAATCTGTAGAATTATTTTCTTTTAATTCCTCAAACCCTTTTCCTACATATTGGAGCTGCTTTCCCTTTGAAATATGGGAGTAATAATAACTGAGCAATTATATTAGCAGCTTTTATTGTATAATCCTTTTTGATAAGCCATCTATAAAGACATTAAAGACAATTTTATAGAATTATTTTTAAACAATCTCATTTTACATTCCAAAACCAGTTCCATCAACCATCAGTCCTCCCACTCCCCACAATATCTCCTCATCCCACCCCCCATTCACTTCTCAGAGAGAGGCAACTTTAGGCAATATTGTGGAGAAGTTTTATAAAATTTTTAAAAGAGGATCTTTTTATAGGTTCCAAATAACATGTTAATGTAACTGGCTAATCATTAACAGTGTGGAACAAACAATTTACCTATATTTTATTTAGTGAAAATGTGAATTTTGTGAAATCTGTCTGTAAGAGATTGTTTTTTATAAGTTTTTACCTTAGTAAACATATGATCTAATGACCTTACAACCTGTTTTATTCCAGGTGTTACATTTTTATAGAACTTAACCAAGGATTTTCAGAAAGCAGCTTAAAGAACAGAGCCAAGTTCTCAGTAATGATAAACAGACAAGGGAATAACTAATAATACAGTTTAAAATCTTGAATTTTGTCCTCTGCTTCATTTATTATGACAAACTTTCAATTAAACATTAATTAGACAAGGCAAAGAAGAAAACATCCTCTATTCATTGAGTGACCAATATCTCTGGAAATTTAAACAGCAATTGACTTAGTACTTTATGCCCTATTGCAATTCTTTTCTTACTAGAAGTTGGGCTAGTTTAATTTTTTTCTTTTTCCCATGAAGGCAGCATTGATGAGTTATTTCCACTAATAGGGAAAAATGGAAAACATTCCCCACAAAGGAATATTTAACATTGACTCATTTCCACTCATAAAATCTAATCCTAATATTACTTAGTCATAAATTGTAAATCATAAAATCATAAAAACTTGGTTTATTGGGGCTGGAGAGATGGCTCAGAGGTTAAGAGGGGTGACTGTTCTTCCTGAGGTCCTGAGGTCAATTCCCAGCAACCACATGGTGGCTCACAGCCAACTGTAGTGAGGCCTGGTGCCCTCTTCTGGCATGAAGACATACATGCAGACAGAACTCCATATATATAATAAAGAAACACATCTTCACAAAAAAGAAATAATAAATTTTAAAACAACTTGTTTATTAGAATGTCTCTTTGTAGTGTTTATGCATAGATTGTCCATATAGATTACGCTTTGTTGTTTACATCATGTTCTTAAAAACAAATTGATCATAAGTAAACGCTCCAATAACTTAATCTGTTTACTTGGCCCTAGTTCATTTTGCTCATAGTAATGCAAAAATTAAATACTAATATTAAATATATGCACGTATTTAATCAACATTACCACATAGCTAAAATAGATAAAAATGTCTATGTTCCTGAACACTTCTTTGGAACAATTAACCTGAAGTTTTACATATAAAATTCTGGACATAATAATATTTCCTTCATGCTTATCCCAACTCTAGTTCTACAACATGGTTCATCTCCCTTAAGGTAATCAATTACCTTTGACAAAATATACTTCCTGAAGCAGGATATGTTACAATTATTAGAAAATTGCCATCACTTTATAAACAAGGAAGTTGTTATATCTGTGTTTTTAAATGCAATATATATTCATACACATATGAACACGTATACAGAAATAAATATTTTAATGATTATAAGGCTATTTTTCACAGAATTTAAATGCTATTCCAAGAACCCAAAGTATTTGTGCTACATTATATTATATACAAATTCAAAACACACATACACATGCACATGAAGAGCTAGAAAAGAAAATAGAATGTTTGCATCATTAAGAAATCGCTAAAATTTTGTAAAAATGTATATAGTTATGTAAACACATTGAAATAAATGTAAATGTATACAGAAAAAAGTAAATTGCTTTTAAGTTTTAAAATTACAAAAAGAAGAGCACATACAGCCTTCAACTACTTTAAAATTTTTTGAACATCACTAATCATCAGGTAAATGCAAATGTAAAATATTATGTATTGATTGTTTCTAGTTTTTTGAGTGGAGTGACAATGGTTCAAGATATAAACATACATCAGCAGGAAGAGATAAAGAACAGAAATATTCACTCTGAATCTGTGAATGCTTACTAATTCACACATTTCTTTTGAAAACACAGGAGATAAATTTGTTAGAAATCAGTTAAAAGGAGAATATGACATACTGGAAAAATTAATGGGTGGTTAAATCACTTATATTTCAGGGAAAGTCAAATCACATGGCGTTCATATTATTAATGATGGTAAATGGGTAGAATGCTTATGTCTATAATTTACTGTGGGTATACATGAGAAAATTAATAATCAAGAAAAGGATGGAAATATTTTGATTTATCTTGAAAAGCATATTTTTATTTTCACAAAAAGGAAATATGAATTTTTTGAAATAAATATAACATAGTAAGAATTTATAGAATAACCACAAAATAAATGCTATGTACTTAAAAATGAAAAATGCCTATTGGGAAGAAAGCACTTAATTGGAAACATGGTAAAGTCCAAATTATCAAGGAATATATCCTCCATGAAGCTGAAAACCTTCTGTAAGACAAAGGACACTGTCAAAAGGGCAAAATGGCAGCCTCACCAATACCACATACTACAGAGGGCTTATATCCAAATTATATAAAAATCTCTGGAAACTACATATCAAAACAAATAATTGAATTAAAAATGGGATACAGACCTCCACAGAAATTCTTAACAGAAGAATCTCTATTGGCTAAGACTTACTTAAAGAAATGTTCAACATCCTTCGCCATCAGGGAAACACAAACCAAAACAATATTGGTATCCTATCTTAAACTTGTCATAATGGCTAAGATCAGAAACTTGAGTGACAGCTCCAGCTAGTGAGGATGTAGAGTAAGAAGACCACTCCTTCACTGCTGTGGGTAAGCAAACTTGTACAACTATTTTGAAAATCATTATGATGGTTTCTCAGAAAATTGGAACTAGATCTACCTCAAGACCAGCTAACCATTCCTGGAAATACACCCAAAGGGCTCTCCACCATGCCACAAGGACAGTTGTTCATCTACATTCAAAGAAGCATTATTCATAGTAGCCATGAACTGGAAACACCACAGATAACCTTCAGGTGAAGAATGGATAAGGAAAACGAGGTACATTAACACAATGGAGTGTTACTTGACTCTTAAAACAAAAACATCATTAATTTTGGTAGCAAAGGGTGGAACGAGAAAGGATCATCTTGAGTGAGGTAACCTGGACCCAGAACATAGTATGAACCCACTTGCATGAGGATTCTAGCCATAAAAGATAACCATGCTACAAGCCACAGACCAAGACGAGCTAAGTAACAAGGAGGGCTCAAGGGGTAGGTGTGTTTTGAACACACCAGATATACTTGCCATTGTTGAAATGGCACTTGGACTTGTCCTGCCAACTCTATCTTTAAGTAAATATGAAAAATTATGGTCACACATGAGTAGAGAGATTGTCTGTTTGTAATCTCTTAGAGGAAATATTATCATCTACTCACAAAATGACTTTAAAATGTAGCCATTCTGCTAACTATGAAATAACCAGCATTGATCTGAAAAGGTAT
The DNA here is from genome assembly GCA_030556225.1 of Cricetiscus sungorus. NCBI lineage: Eukaryota > Metazoa > Chordata > Mammalia > Rodentia > Cricetidae > Cricetiscus > Cricetiscus sungorus. The sequence continues at coordinate 11,805,415 of JANBXA010000044.1, forward strand.
ATTTTTTCATATATATTGTATTGTAATAAATATATATTAAATATTTGTAATAAATATATGTGTATGCAATATAGTACAAAGGTATATATATATGATGTTACTTATCTTTTAAATGTGATCTCATGAACGTAAAATTATCTTAGAGATTAAGAGAAAATTATTGTAATGGAATATATTCCTGGCCATACATTCCATGTTCTTTTTCTTGTCATTATCAGAAAGAACATGTATAAGAGGATAAAAAAACAAAATAAACCTATTTTGTACATACAGTCACATAGACACATTCCTGTAAATAAATTTCTATCACCATATTTGCTGTGTTTATTTCAGACTAAGTGTCAAAAACATACTTATCTAATCAACTTTTCCTCTCTGATCATTTCTCCTACTCTACATTTCCTTAAAGGTCCCAATCAATGTCTATGTGAGCGCCAGAACACATCTGTACCAGTTTTAATTATTAGAAACACAGGAATTAAGTGAACCAAATGATGCAAAATTAAAAGAATCTAAAAGATTTCTAAACAAAATTATAGATAAAATTGTAAATCATTTTGAAGCATTTTAAGTAGATGAGTGCCCAACTCCTAGTTTTCACATTCTAACTTCCTAATCAGAAGCAAATAGCAAAGGCAGTTCATGTCACTCTACTATCATCGCATAGGGACTCTGTAGTCACTGTAATCACAGGCATCATTTCTTCTGAAAGGAGAACAACTACATTTTGAAAATGGCCCAAAACAACAAGTCAAACTGCAAGATATTCCATCTGCAGAGAAAACCATGTACATGTCACAACCCTGGACAACTAAAGGCACTGCAGAGGAACATAGAGAGATTCAGAATATCAAATGTATAAAACAACATGAATTAAAACAAATGGGTTTTTTTCTTTGAGAGAAGAAAAGGGGGAACAGGAAGACATACCTGAGAAAAAGGGTTGTAAGTATAAGAGAGGAAACAAAATCAAATCCATGTCAATCCAAACTTATTGAGGACAGTGAAATCTGAATAATGAAAAGGAATAAATTTTAAAAACACTTACTTGATATGAGTTTTTCTGCCACCTGTAAAATTAAGTATCTGGTCACGGACATAATTGTAAAGTGGAACAAGTGTAGCAATCACCACATCCCCATCATGATATAAATGTTTTTGTTCTTTTGAGTAGCATTGAAAAGAATCGAAGGAGTAAACGGGAACAAGGTTCTGCAGGAAACAGAAAAGAAAAATCCAAGAGAACATCATAAAAAAGAACTGTCCATCCACCACAGTGTAAATATGGAGGACATAGATCCCAATGTTTTCAGCAGCTACATATAGAGCTCATTTTTTGAATACTAGGGCTTGTAATATTCTTGGTGATTGAAGTCATCACTCTAATCACATACACTTGTGGCAAGTCACATCCACACTCCATGGAGAATTTTGGAAAACTTTCCTCCCTGAGGCTTCCCATCTGAGACCCTGCATTCAAGATAAAAACAAGTTTCAAAATACATTTGGGATCTTCTTAAACCACAGGCCCCAAGATTTCATCTAAGAGGACAGACAGCAAGACCCGAGGGATGACTCTTCTTGGATAGACTTGCCCAGAGCTCTCTACCATGAAAGTTACATGAGACATTGAATTGGGATGGTGCAAAGACCTTGCGAGAGAGATGCCAATGGAGATGAAAGGGAAAACATCCTGAAAATGTCCCAGCAGGACTGGCCCAGTGAAAACCAGTAGGAAACCCTGCTCTGTAAAACTGATTATTGCCTATGCCAATCTAACTGCCATAGTTCCTTTGTATTTTCCTGATTTCTCTATTATTTCAGGTGGTGTACTGTGTCAGCCACAAGCTATTGAGATCAGGTGGTGGTGATACACAACTTTAATCCCACCACTTAGAAGGTAGAGGAAGATCTCTGTTAGTGCAAGGATATTGCAGTTTAATAAGGGTTAGGATAAACAAATAGGCCGAATAGATGTTTATTAAGGGAGAAACAACTCACAACACAGACAGATGAACACAGCAGTTAAAACTGGATGCTCCTTTCTCCGTGTCCTGCCAGAAAGAGCGTTCTCCACCTCCTTCCGAGAACAAGCCCCACAGGTCACTTCCGCCCGTCTCCACCCCTCAATGGGTGTGGTCAGTGCCATAGAAGCAGACGTAGTGAATATCTCACTATAATTCCCTTTTTAGTCTAAAGAAAAGATTTAAGCTTGATACAAAACTATATACAAAACAGTGAATATCAAGTGTGCTCTAAGAAAAGGAAAATCGAGAACAAAACCACAAACATACCTAGTCCTAGGGTGAAGGCATAAGGGAGTTTACAATAGAGTTGTCCTAAGCTGAAAAGCTTAAGTCTAGCACCTAATATATCTAACTAGGAAGAGAGAATAATACTTAAGATAGTTTAATCTACAAACTCATCAAGACCTGAGAAGGAAAATAACAGTACTAGGGTAGACAGGAAGTGCAGATGGGCAACTTCCAAAAGGTGCAGCGAGGACAGAAACAGCAAGCTACCTGGACAGTCACCCAAGGTCTCACAGCAATGTTGGTACAGCCAGTTTTGGCTAAGGCCAGGAGTATCTGACAGACCACAACAAAAGCAGGGAGGTAGAAAGGCTATCTTACCCTGACTTGGCAAGGTTCAGCAGTCTTCTATGATTTGGACCGCATGTCCAAATCAGTGGTCAAGGTTGAGGCAGTTCCTTGCCCAAGAGGCCATTAGCCGAAGAGAGGATGAACTCCAGAAGGAGCAACAACAGTGTCCAACATACTTTCGGGAAAGTGCACGGTGCTGTCAGGAGCAACAGTGTCTCATGTCAACAGAGTACTAATATAAAAACATTTAAATGCCATGTTCTGCAGGTCTATGAAGTGATTGAAGATTAAGCATCTATGTCTGACTAATCTCATAGGCAAAGGAAACATGGGTGAGGATAATCTGTAATACTCAGGAACTTAGCTAAAAACATGATTAAAATTTCCTTGAGTAAAGCAAGGATAAATACCTAAACAATATAACTATGTACATATATATATATATACATACATATATATATATATATATATATATATATCTGCACACGTAAATTCCTAAAGTAGAGGTAGAGTAAAAATGTCTAAACAAGAGGTAGAGCTCTAAAGGGCAGCAAGACAAATATCCCAAATTGTATCAAATACAAAATGTCTTGAACACAAGCAAAAGTATACGTACATAGAATATGGCAAGTATAATGTGCATAAAACATCATAAATGGAAAGATTTCACATAATATAACAAATATAAGATACAATTCTTCCAGGAAGGGAATAAACTTAATTTTACATAGGTTACCACAAATAATAATATATAACAATGTAAGCTGTAATACTAATGTCTCACTCTTACTAAATAATTCACAAGAAAATAGGCTAATCTACCTATATCCATTCTGAACCATACCTTTCCCAACCATACCCTATTTCTGTCTAAAAGAGATAACCAAGTCTAAGTATCACCTTCCAAACCCAACCCCAAGTAACTAAAACCAACCCTATGAAGATGAATATTATTCCTAAATTCCAAGAGTGGGGAAAGGGGGCGTTGTTATCTTAAGATTACTTCCTGCTGAAATGGGACGATGATTTCTCCATGGGATCCTGTTGGAAAAAAATTTTAAGCAACCAAATTTCTAAACAGAACTGGCTGTAAAATATGTAGGTAGTCATTGTGTGGCAGAAAATGCTTGACTGGAATTCTACTTGAAACTCTGGCCAGGTTGTAATAAGAAGGTGCACCAATACAGCTAGCTAGTCATGAGTTGTCTCGAGAAAAGCAGTCTCAAGCCAGTTTAGGGTGAAGTTTGTAGTCCAGATGCATCAGGTTGAGTCAAGTGGAAATGTCCAATTGGGCCCCATCTCCTTTCCAGAGTGTTCAAAGATTGCTGTTGAGAACTGTTATAGTCCTTGTGGAAAACTTAAATATCAATATCAAGGTAAAATTTTTAATTTTGACGGTATGCATTACGGAAAGGCAACAATAAGCATTAAAATGTAAATGAGAAAATTAGGATTTCAGATAGAAAATTGCAAATAAGTGAATGAGTCCTTAGATTTTGTTTTCTTCTGCCTTACACCGATTGGCTTCTTGATATAAGGCAGAAACTGTGAATTTAATCTTAACAACATGCTTGAATTTAGAGAAGGAAAGCCAATTCCAACTCCAAAGCCAGCATTGGTTTACATGAATCGGGACTGCAGAAATATTAGATAGTAAAGAAAACTAGATTTCAGTATAGAAACAGTTTACTAGACTTAAATATTTTTTACCATAAATCAGATTCCTCTTCATTAAGTGATTCTTTCTGGAGAGCTGTCTTCTCTTCTGTAGGTACTTACATGTTTAGTGTCTTTTGGTTGTTTGAAGATAGGTGTTCTCTGTTTTCCTGTAAGGACAAGAACAGAACACTTCCCCTACCTTTGAGAAGTCTCTGCACATCTCATGGGACCTTATTTATTGGATGACTTGTCATTTCTCTTCATTAAGATGTTACTCTTGTTCAACCCGGATCTTGATTAACTTAGATGGTATCCATAGCTTTTCTTCTCCTGTAGATACAAATGCAAAACCCCTACCCCAACGTAACACATATCCTGGTTTCCATTCTGAGGTCAATACATCCTTGAAGTACACCGGCTGATGTAGTTCAGAAGTTTTTTCTATTGTCCAGTGTCTTTCTGCAGCTGTTTTTCCTTTTTCATCAGCATTAAGAAAGTTTAATGTTAATAAAGCATTATGTAATCTGTGTTTGGGTGTCTTGGTTCCTCCTGCCTGTTTATGGAGCATTTACTTTAAAGTACGATTAGATCTCTCAACTACTGCTTGTCCTGTAGGATTGTGTGGTATACCAGTTATGTGTTTTATGTTATAATACTCAAAAAACTGTTTCAATTTGCTGGAAATATATGCGGGAGCGTTGTCAGTTTTTATTTGTGCAGGTATGCCCATAATGGCTATTACCTCTAAAAGGTGTGTAATAACAGAATCAGCCTTTTCAGAGCTCAGAGCAGTAGCCCATTGAAACCCTGAAAATGTATCTATAGTGTGATGTACATATTTTAATTTTCCAAATTCTTCAAAATGAAACACATCCATTTGCCATGTTTCATTTCTATTTATACCTTTAGGGTTACTGCCTGGTGGTAAAGGAGTTTGGTTATAGAATGAGCAAGTAGGACATTTCCTTACTATTTCCTTGGCTTGTTGCAAAGTGATAGAAAAATCCTTTTTCAATCCTTTGCTGTTCACATGGTGTTTCTTATGAAACTCTGAGGCTTCTAGCACACTTCCTATCAATAACCGATCAATTTCATCATTGCCTTGTGCTAAAGGACCTGGCAGACCCGTATGGGATCTGATGTGTGATATATATATATATATATATATATATATATATATATATATATATATGATGAATCCTCTTTCTGATAGTATCTTGTAACTGTATAAATAGTGATGTTAATTCTGAATCATCAGGAATAAATTCTTCAGTCTCGATGTGTAAGACTACTCTCTCCGCATATTGAGAGTCAGTAACTATATTGAGGGGTTCTGTAAAATCCATAAGTACCATGAGAATGGCATACAATTCTGCCTTTTGTACAGAATTGTAAGGGCTTTGAACTACTTTGCTTATTTTTCCTGATTTATATCCTGCCTTACCAGATTTGTTTGCATCAGTGTAGAATGTAGAAACTCCAGAGATAGGTGTTTGTCTTACAATGCATGGAAGGATCCAAATCGTCTTCTTTATGAATTTGATTCTTCATTGGCCAACAGGATTGTATCAAATACAGAGTGTCGGAGTGTTATTTGGGGCTGGTGCTGCTGTGGGCCCAGACTAGCAGCAGGCGGGATGGAGCCAGCGGGAAGGAACAACCTGCTGTAACATAATGGTGTCAGAAGTGGAACTGAGAACTTTCACTTAAAACTTAACAAAGATTAAAAATAGTTTTTAGAAACAAGGGAACAGAGACTACCAAGACTTCTTGGTAGCAGCATTTTCTCGGTTGTTTTGTTTTGCTGTAGACAGAGATTTGCGTGGCTCCTTTAAGGGGGGGTTTCCAAAATTAGCATAAGCGGCAAAAAACCGCCTTGCTTTTAAAGAGCTCTGCTAACAATTCATTGGTATGTAGGAGAGCTGCAATGAAGGTTTACACTGTGTTTTAAAAAATATGCTGGCTTGGGAGAGAAAAAGAAACAGGATACAATGGTTTAAAAAAGAAAAAAGGAAGTAGAATGGATCAATGAAATAGAATAATAAAAAAGCCACGTAAAAATGAAAAGCACAGAGAAATTTTGGATACTATACACGATTCTGTTGTCTTTAAATTATTTGATTGCTGAGAAAATAACAACTACTAATAAAAGAAATGCTGCTGGATTAATTCTATTTATATATTTTAAAAATGCTTTGATTCAAAAATTTAAGCTTAAGGACAAGTTACTTGGGAAAAGGATTTCTATTTTTGTTTCCACAGAAAATAAAAAGCTGTGGATTACTTCCAGACTGACGTGGTTTGATCAAGCAAGACCCCCTGAAGCAACGTCAGTGGGACATTGCAACCTTACAGACTACTACAGCCAAGATTTCTATGTCTACTTAGGATTCCCCATGACAGCGCCCTCTACCAGCAGGAAGTAGTTTGGAAAGAACGACGCCCAAATTCCCAAATATTGTTTATAAATGTTTGTTTTCATATAAATGGACTTGGTTATAAATGGCTATAACCACAAACAATCTTTTTAAAGGTAAAAAGGGAATTATGGTATAGATATGAATACTTTGCTTTGGAATGGATTTTCTTTTATTGATACAATTTAAGGTCAATTTTGTGATATGTATATTTCTCCTCTTGTTTAGGTATTATGTTTATATAGCTCATTGGAAAAATGTAATGTATAATTTAATATAGATTATAGAGAGTTACCTATGATAATTAAAACTTGGTGTTAAGTTAGGATTTCTAGATATGCAGAGATGTATTTGAGATGGATAGGCATTCTTCAAACCTTTCAAAGACCTACAGAATATGGCATTTAAAATGGTTTAGGGTTTTTCTTGACAGTGAGGCACAACTGCTCCTGGTAACACCACCTACAGAAGAAAGGAAGATGGACATCGAAGAAACACATTATGGAGTTTGCTTCTAATATGGCAAGACTGGCCATTTGGACAAGGTACTGCTCTTGTCTAGACTGTTTGACTTTATGCTGTAGAAACTGGACATGCAGGACCCACAAAAAGGTGACTGCTGATGCAAGATGGACATTGCTACAGGATTCCTGCTTCATGGAAAAGGCAGCCAGACAGTCTACAGGACACAAAAAAGAAATGACTGAAAAACTGCCATTACAGGTGGACAGTTTAAAGTTTCCTGCCTTGTTGAGGAGTCTGGACACACACTATCGCCTATGGGCTGAAGATGGAAAATTGCAGAAGAACTTTGGGTGACTGACCAGGTAATGCATTGTCTCTGTCATTTCTAGAGTTTATATATTATCCTTCTGTGGTCTTTGAAGGAGTTGAAGACAGATAGTTTTGGTTATAGTTTCCCTTAGTAAGGATTAAAGATAAGTTACATATAGGACTTTAGACTCACAAAGATAGGATAAATGATATTTTCTTAAAGTCTTACAAAATGTTAATGGAATAAATATTGTTCACTGTGATTCTTATTTGATAACTGTTGTATGATATATTTTGCGATGTTAAGGTTAAACCCTTCTTTTTATTTTAGACAGAATAGAGGAGATGATGGGAGATGTTATTCTGTATATATGATTCTCATACTAATTAATAAAGCCCTGTTGGCCAATAGAAAACTAGATAGGTTGGGCTAGGAGACCAGAAGGAGGAGAGAGGAAGTAGTTAGAGTCAAAATGGAGACCTGGGAGAAAGAAGATGCCGTAGGCGGCTCCCGGATAAGATGACCACGTGAAAATACTTAGATAAGTAGAAATGGGTTAATAATTAAAGCAGAGCTATCCCATAAACAATAGTGGTAATTGGCCAACAGGATTGTATCAAATACAGAGTCTCTGAGTGTTATTTGGGGCTCACGTGGCAAGGGACCATAGCGGCAGGACCCACTGCAGCCGGAGGGAAGAACCTGCCATAACATGGCTAAAAAGTACAAATTCCTAGAAATACATAAATTATAGAAACTGACTCAAAAAGAAATGCAATACCATGCATAATAGCCCCATAACATAATGAGAGATTATTTGTTTCAAAGCAAATACACAGAAACCCATAGCATTTCTCACAGCCTACAGAAAATGGAGAACAATGATAGAGGGAGATTATCATACAAATATGTTCCATGATCATACTTAATCTTTGCCTCTTCCTACCTCGTCCTATGTACAGAATTAAAAATTCTCTTGATTTTAAAAAAGGCTATTCCACAAGGAAAACCTAAAACCAAAAGGTTTTGATGCTGAATTTTACTAAATATTTGAAGAAAGGCATATGCCATTTCTTTGCAAACACTTCCAAAATGTAGAACAAACATGAAAACATCTCCAAAATTCTCCATAAGGTGAGTGGTGCTCTAATACTAAGACCAGACAAATATCTCACGAGAAAAGAAAACTGCAAAGTAACATCACTTGTGCAGGTGGTTTTAAGATTTTCAGCACAATATTGTATACTGAATCAAGTGACTATAAGATGAGTTATATTACCGTAACTAGGTATGATTCATCTCAAGGATGGTCTGCTGTATAATTGAGTATATCAATGCAAATGAAAATGCACAAAACAGATGGATAGGCACTAAATAAAACATTGAAGAAGAGCCAACACCCTTTTGTGATTAAAGACATGTCCTTAATTAGTTCATATTATATTAAACATTACTATATAACTCAGCACTTCTCCTTTGATATACATCCAAAAGCAAATTAAAACGTGTTGAAACACAGGCTTTCAAAAGAATATTCATAGCAACACTGTTCACAGCAGCCAAAAAAGCCAAAAACATTCCAAATATCCATCAGGCACAGATATGGCATGTCAATACAAAGGCATATGAGGTGCTGGAGAGATGGCTCAGCAGTTAAGAGCTCTGGTTGCTCTTCCAGAGGACCTGAGATTGATTCCCAGCAGCCACATGGTGGCTCACAACCATCTATAATGGAATCTGATGCCCTCTTCTGTCATACAGGCTTGCACATAAAATACACTTACATACATACATAAAATACATAAATAAATGACTCTTAAACAAAGGAATATGATTCTTCCATGGAAGAAATGAAATGCTAATACCCACTTCAAGATGCATGAACTTTTAAAACGTACTGATTTGAAAACCAGACACAAAAGGTGACATTACACTCTTCTACTTGTGCAAAGCATCCAGAATAGGCAAATCTGTGCAATTAGAAAATAAACTTACTTGTTGCTTGTTCCTGAGGGAGGTAAGGAATTGATCATAAAACTACAGAGATTCTAAGATGACAAAAATGTCCCAAATCTGACGACAATGATAGCTGAAATGTTTCAAATATACTGAAAACCATCTTTCAGCCTGTTTAAGTGGGCTACTTACAACATAGGTGGATTATGTCTCTCTACAGTGTTACTTTGCAAGACAGAAAGAATGAAATATTAGGTGTTGTGAACAAGGGGGAACTCATGGATCCCAGTCTGATAGCTGGGAAACCAGCATAGGACCGACCCAGACCTCCTGAATGTGGGTATTAGTTAAAATGACTGGGCAGTCTATGGGGCCTCAGATAGTGGATCAGTATTTATCCCTAGTGTACAAATGGACTTTGGGAGCCCATTCCACACAGAAAGATACTCTTTCAGCCTAGACACATGAAGGAAGGACTAGGCCCTGCTCCAAATCATATGATAGACTTTGAAGACTCCCCATAGGAGGCTTCACCCTCCCTGGAGAGCAGAGAGGTGATGGGATGGGTATTGGTGGGGGACAGAGGAGGATAGGAGGGTGACAGAACTGGGATTGACATGTAAAACAAGCTTGTTTCAAATTTAAATTTAAAAATTATCATAAAAATAAAGATGTCATAAAACTCAAAAGAAAGGAAGAAAGAAAGAAAGGAAGGAAGAAAGAAAGGAAGGAAGGAAGAAAGGAAGAAAGAAAGGAAGGAAGGGAGAAAGAAAGAAAGAAAGAAAGAAAGAAAGAAAGAAAGAAAGAAAGAAAGAAAGAAAGAAAGATAGAATGAAAGATTGAATGAAAGATTGAAAGAAAGATAGAAAGAAAGAGAAAGGAACTGGCAGTGGTGGCTCATGCCTTTAATCCCAGAACTCAGGAGGCAGAGATAGGCATCTTTGTGAGCTCAAGGCCAGCCTGGTCTACAGAGCTAGTTCCAGGACAGGCTCCAAAACAATACAGAGAAACCCAGTTTAAAAAAAAAAAAAAAAAAAAAAAAAAAAACAGAAAAAAAAAGAAGCAAAAAGAGAAATACTAGGCCATGTACTCACTGAGAGGAATAATGGATCAAAGACATCAAATTAAGGGCTTCTTGATTTTTTTCCACAAAAGGATCCTGAGGATTGTTGAGGGAATCAACATTCATTCCAAATGATGTGGCAGTGATCACATCCATGCTGTAGGCCCCAAAGATGCTGAGGAGAGAGAGAGGGAGGGGATTAACAGCTATAACTCTTTCTACTCCAATTGAGATACATAAGGTGTGAAGTATGAGTGAATTCATACGTCCATCCAAGTCAATCATAGTGCCACACAAAAACCCTTTCTATGATGCCCTTGCTTGTCTCAAACTCAATTGTGATTTTATCGCGTGACAGTGTTGTGCCTATCTTTGTGCTGTGCGGTGACATGGATACTATGATGGTTAGTTTTAATTATCAAAATGATCTAATCTAGAATTTCCTGGGAAGAAACTCTCAAGGAGGAATTGTTTATATCAAATCAAACAGGCCTATGGGATATTGTCTTGGTTGTATTCATTGATGTGGGAAGATATGATCCACTATGGATGGCAGCACTCCCTGGGTATGATAGTATGAATGTAATTAGCTCCCATAAATTCATGGAGAGTGGCACTATCAGGAGGTGTGGGCTTGTTGAAGTAGGTGTGGCCTTGTTGGAGGAAATACGTCACTGTGGGTGTGGGTTTTCGGGTCTCCTATGCTCAAGATTTCACCTAGTTCAATAAGTTCACTTCCTGTGCAAGACATAGAACTCTCAGATACCTCTCCAGCATCATGTTGGCCTGTACACCACCATGTCCCAACATGATGATAATGGAATAAACCTCTGAACTGTAAACTACCCAATTAAATGTTTTCCTTTATAAGATTTGTCATGATCTTGCCTTAGACCATTGTCAGTTAATTCTGAAAACTTGATGCAAACTCCTTGGACTCCTTGTGTTTGCAGGTTCAATGTAGCTGGATTTATGTTGAAGTGCTTGATTCACTTGGATTTGAGTTTTTTAATTTATTATTATTATTATTATTATTTCTTATTGTACATATTGATCCTAGTTCCCTCTCCCCCCCCATCCCATTCCATTCCCCACCCACTCCCCAGGGAAGGTGAGGCCTTCCAGGAAGGATCATCAAAATCTGTCAAGTCATTTAAGGTAAGGCCTAGGCCCTCCTTCCAGTCTCTAGGTTTAGAGAGTATCCCTCCGTGGGGAATATTCTCCTGAAGTCCTTCTGTGCACCATGGATACATCCTGGTTCTACTGTTGGAATTCCCATAGACTATCCAGACCTTCTAACTGAGATCCACATTCACGGGGTCTAAGTAAGTCCTATGCTGATTTCCTAGCTATCTGTCTGGGGTCCACGAGTTCCCCTTGTTCAGGTCAGCCGTCTCTGTGGGTTTCTTCAGCCTGGCATTGACCCCTTTGTTTATCACTTCTCCCACTTTACACCTGGATTCCAGGAGTTCAGCTCAGTGTTTAGCTGTGGGTGTCTGCTTCTGTTTCCATCAGCTACTAGATGAGGGCTCCTGTTTGTCTTTTTGTGACTGGGCTACTTCACTCACCATGGTTTCTTCTAGTTCCATCCATTTGCCATCAGGTACAGAACTGAATAGAGACTTCTCAATGGAGGAATTCAACATGGCTGAAAGACACTTAGGAAAGTGCTCAATATCCTTAGCCATCAGGAAACTGCAAATCAAGGCAACTCTTAGATACCATCTTACCCCTGATAAAATGGCTAAAATCCAAAACATAAATGACAGTTTAGGCTGGAGAGGATGTGGAGAGAGGGGAACATTCCTCCACTGCTGGTGGGTGTGCAAACTTTACAGCCATTTTTGGAGATCAATATAGGTGTTCCTCAGGAAAATGGGAGTCTACCACAGGACCCAGAAATCCCACTCTTAGTCATATACCCAAAAGATCTACATCCATGCAACAAAGATATCTGTTCAACTATGTTCATAGCAGCATTATTTGCAATAGCTAGAACATGGAAATAATCTAGATGTCCTCACAACTGAAGAATGGATAAAGAAAATATGGTACATTTACACAATAGAGTACTACTCAGTGGGGAAAAACAATGGAATCTTAAAATTCTCAGGATTTGAGTTTTGTGCATGGCTATGTTCATGGTTGTATTCGCAGTCTTCTACATGTTAACATCAAGTTATGCCAGCACCATTTGTTAAAGAGATTTTCCTTTTTCTACTGAATCATTTTGGCTTTGTTTTTAATTTAAATATTGTGACTGACATTATTTATTCTCTACCTCATTCTTGAAAATTTAGAGCTTATGAACTATAAAGAGACTCATTACTAATAAATGAAAAGGCACACTGCAATAGGTTCTTAAACATTTATGCAAATGTACATTACACAAGAAATAAGAATTATAATTGTTGTTCCCAAAGGGATTACACATTGAATTATACATCATGTGTCATTCTTTGGGGAACAATTCTGACTCTTATTTCTTGTCTAACCTACCTCAAGAACCTGCAATACCACTGTTGGGCATAGACCCAAAAAAGGCACATTCACACCACGAGGACATTTGTTCAACTCTGTTCATAGAAACAATATTCATAATAGCCAGATCTTGGAAACAACCTAGATGCACTACAATTGAATAATGAATAAAGAAAAGGTAGTAAATTTACACATCAGAGTACTACTCAGCAATAAGAAACAATGACATCCTAAAATCTGGAGGCAAATGGATGGAACTAGAAAAAAAAAAACATACTGAATGATGAGTGGGGTAACCCAAAACCAGAAATGTAACTCACTCATAAGTAGATATCAAAGATATAGCAAAATACACCCAGCCAATCATCCACAACCACAGAGAAGCTACAACCCTCATCCAGAAACAGATGGAAGCACATGCAGAAATCCACAACTAACCAATGGACCAAGCTCCTAGAGTACCATCAAAGTGAGGAAGGAGTAAAAAATATGAGTAAAGGAGTCAAACCATGATGGAGAAACCCACAGAATCAGCTGACCTGAGCTAGTGAGAAATCACTGACTCAGGTCTGACAAATGGGGAATTTGCATAAGACTGAACAAGACTCCCTTAATACAGGTGGCAATGGTGTGACTGGGACAATATATGAGGCCACTGGCAGAGGGTCCAAGATCTAATGCTAATGCACAAACTGAGGTAGTGGATCCCATTCTGTATGGAGAGATACCCTGCTCAGCCTAGACACAGGGTGTCGGGGTGGAGAGGTGCCTTGGTCCTGCCTCAATGAGATGATGACATAGACTTAGTAGACTTCTGAAAAGAGGCCTTACCCTCTCTGAAAAGCATGTGGGAAGTGGGGGGAATGAGCAGGAGGAGAAGAGGGAGGGGGCTGGGGTTGAAATGTAAAAATTAATTAACAAAAAGAAAATTTACCCTGGCAGTGGTGGCACACACCTTTAATCCCAGCACTTGGGAGGCAGAGGCAGGCAGATTTCTGTGAGTTTAAGACCAGCCTGATCTACAAGACCTACTTCCAGGACAGTCTCCAAAGCCACAGAGAAACCCTGTCTCAAAAACACAAATTAAGGAATTATACATCGTTTATGAAGTGTTGATGGATGGGTACTCATAAATATTCAGAAATCACAAAATGCAGTTTGGTTGAAAGAATATAGAGCAACTTATGAAAACTGAATTGTGATCAGTAAGTACACAAACTGTTTAGATATCTATAATCAAAGATACAAATGGGCACAAGTTCTACAGAACTGGTGATCATGGGGTATTTCTTTCTTTTTTCAGATTTCCTTAAAAATAATTCCTTTTTCATATTTTTTCTTATTTTACAGGTTGATCCAGTTCCCTCTAACTTCCATCCTCCCATGTCCCCAAACAGACTCCCCATCCCATCCCCCATCCACTCCCTGGGAAGGGTGAGGCCTTCAATGAGGGATCAACAAAGTCAATCAAATCATTTGGGGTAGGGCATAGACCCTCCCTCATGGGATATTTCACATCCTTCATAGACTTAAAGGAAGTTTCATGTAATTATCAGTTTGGGTAAGTATTTGATTCCTGATATCTGACTTTGTGTAATTATTAAGAAATAATTAGTCATCATTGTACTTAATATGCAGATCATTATGTAATAATATGGCAGAGTAATTCCTTCATGTTGAATTCATATTTATTTATAAAATGTGCTTTTTATTCTTAACAAAAGTATACCTGAAATGCAAGCATGATGAATCCAGGAAATACATCAAGGAATCAAAAACACATGGATACATATGAAAACATTTGGCGCTATAAATGCAAAATTATGCAATGTTGCAGAGGTGCAGAATTAACACATATCTCATTTATCTTTAATATTATTTGCCAGATACAATGAATGTTTGTCAAAGTAAGCTTTCTAATTTAAAGAAATATGTAAAAATATTTAAAGATGAGAATAAAGATAAATTCATTAATAAATGAAACCAAACATTACATTGCTATATTATCTCTGTCAAATGGATTGCACCTAATGGTTTGAAGGCTTCTATATAATTAAGAAAAATATGGACTAAACCGTATAATCAATTCTCCTCTAGAATGTGCTTTGTTCCTGACATGATGAAGTACATTCCTATGAGGTCTGAACAAAATAATATAACTCTTAGGGACAAAGATGCAACCTAGGAGGCCTGCACTAGAAGCCAAGATGGAGAAGACTTCCATGACAACTGTGATTTTCCCCTTGGTGCTGTGGTAGACAGGAAGGAATGTGACCCAGACACTGAAGAACACCAACATGCTGAAAGAGATGAACTTGGTTTCATTGAAGGTGTCAGGCAGGTTCCTGGACAGGTAAGCCATGGTGTAGCTCCCAAGTGCCATGGAGCACAGGTATCCCAGGACAGAGTGGAAGGCAATAGTGGAGCCCTTGTTGCACATAATAATTATGTGGCCATGTTCAGTGTGAGCATCTGAGTCAACAAAGGGAGGAGAGGTGCTCAGCCAAATTCCACAGAGCACAAGTTGAATGAGGGTACAGATGGGAATGATGAAGTTAGGAGCCCTTGATATCATTATCCACCTCACCATTCTCCCTGGAACTGTGATCCTGAAAGCCAGAACCACAGTAAGAGTTTTGGCCAAGACTGTGGAGAGAGCCACTGTGAAGAGAACTGCAAATGTGCTCTGCTGCAGGACACAGGTGGCTGTGTTGGGACGGCCAATGAAGAGCAAGGGACAGAGAAAACAGAAGGTCAAAGTGATGAGTAGGGTGTAAGTGAGCGTCCGATTGTTGGCCTTGACAATGGGAGTGTGTTGGTGCTTCACAAAGACACCAAGAACAGCAGTTGTTAGTGCAAATAAGCCCAGGGCCAAGGAGGTGAGTGCCATCCCCAAAGTGTCTTCATAGGACAGAAAAGTCACTGTTTTCTGGAGGCAGTGGTTCTGCTCTGTGTTTGCATAGTGACTTTCTGGACACCTCACACAATGATCCATATCTACTCAGGAATTAAAGATATTGTGAGTTTCTGCTCAGGTAGGTTTTCCTTTTATCCCAAACCACTGCCCACCACCAGCTCTGGCTTTTGCTCACATTTCCTTTGTTGTTTCAGACTCAAGTAAACCAGTGCTCAATAGTGAAAATTCTCAAATGCTCTCTGATTAATATTCCAATTTGACACTTCCCATCTTTTATTGGACATAAAGTAGACAAGTCTATTCTTTTTACTAGTATACTTAAATATATTATCATCTAAGTAATGATTTGGGTTCATTTATTTACTCATATACGAGTTAAATTACATAAATCTAACCAGATCATAGGATTACCTCCATCTGAATTACCTTGTGTAACTTTGTGCTGTGAGCTCTGTACAAAAGTATGTGCTTTGGATTTTTTTCTTTCAATATTGTCAGTCATAAAATCCAAATTTACCTATTTCCATAGTGTTTATTGAATGAATTTTCCAGTGGGTTGATTCTCTGATACTGCTTGTAAGAATGAGAATTATTACAGTCTTCAAAGCTTGAAAAGCTCACTTTGTCCATTCAGAGCCTGCCCTACTCTCATCCTTGGCCCTCCTGAGCCCTGTGCTTGAGAGACCTCTAAGACAGCTTAGATAATCCAAAATTACTGACATTGAAGTCCTGAATCACCTACACTCACCAGGAGAAGAGAGTAGAGAGAAAGAGACCCGACATGCACCCACTGGAAGAAGGGATGTGAAGACAGCATACGAGAACACATTCAACAATAGAAATACCAATATGACACCACCAGAATCTAGGGACTCTACACTAACAAGACCTAAACACTCCAAAACAGAAGGAGCAGAAGAGAATGACCTAAAAAGCAATATCATGAATATGGTAGAGGCCATCAAAGATGATATGAGAAAATCCCTTAAAGAAATGGAAGAAAAAAAAACAAACAAAAATTGGAAGAAATAGAGTAAAAGAATAACCAAAAAAAAATGCAGGAAATCCCTGCTCCCCACTTCACCTGCTATGGTCAGTTAGGCTTCCTGCACTGTAGCTGCTTTTCCTTTGAAGCACAGCTCCCCTTCCCTGCCCCATCTGCCCAGTCCCCATCTGTCACCATGGTAAAGATGAGTAGCTCTGAGGAGGTGTCCTGGATGTCCTGGTTCTGTGGGCTCCATGATAATGAATTTTTCTGAGAGGTGGATGAGTACTACATCCAGGACAGATTTAATCTTAGAAGACTCAATGAGCAGGTACCTCCCTATCGACAAGCTTTGGCATGACATGATCTTGGACCTGGAGTCTGATGAAGAGCTCACAGACAACCCTAACCAGAGCGACCTGATTAAACAGGCAGCAGGGATGCTTTATGAGTTGATCCATGCCTACTACATCCTCACCAACTGAGGTATCGCTCAACTGTTGGAAAAGGAAAAGCAGGGAGACTGACTATTGTCCTCTTGTGTATTGTGAGAATCACCCGATGCTCCCCATCGGCCTCTCGGACATTCCAAGCAAGGCCATGGTGAAGAACTACTGCCCCACGTGCATGGATGTATATACATACAAATCATCGAGACACCATCACACAGACTTGCCTGCTTCAGCACTGGTTTCCCTAACATGTTCTTTATGGTGCATCCAGAGTACAAACCCAAATTACTTGCCAACCAGTTTGTACCCAGGTTTCAAGATTCATCCAATGAAGCTCCAAGCTGCAAGCAACTTCAAGAGCCCAGTCAAGATGATTCGCTGACTACCCACTCACCTTTCTCTCTGTCTTGAACACCACCATTCCTTTGCTGCCAGCCTTTCAGGAATTCTATGGTTTTTTAGTTTAAATTAAAAGAATGGTTATTATGGTGAGAATATGAAATAAAGTAGAAAAAACTGCCATGAAAAAAATTAAATACAAGAAATAAACAAATCTCTTGAAGAAAGCAAGGAACACCAAGAAAAAACAATCAAACAGATGAAGGAAATAATTCAAACCATTCAATACCTGAAAACTGAAATAGAGACAATAAATAAAACACAAAGTGAGGAACTCCTGAAAATAGAAACACTGGGTAAACGATCAGGAACTACAGATGCAAGTATAACCAACAGAATACAAGAGATGGAAGAGAGAATCTCAGGCGCTGACGATAAACTAGAGAAAATAGATTCATCATTGACAAAAATTAACATTCAATGGGCCTTAGTTTCCCTGAATATTAATGGTCCTAACTCGCCTATAAAGAGACACAAAGAAGAATCCATCCTTCTGCTGCATACAAGGAGCACATCTAAGCTTCAAATACAGACATAATCTCAGGGTAAATGGTTAGGAAAAGATCTTAGTATCAAGTGGACCCAAAAGGCAAGCTATCCTAATATCTAACAAGTTAGACTTCAAACCAAAATCAACCAAGAGATGAAGAAGTTCATTTCATATTCATCACAGGAGAAATCCCTCACTACAAAGTCTTAATTCTGAACATCTCTGCCCCAAATACAAAGGCACCCACATTCATAAAAGAAAAGCTACTAATACTCAAAGCTCACATAAAACCTCACACACTCACAGTGGGAGACTTCAACACCCCATTCTCAACACTAGACAGGACCAGCAGAAAGAAACTTAACAAAGAAACAAAAGAATTAACAGAAGTTATATCCCAGTTGGCTTTCACAGACATCTGTAGCACATTACAAACACAAAAGAATATAGCTTCTTTTCAGATCCACAGGGAACCTTCTCTAAAATTGACCACATACTAGGCAATATAACAAACCTCAACCTAAAAAAACTGGAATACCCAATGTATCTTATCAGACCACCATTCTTTAAACTTGGAATTCAACAATAACACAAATTGAACAAATCCTACAAACTCATGGAAACTGAACAATGTGCAATTGCACCATTACTGAGTCAAGGAAGAAATAAAGATATTAAAGATTTCCTAGAATTCAACTAAAATGAAGACACAACATTCCCAAACTTATGGAACAGGAACACTTTGAAAGCAGTGCTCCGAGGAAAGTTCATGGCACTAAGAACCCATATGAAGAAAATGGAGGACAGTCACACTAAAGAATTAACAGCACAACTGAAAGCCCTAGAACAAAAAGAAGCAAACTCATCCCTGAGGAGTAGATGCCAGGAAATAATCAATTTGAGGGTTGAAATTAATAAAGTAGAAATTAGGAAAACAATACAACAAGCCAATATAACAAAGAATTGTTTCTTCAAGAAAATCAACAAGATAGACAAACCTTTATCCAAACTAACCAAAAAGCAGAGAAACAATATAAAAAATTTTTAAAAAGTCAGAAATGAAGATCTTCACCAATCCTAACATCTGCAAAGGGCTGATCTCCAAAATATTCAAAGAACTCAAGAAACTAGTCAACAAAACACCAAATAACCCTATTTAAAATGTGGTACAGAACTGAAGAGAGAATTCTCAATAGAAGAAATCGAAAAGGCTGAAAGATACTTAAGAAAGTGCTCAACATCCTTAACTATCCAGGAAATGCAAATCAAAACAACTCTGAGATACCATCTTACTCCTGCCAGAATGGCTAAAATTAGAAACACCAATGACAACTTATGCTAGACAGGATGTGGAGAAAGGGGAACCCTCCTCCACTGCTGATGGGAGTGCAAGCTCATACAACCATTTTGGAGATCAGTATGGCAGTTCTTCAGGAAAATGGGAATCAGTCTACCACAGGACCCAACAATGCCCCTCTTAGGTATATATCCAAATGATCCTCATTCATGCAACAAAGATATATGTTCAACTATGTTCTTAGAAGCATTATTTGTAATAGCAATAACCTGGAGGCAACCTACAGGCCCCTCAACTGAAGAATGGATAAAGAAGATATGGCACAACTACACAATGAAATACTACTCTGCAGAAGAAAAAAAATTAAAAAAAATGGAATCTTGAAATTCGTAGGCAAATGGATGGAACTTGAAAAAACATCCTGAATGAGGTAACCTAGTCACAAAAAGAGGAAAATGGTATGTGCTCACTCGCATATGGATTTTAGACATAGAGCAAGGGATCACCAGCCTATAATTCACACTGCCAGAGAAACTAGGATACAAGGAGGATCCTACGAGATTCATATGAGGTCCCTCACAGAAAGGGAAAGGGACAAGATCTCCAGAGTATATTGGGAGTGGAGGGGGACAGTGAGTGGAAAGGGAACTAGATGAAAGAGAAGAGGAAGAGAGGAGAGGAAAGCATGTGGGACTAGGAAGATTGAGTCAGGAGAGGAATAGACAGAGAAGAGAGAAAGAAAGAGAGAGAGAGAGAGAGAGAGAGAGAGAGAGAGAGAGAGAGAGAGAGAGAGAGCATAAAAGTGGGAGCCATTATAGGTTTGAAGAGAAAAGTGAACCTAGAAAAATGTCCAGAGACCTACAAGACTAACCCCAACTAACAATTTGAGCAACAGTAGAAAGGCTACCATAAATGCCCTTCCCAGATAATGAGATCAACTCATCTAGTAGCTGATGGAGACAGAAGCAGAGACCCACAACTAAACACTGGAATCCAGATGCAGAGAGGTAGAACAAGACCAGGCTACAGAAACCCACAGAGAAAGCTGACCTGAACAAGGAGGAGCTAATGGGCCCCCAGACTGATACCTGGGAATCCTGCATGGGACTGACTCAAACCCCCTGAACATGGGTCTCAGCTAGAAGGCTTGGGCAGTCTAAGGGACCTCAGACAGTAAACCAGAATGTATTCCTGCTACACAAAAGGACTTTGGGGGCACATCCCCCATGGAGGGATGCTCCCTTAACCTAGAGACAGGAGAGAAGGCCTAGTCCCTACTTCAAATGACTTGACAGATTTAGATGACCCCTCCTGGAGTGGGGGGGAATTGGAAGCAAGAGTGGTCGGGGAGCATGACAGGGTGGGAGAGAGAAAAAGAGAGAGGAAGGGAGGGAGGAAGAGGGAATTGGGATCAATATGTAAAAGAAAAAGAAAAAGGAAAAAGTATATGAAAGTCTGTCAATGTAATCCACCATATAAACAAACTGAAAATGAAAAGGCATTTGATTATCTCACTAGATGTTGAAAAAGCCTTTGAAAAACTCCAGGACCCCTTCATGACAAAGGTCTTGGAGAGATCAGGAATAACAAAGTAAATACCTAAATATAATTAAAGCAACATGCACTAAACCAACAGACAACATCAAACTACAGGGAGAAAAACTCAATGAAATTCCTCTAAAATCAGTAAAAATAAAAGGCTGACCTCTCTCTCCAAATCTCTTCACTATTGTACTTGAATTACAACAAAAGGTGATCAAGAGGATTCTAACTGGAAAGGAAGAAATTAAACTTTCACTATTTGCAAACGATATAATAGTTTACATAAGTGACCTGGAAAACTCTACCTGGGAACTCCTACAGCTGATAAACACCTTCAGCAAAGTGGCAGGATACAAGATTAACTCAAAAAAATTAGTAGCTCTAATATATACAGATGCTAAAAGGGCTGAGAAAGAAATCAGAAAAACATCACCCTTTACAACAGCCACAGACAACATAAAATATATAAGTCAGAGACCTATATAGCAAGAACTTTTTGTATTTAAAGAAAAAAACTAAAGAAGATACCAGAAATTGGAAAGATCTCTCATTCTCTTAGATAGGTAGGATCAACATAGTAAAAATGGCAATCTTGCCAAAAGCAATCTATAGATTCAATGCAATCCCAACCAAAATCCTAGCACAATTCTTCACTGACCTTGAAAGGAACTTTCAACTTTTCAACATTATATGGAAAAACAAAACACCCAGGATAGGCATGAAAAAACCCTGTATAATGAAGGAACTGCAGGAGGCATCACCATCTCTGACTTCAAGCTCAGGTATAGAACTATAGTCCTGAAAACAGCTTGGTATTGGCTCCAAAATAGACAAGTAGACCAATGAGATCAAATTGAAAATCCTGATATTAACCACACACATATAAACACCGGATGTTTGACAAAACAGCTAAAATTATACAATGAAAGGAGGAAAGCATCTTCAACAAATGGTGGTGGCACAAATGGATGATGGTGTATACAAGACTGCAGGTAGGCCCATGTCTATCGCCATGCACAAAACTCAAGTCCTAATGAATCAAAGACCTCAACATAAATCCAGCCACACTGAACCTCTTAGAAGAGAAAGTGGGAGGTACCCTTGAACAAATTGGTACAGGAGACCACTTCCTGAACATAACACCAGTAACACAGACACTGAGGTCAACAATTAATAAATGGGACCTCCTGAAACTTAGAAGCTTCTGTAAGGCAAAGGACACAGTCGACAAGACCAAATGGCAGCCCACAGACTGGGAAAAGATCTTAATCAACCCCACATCTGAGAGAGGGCTGATCTCCAAAATACATAAAGAACTCAAGAAACTAGTCACCAAAACAGCAAATAACCCTGTTAAAACATGGGGTACAGAACTGTATAGGGCATTCTCAATAGAGGAATCCAAAATGGCTGAAAGACACTTAAGAAAGTGCTCAACATCCTTAGCCATCAGGGGAATGCAAATCAAGGCAACTCTTAGATACCATCTTACTCCTGACAGATCGCTAAAATCAGAAACACCAATGACAGTTTATGCTGGAGAGGATATGAAGAACGGGGAACACTCCTCCACTGCTGATGTTGAGTGCAAATTTGTACAGTCGTTTTGGAGGTCAGTTTGGTGGTTCCTCAGGAAAATGGAAACCAGTCCACCACAAGACATGGCAATCCCACTCTTAGGCATATACCCAAATGATCCACATCCATGAAACAAGGACATCTGTTCAACTATATTCATAGCAGGCTGCCTGGTCTGTCTATGTGACTTTTGACAGTGGAACCAGGATATAACCCTGGTGCTGATGCATGAAAGGACTTTGGGAGCACATTCCCGTGGAAGGATACTCCCTTAGCTTAGAGACAGGAGGGAAGGCCTAGGCCCTACTCCAAATGACTTGACAGATTTTGATGATCCCTTCTGTAAGGCTTCACCCTCCCAGTGGAGTGCGTAGAGAATGGGATTGGAAGGGGTGTGGGGCATGGAGGATAAAATAAATTATAACAATAACTAAGATTTTTCAAAAGGTATGTAGAATAAAGATCAAAGCTAAGAAGCAAGAGGTAGACATGACCACACAGGTGACAAGGTGGGAAATTCCCCAGTGAGAATGATACTTACCTGTCTCATTGGAAATCTCATTGTGTGGACAACGAGTACAATGATAGCAACAATGAGGCCTCCCCTCCTGGGGAGATTTTCTAAATCCAGGAAAACAGCTCTCACTACACACAGATCGAGGAAGCTGAGAAGTAAATACATTGTGAAAATACTCAATAGTGGACAGTGTTTAAACAATACATTTTTTCTTTTTTTTCTTTTGTATATATTTTTTCTTATTTTACATATTGATCCCAGTTCCCTCTCCCTCCCATGCCCCAGACACTCCTTCCATCCCATCCTACCCCCTACTCCACAGGGAGGGTGATTCCTTCCAGAAGGGATCATCAAAATCTGTTGAGTCATTTGGAGTAGGGCCTAGTCCCACCACTCCTGCCTCTAGGCTAAGAAAACCAAGCATTTTACCAACTCAGACCGCCTGAACGTGGGTCTCAGTTAGAAAGCTGGGGCAGTCTACAGGACCACTGACAGTGGAACCAGGATGTATCCCTGGTGCAGGAAAGGACTTTAGGAGCACATTCCCCATAGAAGGATAGTCCCTTAGCCTAGAGACAGGAGGAACACTATTTGATGATCCTCCCTGGTAGGCTTACCCTCCTTGTGGAGTGGGTGGGGCATGGAATAGGAGGGAAATTTGGGGGCATGGAAGGGAGGAAGAGAGAACTGGGATCAATATGTAAAATAAGAAAAAATAATAAAAATTAAATTTAAAATGAAATATTAGTGCATTTTACTCTTTAAAAAAAATAACAATAGTGATTCTATTGTGTACATCCTGACAGCTGGAGTGAGCATCTTTGTTTGTCAGTGGTGATGCTTAACTTACATTTTTCAGCTTGACTAATTCAGATGTACCAAGTAAGCTAGTCTTGGTGACTTTCTATGAGAGATGATTATAAGAGGATACTTGAAATGAGAAAACATATACTATAATAGGTAGCACCTTTACAATGGCTATTATCATTTACTGAATGAAAAGCAAAAAGGGATACAAGGAACAGTGTTCACCAGTATCTACTACCTGTCTGAACAAACATCATGACTCAATTTCTCAGGCTCTTGCCTACATGGTTGCCAGAATCTGTTAAGTGTGACCAAAGGAAGTCTATGTTCTTATTAGGTCTGCCTGGTTTTTTGGTTTGCTTTGCTCTGGTTCAGTTTTTTGACTAGTTGCTTCCTTTTTCATCAGGAAGACATGTAATTAACCCATGACCATGTGCCCTCTGTGCTATTGTACATATCCAGATGTCTAAATGCAAAATGACGATGAACTTATGTTTCCTAATCTGGGAGTCAAATTAATGCTCTTTCAGGTGGTTTAAGCACATGGATGAAATGTTAAGGAATAGAAACTCTATAACTGGAAATAAGTGCCCATAGAAAAAAATAGAAAAATAAACAATCCTATTATTCAGAATAAGGTACCAAATACGTTCTCATATGACAGCACTTTTGTGCACACAGATGAGCACTGAGTAAGGCTCAACAACCACTACATCCACAAACAAATGCTTATTGATAAAGATCAAAGCAATGAGATAAGATACAACCCACCTCTGTAAATCCCATGGCCCACTGTATTATATGGTCAGACAAAAACAGTTCTTGGCCCTGTGGAGCTTTTGGAGAAAATGTTCCAACTTTCATCTTTTGTCTGAGACCAAGTGGAAAATCCCAGAGGTTGAGAATATCATATTCTGAATCTAATTTCCTTTGTGAATCCAAATCTACAAGGTTTCCAGCAGCATTTTTGAAATAGATATTCTTGAGAAAATAGTTAAGCTAAAAGAGATGCAGAGTCTGATGATGAATTCATTCTTAGACAAGTTAAACACAAGCCAACGAAGTAATGTGTCTCATTATACTAAATATCTGACATTAATTGCAAGCTGTATCAACTTTTCAACATTTTAGTGCATGAAGACTGAAAATGAATATATCATAATGTTTCAAGACTGCCAGTCAGGTTCACTAGAAAGAATTCACACAGAGAGGGGGGAGGGAGGGAGAGAGGGAGGGAGGGAGGGAGGGAGGGAGGAATGGAGAGAGAGAGAGAGACTGCACCTGCATCCACTGGAAGAAACAATGGGAAGAGGGCAATACAACAAAACACCCAACAATAGAAAGAACAGTATGACACCACCAGAATCTAGGGACTCTATACCAACTAGACCTGAACACACCAAAGCAGATGAAGCAGAAGAGAATGACTTAACTTCATAAAAATGATAAAGGCACTCAAAGATGATATGAGAAAGTTCCTTAAAAAGTGGGGAAAAAAACAAACAAAAAAATGGAAAAAATAGAAGGAGAGACCAAGCAAAAAATGCAAGAAATCAACAAATCTCTTAAAGAAAGCAAGGAAAGCCAAGAAAAAACAATCAAACAGATGAAGGAAATAATTCAAACAGTTCAAGATTTGAAAACTGAAATGAAGAAAACACAAACTGAGGGAATGCTCGAAATAGAAAAACTGGGTAAACAATCAGGAACTACACAGATTCAAGCATAACCAACAGAATACAAGAGATGGAAGAGAGAATCTCAGGCACTGAAGATAAGCTAGAGTAAATAGATTCATTGAACAAAGAAATCTTAGATCCAACAAATCCTTAACACAAAACATCCAGCAAATGTGGGACACTGTGAAAAGGCCAAACATAAAAATTATAGGCTTAGAAGAAGGCAAAGAAACCCAGCTCAAATGTGAAAAAAACATATTCAACAAGATCATTGACGAAAATTCTCTCAATCTGAAGAAGGACATGTCTATGAAAGTACAAGAAGCATACTGAACACCAAATAGACTTGACCAAAAAAAAAAAGAGTCCCTTGCCACATAATAATCAAACCACCTAACATACAAAATAAAGAAAGAATATTAAGAGTAGCAAAGAAAAAAGGCCAGGTAACATGTAAAGGCAGACTTATCAAAATTATGACTGACTTCTCCATAGGAACCCTCAAGGCCAGAAAAATCATATGATCATCTCCCTAGATGCTGAAAAAGTCTTTGACGAAATCCAACACCCTTTCATAATAAAGGTCTTGGAGAGATTGGGGATAACAGAAACTTACCTAAACATAATAAAAGCAATATACAGTAAACCAATAGCCAACATCAAACTGAATAGAAAGAAGCTTAAGGAGATTCCACTAAAATCAGGAACAAGGCAAGGCTGTCCATTCTCTCCATATCTCTTCAATATTGTACTTGAAGTTCTAGCTAAAGCAATAAAACAACAAAATTAGATCAAGGGGATACAAATTGGAAAGGAAGAAGTCAAACCATCACTATTTGCAGATGATATGATAGTTTACATAAGTGACCTGAAAAACTCTACCAGGGAACTCCTACAGCTGATAGACACCTACAGCAAAGTGGAAGGATGCAAGATTAACTCAAAAATTTTAAAAAAAAGATCAGTAGTCCTAATATATACAGATAAAGTTTCAGAGAAATAAATCAGAGAAACATGACCTTTACAGTGGCCACAAACGACATAAAATATCTTGGGGTAATGCTTACCAACAAGTGAAAGACCTATATAATAAGAACTTTGAGTCTTTGAAGAAAGAAATTAAAGAAGATACCAGAAAATGAAAAGGTATGCCATGCTCTTGGATAGGTAGTGTCAACATAGTAAAAATAGCAATCTTGACCAAAAGCAATCTACAGATTTAATGCAATACCCATCAAAATCCCAGCACAATTCTTCACTGACCTTGAAAGGATAATATTCAACTTTACATGGAAAAGCAAAAGACCCAGGATAGCCAAAAATCTACCTTGTACAATAAAAAAACTTAAGGAGGCATCACCATCCCTGAATTCAAACTCTATTAGAGTGCTATAGTTTTGAAAACAGCTCAGTATTGGCACAAAAATAGACAGGTAGACCAATGGAATTGAATTGAAAACCCTGATATTAACCCACACACCTTCAAACACCTGAATTTTCACAAAGAAGCTAAATTTATACAATGGAAAAAAGAAAGCACCTTCAACAAATTATGCTGGCATAACTGGATACTAGTGTGTTGAAAACTACAAATAGATCCATATCTATCACCATGTACAAAACTTAAGTCCAAATGGATCAAAGATCTCAACATAAATCTAGCCACACTGAACCACTTAGAAGAGAAAGAAGGAGGTACTCTTAAACGAATTGATTGGTACAGGAGACCACTTCCTAAACATGACACCAGTAGCACAGACACTGAGATCAACAATTAATAAATGGGACCTCCTGAAACTTAGAAGCTTCTGTAAGACAAAGGACACATTCAACAAGACAAAACGGCAGCCCCCAGAATGGGAAAAGATTTTCACCAACACCACATCTGACAGAGGGCTGATCTCCAAAATATATAAAGAACTCAAGAAGCTAGTTACCAGAACACCAAATAATCATATTAAAAAGTGGAGTACAGAACTAAAGAGAGAATTTTCAATAGAGGAATCTAAAATGGCTGAAAGACACTTAAGAAAGTGCTCAACATCCTTAGCCACCAGGGAGACACAAATCAAAACCACCCTGAGATACTATCTTACTCCTGTGAGAATGGCTAAAATCAAAAACACCAATGACAGTTTATGCTGGAGAGCATGTGGAGAAAGGAGTACATTCCTCCACTGCTGGTGGGAGTGCAAAGTCATACAGTCACTTTGGAAATCAGTATGACGTTTCCTCAGGAAAATGGGAATTAGTCTACCTCAAGACCTACCAATTCCACTCTTAGGAATATACCCAAAAGATGCACATTCATACAACAAGAACATCTGTTCAACTATATTAATAGCCGCATAATTTGTAATAGCCAGAAACTGGAAGCAACCTAGATGTCCCTCAACTGAACAATTGATGGAGAAAATGAGGTACATTTACACAATGGAGTACTACTCAGCAGGAAAACACAATGGAATCCTAAAATTCATAGGGAAGTGGATGGAACTAAAATAAACCATCCTGAGATAACCCAGTCACAAAAAGACAAACACTGTATGTAAATCACATATGGATAGAATCACCTGCCTACATTTTACACCACCAGAAAAGCTATGAAACAAGGAGGACCCTAAGAGGGACATACATAGTCCCCCAGAGAAGGGGGAAAGATCTCCTGATGAAAATGAGAGCATGGAGGGAGGGGAGAAGGAGTTAGGAGAAAGAGAAGAAAAGAAGACGAAGGCCGAGTTGAGCATGAGGGAATGGGAAGATTGAGACAGGGAAAGAATAGAAGAAGAAAAGAAATGCCATAATAGAGAGATGTTACAGATTTAAGGAGAAATCTGGCACTAGGGAAATGCCCAAAGATCTACAAGGATGAACCCAACTAATAATCTAAGCAATAGTGGAAAAGCTACCTTTAATGCCCTTCCATGATAATGCCTGCCACCCTAGAGCCTTCATCCAGTAGCTGATGGAAGCAGAATCAGACACACAGCTAAACACTAGCCAAACCCCTGGAATCCAGTTACAGAGAGGAAAAAATGATGAGCAAAGGGGTCAAGATCAGCCTGGAGAAACACACAAAATCAGATGACCTATACAAGGGGGGCGCCCATGCACACCAGTCTGATAGATGGGAAATCAGCATAGGACTGACCCAGACCCCCTGAATGTGGGTGTTAGTTAGGAGGACTGAACAGTCTATGGGGCCTTTAGTAATGGATCAGTATTCTTCCCTATTATACGAATGGACTTTGGAACCCATCCTACATAGAGAGATACTTTCTCAGCCTAGACACATGGTGGGGAGCTAGTCGCTGCCCAAAATATGACAGACTTTGAAGACTCCCCATGGAAGGACTCCCCTCCATGGAAAGAAGAAAGGGGATGGGCTGGGGCTTGGTGGAGGTGATAGGAGAGGGTAGGAGGGTAAGGGAACTGGGATTGACGTGTAAAACAACCTTGTTTCAAATTTAAATATAAAAAAGGGGGAACTTAGTTTGTCACAGTGTTATTCTTAGAACATACAAAATAAAAATTACCTCCCAAGGGATAGTGTTTATCTCTCCATTTCCATGGGGATAATTTTGTACTTGGTTTATAGTCATCACATGGAGACTGTGAGCCACAGCATACACAGAATTATATATATTGTAACTCTCTTCGGTCATGTCCATTTCCCAATTCTCTCTGGGCAACATTTCCAAGGAAGCATTGGGTAGACAGTTATCTATTATTTTACAATCAGGTCCAGAAAAAGAGCAATTAAAGTGTGTATTCCAAACAAGAGCAAGATAATGGTCATCTGGATATTTGGAAGGGTTGTATGTCCTGATAAACTCCCTAAATTCAGAAATCTCAGCATGATGATGTGTGAAAATGAGACTCCCGTGTAATGAATCCAACATGAAATAATAAATAACACCATCTGGATCCCATTGTGACTTCATGACCCAGACTTTCCAAATGATTGAAAAGTCCCCTATATGTAAGATTATACCACTTAAAGATTCATTGTCACCATAAATGATAACAACATTTGCAGTTGATATCATGATCTGGTAGATTGTTAAAGAATTAAAGTAAAAGGAAACCACGTTGTCTTGAATCATTTCTACAAAAGCTATACACACTCTGTTCTTGTCCATCTCTCCTCGCAATTCTGAGAGAATCTCAGCCCCATTGTGGTCATCTATGAGAACCAGTCCCACCCATGTCCAGCTGAAATGAAGCATCAAAAGAACAATGCCACGTGACAGAGATGTGTCCTTGGGTGCTGTCTGGTAGAGAGAAGGGTACTGGCCTCTATCACTCAGAATAGTGTCAAATGACCCAAAAGAAACCTGAAAGAAATTTCAAATAAAAAATAAGAGGGAAAATATTGACATAGAACACAATCTTAAACCTGAGGCAGCACTTTGGATTTGTAGAGACTCATTTCAGCTTATGGTGTTTTAATCTTTTATCTTGTTTCAAATACATTTATAAATAATTCTTCACAAGATACAACACTTTCTAAATGCCAAACTCTTCGCTATCTCCAGCAGAGTATCTGTGGCTTCATAACCAGATGTCTAGTTTATTGTCTATGATTGATAATAACATAGTCTCACTTCTGTACATTTTATATACCTGAAATGTCTGCAGTTTAATACAGGTTTCTTGTGCCCTCACAGACTTGTCCCTCACCTGTGGATATTTGTAGAGACTCAGGAGTTTCCCGATATGTGCAGATGTTGCCCATGATGTTCCTGTCAGTAAAGCAACAGCCTTCTTCTGCCTTCTACATGTGTAATTGGGAATCATTATCTCCATTCCTGTGAGGCAAATCAAAGGTGCCTCCAGAGTATTCCACTGATTGCTGTCGACATTGTAGAGATCAAAACCTAGAGATGTGTTAGGTAAAATATGATTGTTTCTGTTGATTTCCTCAATGGCGAATATGAAGGCCAAAAAATATTGGTAAGCAATTGTCCTGAACCTGCCGAGAGAATTATCAATATTTATGATTGAGACTCATATAACAGTATGATGCAATGACCCTTATACCTTCTATGTTATATATTCATGAAGAATAATTTTTATCATCATAGTAATGGTTATAATCTGAATGTCAAGTTACATAGTAATTGGCAATTTACCTAAAAGCCTCAAATGGATCTAAAATTTGGACAGTACAGTTGACTTGAACATATATCACCCATGGAATCTCCTTGTAAGTAGAAACACATACAAAACTTCAGATTCTTTACACTAAAGTGAAATAACCATTAATCTAATGTCCTTTAAAAGCAGATGCATAGAGTATATAAAACTTAGTATGATCTTGGATAGTATTGACTACATATTTGAATGGATAGGTTTAGACAATGAATTCCATTTCCCATACAAATAGGAAATCTTTGTACTCCCAAGTATAAATTTTAATCTCTCTACCCTCCTCCATTGGCTGAGCAGGACCTAACCTATCATAAGGACTAGGTAGCCAAGAAGATTCATTAACCACCACAGGACTATCCATATCTGTCCAACTGCTGAATTAATTGGAGGATTGGGAATATAGGCCCAGTAACTATGGTTAGTCCCTGTTACCTATACAGATATCACCTATAGCATAGCAAGGAACAAGATTGTAGCATTCAAAGGTTTCTAAGAGATTCAAATTATTGCTCAAATTCTATGCTGGCCACAGCTAGGAGGATTGGCTGTCTGCTACAAAGGCCTTCCCTATCTTTCTTTCCCAGAGGCATCACAGCAGCCTAAGCATTGAACAGATTCCTCTTTCTCATGCCAGATTTTTATCCATTTTGGTGTCCGCAAACTTTTATCTCCTGTGGATTCTAAGCATACCCTTGGCCCCATCTTAACACTTACTCTGGTTTTACACAGGCTGACCTAATGCCGCAGTTTTTTCCATGATCAATTTTTTTTAAGCAGCTGTTGTCCCTGTTTCATTAGTGTTTAAACATTTTCAGGTTAGTGGAGCATTATGCATTCTATCCTTGGGGGTTCTCATATCCCCCTTCTGTTTAACAAGCATCTCCTTTAGACTGCAAGTACATATTTAGTAAGGCTTTAATATCTCTATTTGTCCTTCAGGCCCTATATATTTATTCCATTCTACAATCTGTTTTACCTGAGATAGGGTTTCAATGTCCAAAATTTGATTGGAAACTTCTTGCAAAGGCAAGTTGTGATTTAAAATTGTTGAGACATTATAGATATATTAGCTTTAGTGTCTAGCAGAACTGGAATCTCAACATCATTTGTTTTGAATTTTAGCTTTGGTCTTTCATTATTAGTAAAAATCTGTAGAATTATTTTCTTTTAATTCCTCAAACCCTTTTCCTACATATTGGAGCTGCTTTCCCTTTGAAATATGGGAGTAATAATAACTGAGCAATTATATTAGCAGCTTTTATTGTATAATCCTTTTTGATAAGCCATCTATAAAGACATTAAAGACAATTTTATAGAATTATTTTTAAACAATCTCATTTTACATTCCAAAACCAGTTCCATCAACCATCAGTCCTCCCACTCCCCACAGTATCTCCTCATCCCACCCCCCATTCACTTCTCAGAGAGAGGCACCTTTAGGCAATATTGTGGAGAAATTTTATAAAATTTTTAAAAGAGGATCTTTTTATAGGTTCCAAATAACATGTTAATGTAACTGGCTAATAATTAACAGTGTGGAACAAACAATTTACCTATATTTTATTTAGTGAAAATGTGAATTTTGTGAAATCTGTCTGTAAGAGATTGTTTTTTATAAGTTTTTACCTTAGTAAACATATGATCTAATGACCTTACAACCTGTTTTATTCCAGGTGTTACATTTTTATAGAACTTAACCAAGGATTTTCAGAAAGCAGCTTAAAGAACAGAGCCAAATTCTCAGTAATGATAAACAGACAAGGGAATATCTAATAATACAGTTTAAAATCATGAATTTTGTCCTCTGCTTCATTTATTATGACAAACTTTCAATTAAACATTAATTAGACAAGGCAAAGAAGAAAACATCCTCTATTCATTGAGTGACCAATATCTCTGGAAATTTAAACAGCAATTGACTTAGTACTTTATGCCCTACTGCAATTCTTTTCTTACTAGAAGTTGGGCTAGTTTAATTTTTTTCTTTTTCCCATGAAGGCAGCATTGATGAGTTATTTCCACTAATAGGGAAAAATGGAAAACATTCCCCACAAAGGAATATTTAACATT
Organism: Cricetiscus sungorus; assembly: GCA_030556225.1. NCBI lineage: Eukaryota > Metazoa > Chordata > Mammalia > Rodentia > Cricetidae > Cricetiscus > Cricetiscus sungorus. Next base: position 11,838,256 of record JANBXA010000044.1, read on the forward strand.
GACTCATTTCCACTCATAAAATCTAATCCTAATATTACTTAGTCATAAAATTGTAAATCATAAAATCATAAAAACTTGGTTTGTTGGGGCTGGAGAGATGGCTCAGAGTTTAAGAGGGGTGACTGTTCTTCCTGAGGTCCTGAGGTCAATTCCCAGCAACCACATGGTGGCTCACAGCCATCTGTAGTGAGATCTGGTGCCCTCTTCTGGCATGAAGACATACATGCAGACAGAACTCCATATATATAATAAAGAAACACATCTTCACAAAAAAGAAATAATAAATTTTAAAACAACTTGTTTATTAGAATGTCTCTTTGTAGTGTTTATGCATAGATTGTCCATATAGATTATGCTTTGTTGTTTACATCATGTACTTTAAAATAAATTGATCATAAGTAAATGCTCCAATAACCTAATCTGTTTACTTGGCCCTAGTTCATTTTGCTCATAGTAATGCAAAAATTAAATACTAATATTAAATATATGCATGTATTTAATCAACATTACCACATAGCTAAAATAAATAAAAATGTCTATGTTCCTGAACACTTCTTTGGAACAATTAACCTGAAGTTTTACATATAAAATTCTGGACATAATAATATTTCCTTCATGCTTATCCCAACTCTAGTTCTACAACATGGTTCATCTCCCTTAAGGTAATCTATTACCTTTGACAAAATGTAGTTCCTGAAGCAGGATATGTTACAATTATTAGAAAATTGCCATCACTTTATAAACAAAGAAGTTGTTATATCTGTGTTTTTAAATGCAATATATATTCATACACACATAAACACATATACAGAAAATATATTTTAATGATTATAAGGCTATTTTTCACAGAATTTAAATGCTGTTTCCAAAAACTCAAAGTATTTGTGCTACATTATATTATATACAAATTCAAAACACACATACACATGCACATGAAGAGCTAGAAAAGAAAATAGAATGTTTGCATCATTAAGAAATCGCTAAAATTTTGTAAAAATGTATATAGTTATGTAAACACATTGAAATAAATGTAAATGTATACAGAAAAAAGTAAATTGCTTTTAAGTTTTAAAATTACAAAAAGAAGAGCACATACAGCCTTCAACTACTTTAAAATTTTTTGAACATCACTAATCATCAGGTAAATGCAAATGTAAAATATTATGTATTGATTGTTTCTAGTTTTTTGAGTGGAGTGACAATGGTTCAAGATATAAACATACATCAGCAGGAAGAGATAAAGAACAGAAATATTCACTCTGAATCTGTGAATGCTTACTAATTCACACATTTCTTTTGAAAACACAGGAGATAAATTTGTTAGAAATCAGTTAAAAGGAGAATATGACATACTGGAAAAATTAATGGGTGGTTAAATCACTTATATTTCAGGGAAAGTCAAATCACATGGCGTTCATATTATTAATGATGGTAAATGGGTAGAATGCTTATGTCTATAATTTACTGTGGGTATACATGAGAAAATTAATAATCAAGAAAAGGATGGAAATATTTTGATTTATCTTGAAAAGCATATTTTTATTTTCACAAAAAGGAAATATGAATTTTTTGAAATAAATATAACATAGTAAGAATTTATAGAATAACCACAAAATAAATGCTATGTACTTAAAAATGAAAAATGCCTATTGGGAAGAAAGCACTTAATTGGAAACATGGTAAAGTCCAAATTATCAAGGAATATATCCTCCATGAAGCTGAAAACCTTCTGTAAGACAAAGGACACTGTCAAAAGGGCAAAATGGCAGCCTCACCAATACCACATACTACAGAGGGCTTATATCCAAATTATATAAAAATCTCTGGAAACTACATATCAAAACAAATAATTGAATTAAAAATGGGATACAGACCTCCACAGAAATTCTTAACAGAAGAATCTCTATTGGCTAAGACTTACTTAAAGAAATGTTCAACATCCTTCGCCATCAGGGAAACACAAACCAAAACAATATTGGTATCCTATCTTAAACTTGTCATAATGGCTAAGATCAGAAACTTGAGTGACAGCTCCAGCTAGTGAGGATGTAGAGTAAGAAGACCACTCCTTCACTGCTGTGGGTAAGCAAACTTGTACAACTATTTTGAAAATCATTATGATGGTTTCTCAGAAAATTGGAACTAGATCTACCTCAAGACCAGCTAACCATTCCTGGAAATACACCCAAAGGGCTCTCCACCATGCCACAAGGACAGTTGTTCATCTACATTCAAAGAAGCATTATTCATAGTAGCCATGAACTGGAAACACCACAGATAACCTTCAGGTGAAGAATGGATAAGGAAAACGAGGTACATTAACACAATGGAGTGTTACTTGACTCTTAAAACAAAAACATCATTAATTTTGGTAGCAAAGGGTGGAACGAGAAAGGATCATCTTGAGTGAGGTAACCTGGACCCAGAACATAGTATGAACCCACTTGCATGAGGATTCTAGCCATAAAAGATAACCATGCTACAAGCCACAGACCAAGACGAGCTAAGTAACAAGGAGGGCTCAAGGGGTAGGTGTGTTTTGAACACACCAGATATACTTGCCATTGTTGAAATGGCACTTGGACTTGTCCTGCCAACTCTATCTTTAAGTAAATATGAAAAATTATGGTCACACATGAGTAGAGAGATTGTCTGTTTGTAATCTCTTAGAGGAAATATTATCATCTACTCACAAAATGACTTTAAAATGTAGCCATTCTGCTAACTATGAAATAACCAGCATTGATCTGAAAAGGTATATTTTTTCATATATATTGTATTGTAATAAATATATATTAAATATTTGTAATAAATATATGTGTATGCAATATAGTACAAAGGTATATATATATGATGTTACTTATCTTTTAAATGTGATCTCATGAACATAAAATTATCTTAGAGATTAAGAGAAAATTATTGTAATGGAATATATTCCTGGCCATACATTCCATGTTCTTTTTCTTGTCATTATCAGAAAGAACATGTATAAGAGGATAAAAAAACAAAATAAACCTATTTTGTACATACAGTCACATAGACACATTCCTGTAAATAAATTTCTATCACCATATTTGCTGTGTTTATTTCAGACTAAGTGTCAAAAACATACTTATCTAATCAACTTTTCCTCTCTGATCATTTCTCCTACTCTACATTTCCTTAAAGGTCCCAATCAATGTCTATGTGAGCGCCAGAACACATCTGTACCAGTTTTAATTATTAGAAACACAGGAATTAAGTGAACCAAATGATGCAAAATTAAAAGAATCTAAAAGATTTCTAAACAAAATTATAGATAAAATTGTAAATCATTTTGAAGCATTTTAAGTAGATGAGTGCCCAACTCCTAGTTTTCACATTCTAACTTCCTAATCAGAAGCAAATAGCAAAGGCAGTTCATGTCACTCTACTATCATCGCATAGGGACTCTGTAGTCACTGTAATCACAGGCATCATTTCTTCTGAAAGGAGAACAACTACATTTTGAAAATGGCCCAAAACAACAAGTCAAACTGCAAGATATTCCATCTGCAGAGAAAACCATGTACATGTCACAACCCTGGACAACTAAAGGCACTGCAGAGGAACATAGAGAGATTCAGAATATCAAATGTATAAAACAACATGAATTAAAACAAATGGGTTTTTTTCTTTGAGAGAAGAAAAGGGGGAACAGGAAGACATACCTGAGAAAAAGGGTTGTAAGTATAAGAGAGGAAACAAAATCAAATCCATGTCAATCCAAACTTATTGAGGACAGTGAAATCTGAATAATGAAAAGGAATAAATTTTAAAAACACTTACTTGATATGAGTTTTTCTGCCACCTGTAAAATTAAGTATCTGGTCACGGACATAATTGTAAAGTGGAACAAGTGTAGCAATCACCACATCCCCATCATGATATAAATGTTTTTGTTCTTTTGAGTAGCATTGAAAAGAATCGAAGGAGTAAACGGGAACAAGGTTCTGCAGGAAACAGAAAAGAAAAATCCAAGAGAACATCATAAAAAAGAACTGTCCATCCACCACAGTGTAAATATGGAGGACATAGATCCCAATGTTTTCAGCAGCTACATATAGAGCTCATTTTTTGAATACTAGGGCTTGTAATATTCTTGGTGATTGAAGTCATCACTCTAATCACATACACTTGTGGCAAGTCACATCCACACTCCATGGAGAATTTTGGAAAACTTTCCTCCCTGAGGCTTCCCATCTGAGACCCTGCATTCAAGATAAAAACAAGTTTCAAAATACATTTGGGATCTTCTTAAACCACAGGCCCCAAGATTTCATCTAAGAGGACAGACAGCAAGACCCGAGGGATGACTCCTCTTGGATAGACTTGCCCAGAGCTCTCTACCATGAAAGTTACATGAGACATTGAATTGGGATGGTGCAAAGACCTTGCGAGAGAGATGCCAATGGAGATGAAAGGGAAAACATCCTGAAAATGTCCCAGCAGGACTGGCCCAGTGAAAACCAGTAGGAAACCCTGCTCTGTAAAACTGATTATTGCCTATGCCAATCTAACTGCCATAGTTCCTTTGTATTTTCCTGATTTCTCTATTATTTCAGGTGGTGTACTGTGTCAGCCACAAGCTATTGAGATCAGGTGGTGGTGATACACAACTTTAATCCCACCACTTAGAAGGTAGAGGAAGATCTCTGTTAGTGCAAGGCCACACTGAACTACATGAAATATATCCAGTTCTAAAGAAAAACAGCTCACACGAAGATAATATCAGCCTTAGGATCACACACCTGTAATCCCTGAACTCATGAGAGGTGTTTAAGACAGGAACAGGTCTCAGAGGTGGCATTCATTCCAAGCCACATTGAGGATAGGAAGGCATTGAAGTCTCTAGACACATTGAGGAGAGCATAGCAGTCAGAGTGAATCTGAGGAGCAGTAAAGTCTGGGATTTAAGTCTGAGGGTTTGGTGGAGCCAGGATCTCCTTTCAGCCTGAGCTAGAGTAAAGAGTTAGTGGCCAGCTGCTTTGCTTTTCTGATCTTCAACTTGAAACTTGAACCTCAATATCTGTCTGTGGGTCTTCTATTTTTTGTGCTATAGTGGATTCCCAACTGAAGATGTGTAGTTAAGACCCAAAATTAAGGGTAGTGAAGGAAGTAGTACAGGACATGATTTGAATACAGAAAACACTCAAACTATCGTGGTCATGACAAAAACACCAACATTTATACACTTACAAAATTAATTTCAATTGGCCAGAAATATGTCATCAGACTATTGCAGGCCAGAAAAGAAACACTGAGCAAAAAAAAAACAGATAAAAAACAATAATATTGTTATAACCAGATGTAGCAATCCCTTAATAAATGTCATTAAAACACTAAGAATTTCATTGCATGTAGCTCATGATCAACTGGGCAGAAAAGATATCACTGCAATTGTCTTGAACTGTTTGAACTCTTTCATTCACCTGTTTGATTTTTTTTTCTTAATTTCCTTGCTTTGTTTATGGGGTTTAATGATTTCTTCCTTTAATTTTCACTTGTCTTTTCCTCCTATTTCTTTAAGGGAGTGTTTCCTTTCCTCTTTAAGGATCTCTGCTATCTTCATAAAGTTATTTTTAAGGTCATCTTCTTCTGCTTCATCTGCATTGGGATGTCCAGGTCTTGCTTGTGTAGAACCACTGGTTTCTGATTGCTCTTTATGTTGCTGAATGTACTCTTACACTGCCGTCTCTTTCTCCATTCAGTGCAGGTGGTGCCTGTGCTTCAGCGGGCCTCTTCCTCCAATTGGTGTATCTGGGGTCTGTGGCTCAGATGGTTGCTCTTCCTGCCCAGATGGGCGCGTGGTCAAGGCTTCAATGGGCACAGATGCTGTGGGGACTGGTTTGGGTTGTGGGGAGGCTGCCCCCATGTTTCTGGGACTTTGGTGGGCAGGGTTGTGGCAAGATGTGTGCCTTGGACAATTAAGGCCTAGAGAGTAGGATCTTTTCCATGTGGAAGTAGAGCCAAGGTTCAAATGGTCCCAGATGACATGGGGGATGGTTTGGGGTGTGGGGAAACTGGTGTCTAATTTCTGGGGCTTTGATGTATAGAGATGGGGTACTGGAATGCCTTGAGTGATTAGGGCATAGAGAGTAGGACCCTCCAGCCAAGGACCCACACACCCACCTCACCATATGAGAGTAGGGATACCCACTTCACCTCTTGGGAATGTGGGTGTCATGTTCTTAAAGTTATTTCCTACTGTCTCAGGCAATGGCATCTTTAGGGAATCCTGAAAAGAAAAATTGGGGTTAATTGTGCAGGGCTTGTCTGAAGTCCTGGCTAAAGTAGTCTGTCAAGCTGGGTCACCTCAGCAGCCACCTCAAAATTGTTCTATGAAGTATCTGTGAGGGTGGATCATCTCAGCCAGACACTTCAAAATTGTTCTGAGCAGTGTCTATGAGGCCGTATCATCTTGAAACTGTTCTGGGCAGTGTCTGTGGGGCTGGATCATTTCAGCTGGCCACCTTGAAATTGCTCTAAGCAGCATAGTCCAAAGCAGATCTTTAGTTGGTGTTGTTTAGCTTAATGGTGTTATCATAGTCCTGGTGGAATTGCCACTGTGGGGTTCCATCTTCTTTTTTGAGACTTCAGAAATCACATTAGGTCAGATTATTCCTTTCACATTAATTTTTTCTAGTTAGTTCTCCCATCTTCTTTGAATGCTTACTTGTTCAAAGGTCTTTAAATTCAAGATGTTTGTTATTATTTTCCTGAAAAGACAAAAACAAAACCCTTCCCCAACCCTAACTTTGGGAAGGTTCCTAACCTAATCTTTATCAATTTTGATTTATGGTTTCTCCTGAAAGTTTTGTTTTATCTTATAAAGCTCTTCTATCATTCAGAGCAGTATGGTTTCTTACAATATGCAGTAGCTTCTTTAATTGCTCTAGGAAGGAGTTACCATAGTGACAGAAAAGGATGAGACAGATTTGGTGTAGGAGGAGGCAAGAGGCCCCTTGAGGAGTTTCCTGATGTCAAAGCATTACCTCAAATGTCTTTTGTTTACCTACATTTATTTGTTCAATGCCTGCCTTTGCCATACCTTCTGCATAAACCAGAATGGAGAGGTGTTCTGTATGGATTATGTTGATAAAAAGCTTTGTTTCTAGGACTGTCCTTTTACAATCCCTTTTAAGGTGACCTTGTTTGCCACAATTAAAACATTTGACAGTTCAATTTTTCTTCAAGACTCTTGAAATCACCTCTCCTACCCATATATCATCATGGTCATGATGTTCAATATTAATGTATCTCAGATCTTTCTTCCAAAGGCACTGACCTTGCCTTCAAAGGCCTAATCCTCTTTTTGCATTGAGAATCAGTATTTTCTTTTTTTTTTTTTCTTTTTTTTTTCTTATTTTACATATTGATTCCAGTTCCCTCTCCCTCCCTCTCTCCCTCCCTCCCATGCCTCTGGAACACCCTCCGATCCCATCCCCCACCCCCACTCCACAGGGAGGGTGATGCCCTCCAGGAGGAATCAACAAAATCTGTCATTTGAAGCAAAAGCCATTGTTTTAATTACCATGTATATACCTTCTGAAACTGGTATCATTTTATTTTCTGCAGATGCCAGTCTTTGTAAGAAATCTGTGAAGGTTTCCTTTGTGCCCTGTATAACTTTCATAAATGATTCAATTTTCTTTCCTACTTCTCCAATTCTGTTCCAAGTATTCAAAGCTGCTGCCTGGCATAAAGCCAAGAGATGGTCATCATATATACATTGCCTTTCTAAAGCAACATAATCTCCTTCTTCAAGAAGTTGATCTTGGGAGATATTCACACCTCTAGCTTTACACCATTGTTCAATAGTCTTAGCCTCTTCACTGAACCAGTACTCCATTGCAGTTGTGATCCAGGCTCTAAAAGAGCTCTAACAAAGTCTATCCAGTCTATATGGATAACTAATACAAACAAACTGAACACATGCTTAACATCTTCGTAAGTGGTGCATACATACCATATTGACTACAGCTTTCTTGAATTTCGTTAAATACAACATTGTCACAGTCATCCAATTAGCTCTTATAGAACTTCTATCATTTATCGCTTTCTATAAGGCTACTGGATATATTAAGGTCGGTTTTCTTAAGACCTTAGACTGTTCCTCTTTAATTTTATAATGCAGTGCTGAACTTGGTTCTTTGTTAAATTCCTCTGTCTGAATTTGAATAGCCCTATAATCTGCTTTAATAAGTTTTTCTAAGGCCTGCATCTTGGCACTCATATCAATCAACATTTTTAGAGATAAACCAAGAGTTATCAAAGTGAAAACAAAGATTATCAAAATGATAATTAACAGTATGTTAATCCTGGTTAAGTTAAACATCCCTTCATTTGATGGTTCCATTTTTAAATCATGCATTGTATAATCATAAAGAGACCTATCTCTCTCCTTTGTGTTTTCCATTTTCGATGTGGGAAAAACTCCCTCTTTTAACTAATTCCTCCCTTTAAGAATTCTCAATCATCTCACAAAGTCTGCCAATGACAATGCAGATGACAGTGAAGTGTGAAGCTGACTGTTGCTGCACAGACCAGTGAAAGCCTGAGTTGTTTTCAAGGCAGGTACCTAATTTGGCAGAAGCCCAAGGAGGTCCAGGAGGATCTAGTAAAAGCCCATAGCTCACTGGGAGAAAAGAAGCCAAAGAGCCAACAACCTACTTAGGAACACAAAAGCTTTCAGTTTGCTGTAGAGAGGTTGCAGTGGAAAAATCCCAGATCCACTCAGAGAATTAGGGAGAAAACAAAAGAAACTAGCCTACTGGGTAGAGACTCCCGGTGTAGCTGTCCTGGGCCTGGTGGCTTCAAAGCCACGGGTAAGCAGCTTTTTCATGAATTCGTACTTTAATATTGGGCATCAATTTGTAACACAAATAATAAAAACCCAAAGACAGATAATGGAATTCAAGCTGAAGATCAGAGAAGCAAAGCAGCCAGCCACAAGAGAGTTCTCACCTCTGCTATGCTCAGACTGAAGTGATGATCCACCTAAACTCAGATTGCATCTCTAGACTGCACCACTCTCCACCAAGCCTCGGAATCCTAAACTGCAGTGAGATCCTACCTCCTCCTGCCTTATATTCCTCTATGGCTGACCATATCATTCCTTTCTCTATCTTTCTAGTGCTGGGATTAAAGGCTCTGTTGGTAGCATGCTTTTTACCCAGCATCTACATTAAAAAGGCATGCTTGTAATACCACTAAAGAGATATAGGCAAGATGATTTATATGGTGCTTGGGCTAGAAGGCCTAATCTAGTCAATAAGCCTAAGGCTAGTGAGACACCTGTCTCAAAAACCAAGGTGTCCATCACCTGAAGAATGATAGTCAAAGCTGACCTTTTCACTTCCACACATACATTCCCACATGTACATACACAATTAGACATTCATATGCACACATGAATATCCTACACACACACACACACACACACACACACACACACACACACACACACACACACACACACGAAATCCCTAGGGTCTTTTTGTTAAAAGGTGGTGATCAGTATGACATATTTTATTCAAAGTGTGATTAGTACCTGATGATTCCTTACACAAGAAAGAAAAAGCATTACATAGCAAAAGCTAAAGATTTCAGACTCAAGTCCAGAGGAAAACAACCCAAAATCTCCCAAATTTATTACCACTCCACATATTTGATGGACCATTGAGCTGGCTAAAAGATGTGCTTTAGGCAATATGAATTATTCTTTGTCGGCCCTAACAATTCATTAGTATTGTAAGACAAAGTAGAAAGTCAACTCCAAATCTCATCATTACTTTTTTCTTCCTAGAGACCTGTCACCTATGATATCCTGTTAGCAACTGAGTATCTAAACATGGCGATGGGTAAAACTCTCTGACTGTACCTAGTTGCTGGCAGATTTGTGAGAATCTATAAGAAAGATACTGATGTCAATTCATTCCCAAAGGGGCTGTAGTGGTGGTTCCAGTCTGTGTTCTGCACTGCAACCCAGAATACTGGCAAGAGCCTGAATTCCATCCTGAAAGGTACAGGGACATGGACATGAGAACCAAGCCTAAATCAGGCTGATTCTCCAGTTATAAGAAAGTCAAATTAAAGTAATGCATCTATGTAAGCTTATACAAATAAGCCCACAACATTTATAATGCATCTCCCTTTGTCTACCACTTTCTCCAGCATGCAACAACCATGCCATCTATCCCACGCACACACCATCACAACCCTCTCTCACCTGTCAGGTCCTTCTGAAGTAGATTACCTGTAAATACTTTACGGAGTTCTTCTGATTATAAGATATCTTTGTCTTTTTTTTTTAAGCCTATCACCATAGTACTGTCAAAATTTGACCAAAACCAAATGCTTTCATTAAAACAATCAAATAGCAAAGCGTTAAGTATGGACCAGAGAAAGACCTTTGATGTGCATATTTACAGTTTTGAATGAGCACGTTTATTAAGTATATAGCAAGTCAAAGTAAAAGAAAACAACCAATGCATAGATAGGTAGATTGCAAAAACCCAATGAGACACATCCTACAAAAAATCATCTGAAGGCAACCAGTTGAAGTTCCCAATACAGCGAGTTCAAGTAAGTGGAGTGAGGCTTCTCCAGTGAGGTCTATGTCAAAGAGTAAATAGCAGTGAGAAAGTTACATTACGTTCAGAGGGTTAGACCCATTCAGTAGATCCTAACTGAACATGTTCCATTTTCCAGAAAATTATGTACCTTATATGACTTTCATGCTGTGTGCAAGGGGTTCTGACAATTACCTGCTTTTGTATTTTAAGTTTCAATCTTTTTCTTGCATTTTTTATTTAAATTATGTGTTTCCAAATCTTTGACTTTTGAAAGACCAAAGGATGGCAATTATCATACTTCTTGAAGATTAGCTTGAAATGATCCTATGTAGTCTCTGGACTTAAAACCAAGTCTAAATTCAGTTTCAACCAACTGGAATATGAATGTGTTATACACAATTATGAAGTATGCTTGTATCATCCTATTGCTTGGTTGGTACCCTCCTACAAGGACTTACAGAACCCCCCTCACAAAGTGATGTATTTCCAAGATTTGTGCAATTAATATACGTTTCTTCCCATCCTTTGGAATTTCTATATGGAAAAGGAAGGGGGATTTTGATGATGTCCGCCTTATTTTGTGGCACTGAATCAGCAGTTCAGCTACCCTGTAAGTGTGTATATAGTGAGGACATTTAGCCCTGAGATGCAGGGTGCTCTAGCATACCTGAACTAGAACATAGATTCCTTCTTGTGTTAGCTCTCTGGAGATAGTAATGAAGATGGTTGACTTCTCTTCTGCTCCTTCCTGTTATTACTATCTTGAATCAATTCCTTTCCTATTTCACCACAACTTCTGCATTTTTTTTTTCCTCATAGCCAGACCTGGACTTTCAGGAATCAATGCCAAACTTTCTCAGTAGGAGGCGCTAGCAGCATAACTATGAACCACCTTGTAAAGTTCCCACCACCTCTCAGAAGTCCATGAAACTGCCACTCCATCAGTGGGTTGGCCTATTGAAGAGTCCAGATCCCTCCTGATCAATTTCTTCTCAAAGCCCTCATCTCTGAACATTTGGCACTGTGAACCAAGCCCTTGGGAACTTGAACATTGAAGAACATCAAAGTAAAGGTGATCAGAGACTGAGAAGGATGTTATTGGAACAAGAAAAGAAGAGGTAAAAAGAATGAAGGGATATTAATAATTGTGCATATATGGCAATATCAGAGCAAATCTTATTCATCTGTACAATTAAAAAAACTAACCAACACAGGGAATGTACTGAGCAGTAAAAGCATGCACCACATAAACATGAGTTTTGGAGTTTCCATACCCAGAACCCACGTAAAAGCTGAGTTGGGTGGCATCTGGGTATAATTCTGGCCTAAGACAGTAGAGACAAGGAGTCCCCAGAGCAAGGTGACTAATGAAACAAGTTGTATTGACTAGCTCTGGGTTCTACTGGGAGACCTCATTTAATGAATAAGGAGGAAATCAATAGAAGATTTTGTGATATAACCCTCAAAAACATGCATATGTACCCACATATGTGTGGACCTAAAGACATGCAAACACACATACATACATCACACACACACACATGGACACCACACAGAAACACATGACAACATATGTATGTGCTATGTGCTAACAAATACAAAAACAGCAAGCTCAAGTCCTCACCATGTCTGTCTTCATTTTGTTTCTGTCATTTTATAAGCAAGGGTGAGAAGGGACCATCTCTGCCTCACTCCAGCCTACATCAGTTGACTTTTTTTTTCAGTGCTATGAAGCTCCATACCCAGCCCTATCAATGGATTGCCTACTACATTTCCTCACGTTGCCTCTGTGTAAGAAGCAGAGGCCTGGCCACTACCCATTCAAAGTTCTAGGCTGAGATGTCAGTCCCCTATCATCCTTTGTAGTTTGCACTGAAATTAGGCTGTGTGAATGAGTAATACTTGAGGCTCTAGAGCTTAGTGATCTAACCTGGAGTGGTGGTTAAGCTAGTGAAGTCAGTACAAAGCTCTAAACAATTTTGGCTCAGTTGTGAAGTTCAGTTAATAACCAAACCTATCTCATACGATTGTTTTATGATTTGATTATAAAATTTTCCACAAAGTCTCATGGGTTTGAAGACTTTGTCCTCAGGTGATGGCACTATTAGATAAGGCTATGGGAACCTATGGGAGATGGATCCTTGCTGGCTGAAGTATGTCTCTGGGATTTGGCTTTGAGGTTTTACAGCCTGACCCCACTGCTTGCTCTATCTCTGCTTCTAGAGTGCAGATGAAATATGGTTGACCAACTTCATGCTCCCGCTACCATGCTGCCATGTATTCCCCACCCCACCCACCCCTATGCGGGACTGTTTTCCTCTGGAACTATAACCTGAGTACACCATTTTCTCATAGGATGATTTTTGTCAAAGGTATTGTATTACAAGAGAAAAAAAAAAGCTAAAACAAACTGTCAGATGGTGTGCATCACTTAATGAAAGAAAACTTAGAATGATGAATCTTACCAAATGTTGCTGTTGCTATAGGGATTTGTGTGTGTGTGTGTGTGTGTGTGTGTGTGTGTGTGTGTGTGTGTGTGTGTGTGTGTGTGTGTGTTACTTTCATTTCTTTGCAATTCCTGTTGAAAAGTCACCCTATTATTGAGAGCTCAACAGCTTCCAGCCTCCATGATGACTGTCTTCTAAGTCCCACCTTCCTCATACTTACACTCCATCCTGCCCTCAGAGCTCTTAGTTCTTGCTGGGCTGGAAGACCTCAGATACTCTAATTGACACATTAGCTAAGGAGGATAAAGATGAATGGGTAGGTGGGTATCTTTGAAAATTCAAGAGGGACATAGTCTTCCAACAGATCTTATAGATTGAAGAAAGAAGACTTTAGATCTCTTAGGCCAATTCTGGTCAAGTCTCTAATTGACAGCTGAAGAAAGCCCCCGGTGAGTCTAAGTTCTTACATTTCCTACTATTCAAGACTTGCTGATTCTGCCTTAGTATACTTTAGTATAATTCAAAGAGAGAATTGTCAAACACTTTGGGTAGCTACAGTTAAGAGTTCTTTTATCTCATAACACCTCAATTGTGTGTGTGTGAGTGTGTGTGTGAGAGAGAGAGAGTATGAGAGAGAGAGAGAGAGAGAGAGAGAGAGAGAGAGAGAGAGAGAGGATGTATTTGGTTCATTTCTCTTTTTCTTAGTGATAAGTGGAGCTTCGTGAGTACAAGGATTGAGAACCTTGAACCTTCTCTTCAGTGCTTTGCACATGTCCCAAACACTACAGGTGCACAATTCCATTGAGAAGAATTTCTGTCTGCCTTTCTTATTTTTATGCTCTAAATAAATAGTGATGGGGGGAGAGGGAGGGAGAAGAGGTACAGAGATATGAGATAAAATAAATAAAAATTAAATAAATAGTGCCTTTATTAACCCTGAGAGTTCCATATGTGCTTGCAATATATGTTCATATTAATAAAACTCCTCTCCACACCATAGAGGGAGACTTCCCTTCCCTTTAAGGTCCTGGAATGGTGTTGCTAATTTATTGTACTTTTATTTTGATCCCTATCCCACAGCTTGGTGCTCCAAAGCATTACAATCTTAACATTCTTCTAGCATAGGCTCCCTCCCCAAATTCCACATACTGTTGGTTCGGGATGCAAAATCTTATGTAATAATTATCTTGGGTCTAGAGATTG